>JACEFZ010021512.1:1157500-1435000 GCA_014155875.1 Cepaea nemoralis
CAACGAATCCAACGTTTCAATCTTAATGATCTTCTTCGGGAGCAACACAAACAGATCAGAACAAAATGAAATTAGATAATAAGATAAAACTAAAAATGTTAACAAAAATATCTGGGTATCGAATGTTAAAAGGCCATATTTTGTACCTTTTTTTAATTTGATTTTGTTTGAGCATACTCATAAAGAGAACTGGTTACTAACATCAGAAAAAGACACCCCACATTCTTTGTAAAAATGAATGAATTATGAGAAGGGGAAAGCTGGAGTTCATTGTGACAATGAAGAAGTTGGAGGGGAACAGAGGCTTGGGGAGACCAGGAGAGAATATGCTGGACAGTTTAAACCTGTGATCTGGGGGAATTTTGGTATCACAAATGATTGGCAGTATATGAAACTGACATGATCACCAACACTACACTGTTTGGACTATAACACGAAATGCCCGCTAGTCCTTAAAACTATTATATGTAGTTATATATAGTTATCTAGAGAACGGTAACACAAAAATACACTCTTGTCTGGAACAAAGATGGAAATAAAAACGTCTTTTAGGGTGGTGAAAATCGTAGACACAAATATAAATGAGGAATATGTTGTTACGAAGAGTTGGAGACTTGGTGTATATTATTTTAGAAACATTTGCAACTTCTGAACTCAGTAATTATGACATATTTTAAATTTCAGCTTCGGAAACATGTTGATGACATTATTTCTTCAGAATGAATTATTTTAAATAATGTCATACACTTCCTGATCTCCGGGATAACAAGATCAGATATCTAACCTTCTCTGACAGGCAAAAAATGGGAAGTTTTACACCTGTATTTTCCTGTTACCCACACAGAATGAGGAAAACCTATCTCTCCGTCAAAAAATAATTATAGAATTCATTATTTTTGCATTGCACATGTTGGGTTTTCACCCCTCGCTAGATCTTGATTTATAGAAGCCATTCTTATATGATCTAGGAAAGAGGTTTGACTTTTTCATGAGCAGTGAGTATGGTCTAAACTAAATCAAACCTGGCATTTTTGTAGCTATTGTGCTGGTCAGAATGTTCTGTTTAAAATCTGTAACTTTCAAATAGTAATGCAGTTTTTCAATTATGAAAAGTGAACATAAAAAAAAATTGATACATTCATTTCAGCTTTGAGGATCAAATCATAAGTGTCAGGCTAGGCAGGTTACTGACCTTTGATGAGGTGGCTGCTGGAGGAAACAGCATGCAGTGGAAATATCTGAACATTGAGGGTAAGTACAAATAGTGCATTGTACAACCAAACAGTGAAATACTTTTGCAAGATTACATCTAATAATAATTGTTTCAAAAATAGCCGCCTCAGTCATCTCTGACATCAGGAATCGTCCAGCCCCAAGATGATTTCTTACAGTTCATCTCCAATGTTATGGTCAGAAGTCTCTTCCTTCCCGTTGTATTTTTATATCTTGCTTGCGAGTATCTTTGAATCCTAGCTGTGGGTGTCCAGTTTTTCTTTTAGTCATTTACACATTGAAAATGTCCTCTCTACAGAGCAAGCTTGAGCACATGGTTACAGATAATGTACAATAATTGTCTTATTGCATGAAGTAATTATCTGTTCTGCTGGACTTAAGTTAGGGTGTGAACCTATGTCAACCAAGTACAACCTAGTTGGATTGCTCGCTGATATGTGTTATAAATTGCATTATTTTCAGTAAAGAACATTCTTGTGAATTTATTTGTGCATGTCCTACTTTTCTTAGCCTTTACCAGGTACTCATTGTTAGTCAGTCTGTCAGTCCAATGGTGTTCACAGTGAATGTCTGATAATTCACATCTACCTTGCCTCCAAGCTTTCCCTAATATGTTCATTCAAGATTCACTGCCATACAGCGGAGCAGTTTCTGTATAATATATTGGTACTGTCTTTGGACATTGAATGATAGTGACTTATTGCATAAAATACTTTTCATTCTCTCAAATTGCTGTGTTTTGCTTGGCCTGTTCTGCTTTAGTTGGTGCAATGATTGTGTGGTTGCTGATAATGGCATGAATGTGGTCAGACAAGGATTTAACACTTGTTGCATGAAGGAAAGACTGGTCACCTGTTCCTCCGTGCATTCAGACTTACATATTACAAGGGTCCTATTACTTCAGCAGGTTCCTGCTATCTATCCGTCCATCATGTGCCATGCCGATAAGCATGGGCGGTCATGTACTGCCATGTCACTCGATCACCAGAGTCGTCGATCAGCTCTGTGTTCCTGTCTCGACCATGCCACGTGGCGAAGCCATCCAGATATTTACTTCTTGGTCTCTTCCTTTCGATCTTGCCAGTCGTCACCAAGTTCTCCAATTCATTTCTTCTCATAACATGCCCAAAAAATGTTGACTGTCTGCATCTAATGTCTCTAATCAGTTTATGATCTTCATTTGTTTCTTGAAGGACTTGTTGTTCCTGCTATGGACATTGTTTTATTTTATTTTTTTTTAATTGTGAAAATTATTGTTCTACTTGAAATTTGTATTACGGCATTCTTATCTGTTTGCAGGGTTTGTGTCTTAACTACAGCTTTCTCATTTTTTTTTTTTACAGGATGTGTGGTATTGTCATGTTTGAAGTGTGTCTGTCTTAGATATGACATTCTCATCATTTTCAGTGTGTCTTAGGCATGGCATTCTCATCTGTTTGTGGAGTTTGTCTCTCAGATATGGCATTCTCATCTGCTTACAGGATATGTCTTAAATATGGCATTCTCATCTGTTTGCAGGGTGCGTGTTTCTTAGATATGGCATTCTCATCTGCTTACAGGATATGTCTTAGATATGGCATTCTCATCTGCTTACAGGATATGTCTTAGATATGGCATTCTCATCTGCTTACAGGATATGTCTTAGATATGGCATTCTCATCTGCTTACAGGATATGTCTTAGATATGGCATTCTCATCTGCTTACAGGATATGTCTTAGATATGGCGTTCACATCTGCTTACAGGATATGTCTTAGATATGGCATTCTCATCTGCTTACAGGATATGTCTTAGATATGGCGTTCACATCTGCTTACAGGATATGTCTTAGATATGGCATTCTCATCTGTTTGCAGGGTGCATGTTTCTTAGATATGGCATTCTCATCTGCTTACAGGATATGTCTTAGACATGGCATTCTCATCTGTTTGTAGAGTTTGTCTCTCAGATATGGCATTCTCATCTGTTTGTAGAGTTTGTCTCTCAGATATGGCCTTCTCATCTGCTTATAGGATAAGTCTTAGATATGGCAATCTCTTCTGCATAGTGGATATGTCTTAGATATGGCATTCTCATCTGCATACAGAAAATGTTTTAGACATGGCATTCTCATCTGTTTGTGGATTTTGTCTCTCAAATATGGCATTCTCATCTGCTTACAGGATATGTCTTAGACATGGCATTCTCATCTGTTTGTAGAGTTTGTCTCTCAGATATGGCATTCTCATCTGCTTACAGGATATGTCTTAAATATGGCATTCTCATCTGCTTACAGGATATGTCTTAGATGTGGCATTCTCATCTGTTTGCAGGGTGTGTGTATCTTAGATATGGCATTCTCTGTTTGCAAAGAGTGTGTGTCTTGGATATGGCATTCTCATCTTTTTGCAGGGTGTGTGTGTCTTGGATATGGCATTCTCATCTTTTTGCAGGGCGTCTCTTAGTTATGACATTGTTAGAGTAGGGGTGTTAAGAAAACATTAAGTGGTGTCATTGAACGCCAACTATTAATCCATTCTTACAGTGTGGTAAAAGATGTAACATATTTTGTTCTCAGCTTTGACCACTTTTCTGTGAAACAAAGAAAATTTGAGGGGGGTGCCTAATGTTTGTCTTAAGTACCAATGAAGCTCGAGTCATGTTTTTTCTATGAAAATTCACACAAATTGTTGGCCAGCATAAAGTTAATCTCATGGTAGATGCAGGCTTATTGATGTTTGACCTTCACATAAACTGTCACAGCACCATGAAGTATGTTATGTCACATGTACACATCAGTTTGCTGCTTTTGTTTCAGAACCATTTGAGAGGAGCAACACCGCAAGATCTGTCTATGAGAAGTTTGTCTTCACACGAGTTTTGCGGGTGTTTCAGACCAGTCATCAGACATTGGACAAAAGCAGGGATCTGGAGCGCATCCTCATGAGACCATTTTAAGTTTGCTTGTCAATCCTTATTTGAACAATGGTAGTCTGAAGGCAAGACCCTCAGACTGACAATGCCAAGAATACAGTTGTCATAAATATCATACATACATGTATATAAATTGCTTGTTTTACATGTGGTAGATTTTCAGTATTTTTCTTTTTGTTCAAGGTTACATTTTTGCAGGTACCCAAATCACAATGTTGTGATATTTTTTAGTGACACACTTAACAGATAAAGGTTTTCAACATGCGTGTAGTTTAGACATTTTAACAGTTTAACCATTAATGTTTACATGTAGGTGTATTTTTGTTTTCGTGCTGGGCTAGATTTCCACACAGATAGTTTTGCAAGCAGATTTCTGAATGAACATACCCGCGCAGGCAAAGCAGGTGTTAGTAAACCAGATGATGGCAGAGAAGACAATGAAATAAGTGGCATGGATTGAAGGTGTGCTAAAAGGGTATGAATGGAGTTACACACACAGACAGTCTAACAGCATGTCCGTACAACATTTGGCAGAGATTGTGGGCATCATGCTATGGGTCAGCAGAGATGGAAATTAAGCAGCAGATTCAGGCAATTGTTGAGTACGATGCATTTTTGCCAGTGGATTTTTTTTCTGGGGGGGGGGGGGGGGGGGGGGGTGGTATTCTTTCACAGGTAGATATGAAAGGGCAAGATCATCACAGAGCAGAGTGGGGCATATTCCAAGCTGAAGCATGAGGGTGGAGGTTGTGACGGCAGCCATGAGATGGCTTTCTCCATTGAGTAAAGCACTTAACTGACCCTCAGTCAATGCTCTAGGGGGGGAAATTAAGATTATTTCAAGATCGCATGAATACAAGAATTAGTTACTTGATATTGTTTTTCCCTCTAAATTTTACGGTTCTGTCCTTCTCGCCCTAATGATATTCGTTTTATAACGCAAATCACGTTTTATATAGATGTCTAGACTTGTTCTAGTATGTGTTATTAAATTTAGCTTCTATTTTTATGTATACTATGTAAAGGTGGGGAGGATTTATAGGGAGGAAATTCGAAAGGGGGGTAATGACATTCTGAATATATGGTGGGGGGGGGGCCAAAAAAGGTTGAGAACCACTGCTCTAGGAGGTCTTATTTTAGTATTTCTGGCATGAATTATTCTTCTTCTTTTGTTCGCTTGAAATATGTCTATAACTGCAATGCTGTCTCTTGTATGAATTGAACTGTCTTTTTCAGTTCACACAACGGTTCATAGAGTTTATCTTCCACTGTCGTCTCTCTAGGCCAGAAGGTTTGCCTAGATATGTTATATTTTGGGCAGTCTTGGAGTATGTGCTCTGCTGTCTGCGATGCCAATTCCACATGTGCACATGGCGGTTTCACCAATCTTGAATTTTGCTTACATGTGGTTGCGTAATCTATTGTGCCCTGTTCTGAGGCGCAGCATAATGACTTGTTCTGGTCTCTGGCATGAATGATTGACACACAAAGTCATGACACCTACAAGAGGTGTGGCAGTTCTACTGTCCAGGCCAGGCTGGTGTACATGGACATCAAAGGGTCAGTTGACTGGCTTCCCGGGCAACACGTAGAATACTGAGGTTGAGTAAGTAGAAGAGATATATAACGACCTCTCGTGTCCAGAACCTACAAGGTGAAAAAATGGGCGATCTTGGAACACATGGAGAAGAGAATTACAAAGAGGGATGAAATAATATTGGAGGACATGGAGAGAACTGCAGGAGATAGCAAAAGAAAGGACAGCTTGGTGTGTGTGTGTGTGTGTGGGGGGGGGGGGGGGCTTATGCCCCAATGGGGGGATAAAGGGCAGAAGAAAAAGAAGATACTGTCTATAAATGATCACCGGTTACACGAGGAAACGCTAATCAATAACATGTGGCTCTGACTACTGGAGTTAGGAAGCCAATTTGGCTATAGCAGAAAGATCTTGGTAGACGGTAAAACAGAAAGGATGACTGGAACTATAAGTCTCCTTCTCTTTGACATCTCTTGAGGGAGATGAAGCACAATAGGCATGTCCTAAATGCTGAGACATCAGTGTTCGGTGATACTTTGTGTATAATAAGCCCACAGTCTTGGACCATCAGTGTTTGGTGATACTTTTTGTCTAGTACCCCCCACAGTCTTGGACCATCAGTGTTCGGTAATCCTTTGTGTGTAGTACGCCCACAGTCTTGGACCAGGTTGTCTCTGAAACCATCCCAACAACATTAATAAGCCAGATTTGATCAATGCTAAAATGTCGGCACAAAAACCAAAAGATAAAATACTGTCATGAACACACATTTATGAATGAAGTGATTAATTTTCATGAAATAAAATACAACAGTCTTCGTTAGACTGGTTTCAGCAGCTGTTAGAATTATATACGTAATCTATACATCTGAGAGTTTGCATTCATTATGTATAATTATTTCAAATTACTAGTTCAAAATTGACTTGTAATTTATTTGCTCAGTTGGGTTAATTTGTACTGACATTTTTATGAAAATCATAATAAAGATCATCTCATCATTTATATGTGGCTCATTTTGAGGTCAGTTAATTTATTTTGTGCTGCCAAAATATTTGTCTTGTAATGCTTGGATTTTAATGTTAGGTCACCATTGATTTTGTTTATTAGCTTCATTTGTCATAGCACAGCAGAGTGATAATGTTCGGTATTTTCAACTGATTCTGTGTCAAGCTACACACCTGATTTCTCTTAATTGCCTGTGTCTCCATTTGTTAATTATCCCATTCTGTCAAGGAAAGTTTGTTAATCATCCCATTCTCTCTGACGTCTGCTGTTCTGTCCCAGACAGTTTTATTATCCCATTATGTCTGACTAGTGTACTCTTCTGTCCCAGACAGTTTGTTAATTATCCCATTATGTCTTACTTGTGTACTCTTCTGTCCCAGACAGTTTTATTATCCCATTCTGTCTGACTTGTGTACTCTTCTGTCCCAGACAGTTTGTTAATTATCCAATTCTGTCTGACTTGTGCACTCTTCTGTCCCAGACAGTTTTATTATCCCATTATGTCTGACTTGTGTACTCTTCTGTCTCAGACAGTTTGTTAATTATCCCATTCTCTCTGACGTGTGCTCTTCTGTCCCAGACAGTTTGTTAATTATCCCGTACTGTCTGACTTGTGTACTCTTCTGTCCCAGACAGTTTGTTAATTATCCCGTACTGTCTGACTTGTGTACTCTTCTGTCCCAGACAGTTTGTTAATTATCCCATTCTGTCTGACTTGTGTACTCTTCTGTCCCAGACAGTTTGTTAATTATCCCAATCTGTCTGACTTGTGTACTCTTCTGTCCCAGACAGTTTGTTAATTATCCCATTCTGTCTGACTTGTGTACTCTTCTGTCCCAGACAGTTTGTTAATTACCCCATTCTGTCTGGCTTGTGTTCTCTTCTGTCCCAGACAGTTTGTTAATTATCCCATTCTGTCTGGCTTGTGTACTCTTCTGTCCCAGACAGTTTGTTAATTATCCCATTCTGTCTAGCTTGTGTACTCTTCTGTCTCAGACAGTTTGTTAATTATCCCATTCTGTCTGGCTTGTGTACTCTTCTGTCCCAGACAGTTTGTTTATTATCCCATTCTGTCTGACTTGTGAAGTCTTCTGTCCCAGACAGTTTGTTAATGGACAACCCGACGGGCTTCTTCGTGGCACTGAATATTTTTAAATCTTGGCGCTGTGTACACTTTTGGACTGCGAACTGTGAAACGTGACAAAGCACATCCCAATGCCGTGTCTTTCTCTGTCAGTTTTATTGCGTCAGCCATTGAGGTTATAATCGGTTTTACAGTGGGATTTGTTGTTGACCTTCAACAAATTATAAAGAGTAATCCACCTAATTTTAGATTTTAATGCAAATGTAGGAAAGGGGGAAAATGGACTATGTAGTGGGAAATTATGGTTTATCTATACACAATAAAGGAGGAGAGAAACTAATAGACGAAGATCGAAAAACACAAGATGAAAAGTATAAACAGATATAAATAATAGGGAGGCATTGGCGGAGCTCTGTGAGATAGCTCAGGATAGGACTCTGAGTGAGTTGGTTAAGGGTCATATGGCAAATAAAAATGAAATGATAATTGGAAACATCTGTTTTAAAACCATAAAAGACGACTTTGTACATGGAAAGCCCTGATAAAATACTCACCCAAATTGACTATATGCTTATTAAAAACAGATTTAGAAATGCTTTAATAAATGTTAAGACGATGCCTGGTTCTGACTAATAATGTTCATGTACCACTATGTGGGCAAATAAAAGTAAGATTGAAGAGAGGAAAAGAAGTGGTTAAGACTGAGTCTTAATTAAGGTGTTGTGAAAGCAGATAAAGACATTCATGAACAATACAGAGTGACTGAACATTAAGTACAATGCAGTAGCTAAAGTACAGAGTATAAATGAACAATGGGAAATGGTAAGGGACTCCGTTCATCAAACAAGCAAAAATAAATATAACAGAGAGAAGCCAAAAAGCCATGAAAAACTGGATGACTGAAGAAATCTTAATGTTGATGGAACAAAAGAACAAAGTAAAATGACAAACAAGAGTATAATAAGATAGATAAAGAAGTAATAGATAAATATGTGAAGACAAACAGAAATTTGGCTAAACGAGCCAGCTTCTTCACAAGCCACTGCCTCAGTGGCCACCGTTCGCCTTCATTACTGTGTTACTTTTTCATGCCCCGTTCACGGCGTTGCACTCTGGAAAGGCCGGTTCTTCCTCTGGGTTCCTTGACCCCTCTCTTGGTCTTCGCTGCGCTTTCGCAAGACTACTAGCACTACTACCATGGCATGGAGGTTTTACTTCGGCCGATACTTGCCCGACTCGGCGACTGCTACCGTGTGGCGATTTGACCCACTGAGCAGTTTTGCCCTCAGATTCGCTGCCCTCGCTCGGAAGGATGGCTATAGAGTCGACACGAGACAGTGCAAGTTCTAGCTCAGTGGTTCTCAACCGGTGGGGAATTTCTCCCCCCCCCCCCCCCCGGGGGGGGGGGGGGGAATTTAGGGTTTCCAGGGGGATGGGGAGAATGAAGACCATTTCAAGATCGCGTTAATACAAGAACCGATTACTTTATATTGTTTTTCCCTTCATACTTTACAGTTATGTACGTCTCATCCTTCTAAAATTCATTTTATAAAGTAAGTAGACCCACAAATCATGTTTTATGTGGATGTCTAGACTTGTTTTAGTATATGCTGTTCAATTTACCTTCCATTTTTACGTATACTGTGTAGGGGTGGGAGGATTTTTAGATAGGAAATATGAAAGGGTGAGGGGGAATGACGTTCTGAAAATACGGTGAAGAGGGCACTGGCCAAAAAAGGTTGAGAACCACCGCTCTAGCTTTTAGTTGAGAGATCGGTTCCTATGTTAGTTGCCCTACGAGGAGTGGGAGACAAGACCTCTTGCGCCTGCCTCCACGGCGAATAGCCTAACCGTGAACCCTTCCTGTCTCTGTCTTGCGACATATTATTCTCGACTCATAGAGAACGGTCAGCTCAATCAGCATTAGCTGTTTGGCCGATGAGGCATGAAGTACAATGTCAGGTCGCAATCGAAAACTGATGGATCATTTCAGATGCACGGTCAGCTCCCAGTCATCCGCGTTATCTAAACTGTACGGTAAGTCGGCAGTGCAAGCTTCCTTTGTCTCTACGTTTCGGCCCAGCTCTGACAAAGTAAATCCCCATCGACCTCTCTCGCTTAGACAACTTATTAATTAATCTCATAAACCATGCCACAAAGCTTCTACTTAGAATTATAATGAAGAGAACGAGAAAGAAATAAAATTGGAAATTGGTGAATAACAATTATGTATTTGTGGAAGGAAAAGATTTTTTTTTTTTTTTAATGCTACATACACACTGTGAACACTAACAGGCGCCATCTTTGTTCTTAGTCAACTTATAGAAAACTCAATGGAATTGAATGAAACACTCTACTTAGCCTTTGCCGACCAAGAAAAAGGCATTTGATAGAGTACAGTCGGAACCTGTGGGAATTCCTTAAACGAAATGGAATGAGTACACATCTAACAAACCTATGTAGGCGCTTACACAACAACGGTAAAGTCAATCATAACCCTTCACCATAAGATTCGGAGTATAACCAGGTTGTGTCCTGCGCCCCTTCCTCTTGTTAATAACCTATATAGACAGCATATGTAAAGAAATCAGCCAAACAGAGAAAGTAACGACACCGCATGATGAACAGAACACAGTAGAAGAACCAATGGTAAATTACACCATTAATGAACTCCTATTTGCGGAAGACCAAGCACTATACTATGTCCCGCAAAGAATAACTTCATTCACGATCAATTATTTTGAAAACTGTTGCATCGTTATGAAATTTTTCCAGCCGTCTTATATTTACCCCCACCCAAGGAATATGTCTTTGATAGGTCCAAAAACAACTTAAATCATCAAAAGCGGCGACATTCCTTTGATGTTTTGCTGTAAAAACTAGTGATTTCTCGCTAACAAATTTATGTTTATAGTAATGAAAGCCCCGCCAATTCAGATGACACACAAGGCGTATCCGGATTCGTATGGGAGTGGGTGCAATGAAAGAAGTAGCTTAAAATCGACAGGGTCGGCTGCATTGCACCGGGTTTTTTTTTTTTTTTAAATCCCATATGGCTCAGTTTCTTTCCGCAGCGCGGAAAGCGTCGCACAAAGCGCGAACTCCGTACCTCCAGCGATGACCCTCGGGAGTCTTCGAAAAAATGCACTCGTGAAATGAAGGACGCGGCCCGGAATTGAACATACAACCTTTGGAGCCTGAGTCAGACGGCTTGACCACTTCACCACGGAGAATCCCGAGAGGGGTGCAATGTGTAATATTACTAAAAACAGAATTTACAGAGGCATGGGGTAAATAATTTGTAAATTGCCAGGAAAGTAGAAGGAATATATTTCTTACCTTGTTTTTCATTTCCTTCTTGTTTCTTCAGCTGCTGGTTAATAATGTGTACACAAGTATTCGTGTTAGCTTTTTATATTGAGTTCGTGAAAGCTTCCAAATAGCTGTGCGTTAATGTGCGTATGGAGTGACCAGAAATGATACCGCAATTTAGTCACTAATGTTTCAATTTTTAAGGATCTGTTCAGCTGTCTGTGTAGTTTGTTCACGCGTACACATGGGATGACAGACCAGCTTTGAGTCTCCGTGAAAGATTGTCTACTCTGCTGTTTACCGTTCAGAGATGGAACATGATTACCTGTTTTGCACTATGGAAATAGTTGTCAGTGTCTCTGTAGTGGGCTTTCTTCTTAACGACCAAGATGTTGATCCTCTTTTCGTTGAAGTTTATAGATTGATTCGTATGCACGTGTGTTGTCCCCTAATTTGACAACGTGTTTGCTCTCACGTTTCTTGTTATGCCACAATATGTCAGTTTCCACAGCAATATTACTCTTCTGTTGGTCTTCAATGCGTTTAGTGTGTGTGTGTATGTGTGTGTGTGTGTGTGTGTGGGGGGGGGGGGGGGGGCAAGAAACTCACCTCAATGAAACTATAGCCTTCAAAATCAGAGGCTACCAGTGTTACCGATCTGACTGAAAGGACGAAAAGGTGGGACACTGACCCTTGTAAAAAAAATAACATCACTGCTTCCCAAATCGAAGTCTACATGGAAGGGGCTGAGTATCAGACACTTAAACTTAAGACAGGCAATACAGACATACATCTGCTCGATTACTACTGTCCAAGTGACCGCCCACAGGCACTGGACACACTACCATTAAAAGAAAAAAATGATTGTGTAGTGGCGATTTCAACAGCCACTTGCAGAGCTGGGGCTATGATCAAATGGACCAGAGAGGAGAGAGACTAGAAGACTGGCAGGATGAGAATAGATTCGTCTTGATTAACAAGCCGTCCGACCCACATAATTGTTACTCGAGATCATAGCACACTACAATCACACCTGACCTGGCTTTCATTCACCAGACCTGGAATGGACATTACACGAACTGTTGGGTAAAACACTTGGTGGAGTTACCATCGGTCAGTTCTTTCTAACTGTAGAAAATAGCTTGTAAGTGAAGCAGTGCCCTCTCGATGTGGACTACACCAAGCAGACTGTGCAATGTATAAGATCGCTCCACCATAATGTTGAACCTGGACACTGAGAAAGACATAAATAAAGTAGTTGAAGAGTTTGAGAAAAGCATACTACAGGCAGCACGAGAAACTACCAAGAGGAGCCCGTAAACATTAACCAGGGATGCAGTTAGAGAGGAGTTATACATATTTTGAAAAAGGCAAAAAACACGGAATCAGGGCCCGATGGTGTTAGGTATGGCCACATCCCTGGTTGGTGAACTGGATAGCAGCCTTCCTGCATTCTCGCCGGGTTGCTCTCCGTCTGGGTGCATGGACCTCAGAGCCACATATTTTAACCCCGGGACTGCCACTGGGACCTGCAATCTCACCGGTGCTCTTTAACGTGTATACGAGCAAGATTGCAAACTTAGAAGCACCAGGGGTTGGAAGGATACTAACATTTGCAGATGATTTTCTTGCATATAGGTAGGGGAGAGATAGGGAGCAAACAGCCAAGGAGCTACAGGCGACAGTAGACAGAGTGATTGATTGGTGCACTCAAATGAGTGCTGTCATGCACCCAAAAAAGGTGGCTGTTTTGTGGTGTTCTCTTGACAACTGGATTGTAAGAGCTGATGTCCCAAGCCTCACGATAGATGGTAGAAGCGTCAACAGAGAGAACAAACTGAAGTATCTGGGAATCACATTTGACAGGAGCTTGTCCTTCAAGGACAATGTGGAGACGGTTGTGACAAGATCTCAAAAGGGACTCAATGCACTTAAAACTATGGCTGCAATGGACACAGATCAGAGAATGCTCTTCACACTATACCAGCACTTGATCCTCTCAGTGATTGATTATGGACTAGGACTGCTAACTGTCTCAAAGAGTCAGCTGGTGAAATTGAGCGCATACAGAACGAAGCTATGCGGGTCATTCTGGGATGCACCAGAGACACCCCAGTAGTGTGTATGCGTTACATCCTTGGTCTGCCGACTGTTGCTGGTAGGCACAAGGTGATGCAGGCGAAGGCATACCTCAGAGTAGCTGCAGACACAGATCACCCGTTGCATGAGGCGCTGGACGCAGTTAAGGGTCAGTGACTGATTCGAGGGAAATCATGGATGGCTCAGGCGGAGGATACGATCAGACAGGTATGCATCTTGGAGAACGTTAGGCGAGGAGAGGAATGGGTCAGAGTGCCAGCGGAGCAGTCAGACTTGTGCAGAGTTATAATCACATTGAGCCGGGAGTGCAGGGAGTGGCCAGCAGGGGCCACGGAAGTGGAAATCCAGCAACTAATTCAGGATAATGCTCGCCCGGGTGATGTGATTATCTACACAGATGGTTCGGTGTTGAGAGGTAGGAGAAGTGCCTGGGGATTCTTAGCAAAAGCTAATGGTCGACGTTTGGTGCAGGAGAGCCTGGCGTATGATACCACAACATCTAGCTTAAGAATGGAGGTGGAGGCGGTCAGTGCAGCTTTCCGCTGGATGGAGAACACGATACATACACACATCGTGATTGTAACTGACTCAGAAAGCATGCTGAGGAGGGTGAGGACAGGCAGGCTTCGTGCAGAGTGGCTTGCCTCGCTTCGGAGGTCACGGTAGGCAAGCATCACCTTGATCTTTTCTCCGGGGCAAGCCGGTGTGCTGGGGAATGAACAGGCGGACAGATTGGCTGGCCCGGCAAAACTTGGTGGAGTATTGATGCATGACAAGACATACGTGGTTGCGGCCTTGTGGGAGCACGTGTACACCTCGGAGGAGCAAATGGATCACCATAGTCTGGTAAGAATGAGGCAGCGAGGAGTGACGAGAGGATATGGCCGACGCTCGACGCTCAGAGGAAAGGCGAGACGGACATATAATGAGATTGCTACTGGAACTATTGGTGTTGGAACTCTTCGTTGGCTGCTGAGGATGGGGACGGACCGCTTATGGGACTGCCCCGAATGCTGTGATGTCGGTTCCTAAATCAATCAATCAATCAATCAATCAATCAATCAATCAATACCAGACTTCGGTGTCTACAGTAAACAGCGTATATCCTACAGAAGATCTAACAGTTCTACATACGATATAGGAGACGTCTTCCCGAACATCCCTAAAAGTGAATCTTTAAAACATATTTAAGAAATTAAGAGCGCGCAAAGCCACTATAGGATCTACTGGAGTCGTTCCAACACAGCCTGCAGTCTCAAGTTCCGTCAAAGAATTGTATGTGTTCCAAGTAGCAACTGCTCTTTATGTCCGCGCTGATGTCCATGTTCAAGTCACCCCGCCCGTCATCTTTCCCCCTATAGATTATATTTCACTGTGTGATCGAAGAGATACAATAATGGGTTTATTTCATCTGATATAGTGCTAATCCCAGTGCTTTGTCGTAACGGTGCAATGACGGAATCATAACACCCAATGTCCTCTATTAGTATCTAACTTCAGTGGTACTTATCTGCTTTTGAATTATCACCCATCCCATTTTTCCAGTCGTTGACCGTGGGCGGCTAGGATTTTCTCTGCATTGCACGGCTACGTTTGCATACCCTGGTTCATGTTGCAATTTGAGGATTGTCATACGGTCACGAAGACTAAATTGAGTTATATCAGTCATATTGCCAATCTATCTGTGTAGCGTCCAGAATTATCTGAAGCTCTGCCCTAGAACATATGGAGAATTCTCCTATAGGAAATGACTGCTCTGCTGTTTTAATGCTCTCTGCATTAAGGTTTGAACCGTTTCACCTTCTTGTCCTTACTGATTCTTCTGAAGTTCCATTGTCGAAGACATGAATTCATTGTGACCTGGGGTATTATTAGTATTAGTGATCTACCATTATCGTTGTGAAAACAGTAAGACATCCACAGTTCTGTTCCCGATGCCCTAGGTTGTAAAGTATACGGTGTAGATTGATATGGTATATTTGATGTTGCAGTGTGCCAACATTCCATCTCATCCTCTGTGATTCTTGGGGTGAATTTTCCATTGGCACTCAACGAGTAACACTAAAGCTGATCAAAGGTAGATCTTTTTCACAATTTTATAAGCAGACATAACATGTTTTAGTACCGTATCAATTGTAGTATTTTCTGGAGCTCATTCTCTACAGTCTACAGTTTCTAGTCCGATTTAGGAATCTTACTTTTGCCAGCGCAGAATAAACTGTTCTTTTTTTTTCGTGTTTTCGTATTCAAGTTTTAGTTACCTCTAGTGCAGTGGTTCTCAACCTTTTTTTGGCCCGTGCCCCCTTCACCATATTTTCAGAACGCCATTCCCCCCTTCCTATCAAAAATTTGGCCCGTGGCCCCCCCCCCCCCCCCGTATTTTCAGAACGTCATCCCCTCATATTTCCTATCTAAAAATCCCCCACCCCTACACAGTATACGTAAAAATGTAAGGTAAATTTAATAGCACATACTAAAACAAGTCTAGACATCCACATAAAACATGATTTGTGGGTCTACTGACTTTATAAAATGGATTTTAGAAGGATGAGACGTACTTAACTGTAAAGTATGAAGGGAAAAACAATATCAAGTAATCGGTTCTTGTATTAACGCGATCTTGAAATGGTCTTCATCCCCCCCCCCCCCCCCCCCCCCGGAAACCCTAAAATCTAAAATTTCCCCCTGGGGGGAATTCCCCACAGGTTGAGAACCACTGCTCTAGTGGGTCAACCGTTGTTTTTAGACATTTGTCTGGGTGGTCAAAGGGATACAACCTTTGATATCTTTGGCCTGATCTGATCAAGCGGTAAACCTAGTGATTGCAGGAAAGGTTCACGGACGCATCAAGCCTAGTTCACCTGTTGGTCTCTATTATTATTATCTTCCCTAATACGTATATGCACAAGACTGCCATAGCCCGTCCATTCGGTGATTACATAAATCCAGGATTTTCTAGCATTGCATTTATAACTTGGTATCTTGTTAGACTTTAAACAGTCTTGAAAGCTAGACATCGTCTCCTGGATGTGCTACTACCTGCCTCGATCAGCTACCACACTGAACTCCGACCTCAGTGATGTTCAACTACTTCCGTCGTCACCATCATCAACATCACATTAACGCTTATGTTAAATTTAACTTTCATGCTTCCACTATGGCGTTAATAATAATAGTAGCCACCATGGACAACTTGCCGTCTTGACAGACGATAGTTTGTGCTTCAAAAAGGCTGAATAACTACAACCCATGGCGGTGGCCAATGTGACTGTTAAGACTAATTCGCGCTGTAAATGTTCATCCACAGTGGATGCATGTGAACACATGGTCATTTTCACCATCTTGCGTCTCACACGCTCGGTGTGTGACTTATCTACCAGAGATGGAGTTATACCTCTTCATAGCACAAAGCCTGGGCTAAAATATAGAGACCATGTGTTGCCCATGCAGCATGATCCCTCTCTCGGTCTGCCTATTTCACTCCAGAGGAATGGTAACACCAATACGTCTGGAACAAGACAAGCTGCAGAAGCTGTCAGATCAGCAAAGCAATGCTCTAACTGTCCGCCTGTCGGAGCTTCGATCCTAGACCAGCTGCCAACCAAGGCTTAGGGACTGGTCTGCCCTGTCATGACAATTTGTCTTTAGGTTGCATTTCCTCGCACCAGGATAAGGCTTGTACCCCCCCCCCCCCCCACAATTGCGCTCTTCCGCCCGAAGCCGTTGGCACAATGTGGGGTGTTGAGTGTGTAAGCGACGCCCAACATTCGGCGCTGACAGAAAGCAGGTAGTACCGTCTACTGCTATACGGTTGCTCAGTCACATCTTACGAAGACCTGACACAAAAATAATAATAGTAGTAATAATAATAACAACAACCCGGTGTCTTTCAGGATTTATAACAGAATGTATCACTTCGTGTGCGGATACATTTCTGTAGCATGACAGAAGACAGGTCAGAATGTTTTCTCCTTGTAACCCTCTGCCCGTTTCCATAAATATTTCCAGTTGTAATAACGCGTGTCAGTTTTCTCTTCTCGTGATGTGGCCAAAATTGATGATTGGCTCTTTCTGATGTATACAATATCTTCAACATGTTTAGATAACTCCAACAGTGGCATAAACAACCACGCGTGGCACATTTAGATTGCACGCATGCGGTACAGTTCTGGGAGAATGAGACGTATATTGCTGCACATACGAAGGGGCTTCAAATGGAAACCTTCAATTGTGTGTGTGTGTGTGTGTGTGTGAGTGAGAGAGAGAGAGAGAGAGAGAGAGAGAGAGAGAGAGAGAGAGAGAGAGAGAGAGAGAGAGAGAGAGAGAGAGAGAGAGAATATTTTCTGACAAAAAAGTAAAGAACAAATGTATAATTTTTCGATATATTCACCACTGCGTTCAATACAAGTCATCCAGTGCCGTTGAAATGCTTGGATTCCGGTAAAAAAAAATGTACCTGGGGTCACTACTTGGTGTGCATAATCCGGTTGTAAACAGTCTATCACAAAAATCATGCTGCTTTGAATCTTCCTACTCTACTCATACACTTGCTGGACTGACAAGCATACATCACCATACTGGACCTTCATTCGCCGATAAAATTCTATAGGTTTCACCCCTACACTGATTAAAACACACACACACACACACACAAGGATAACAGAACGCTGCTCCTCTTTGGTGCATGTCAAAAGTGTGGTGACCATCTTTAAACTGTTTTAATGACGTTACCGTGTACGTCTGAACGTGATGTCACGTGCTTAACACTCTTGACATCATCAACAACAATAATTTTGACAAGCTACGAGACAACGGCATGGTTATTGTAATTTCTATCACCCTTTTAAGGTTTTCATGTCAAACCCCCTGGCACTTCTTTAAGATTGAAGGTTACTGCCCTCTTCACTTCTTGAAATCTGATAGGCATGTATGCTACTAAGTGAATTTACGTATATTACTATGTGAACGTTAAAGGACTGGTAGGTATAATGCCCTGCACACTTAGTGAATACTAATATGTGATGGTCTGTGTATATTCCTCTGTAAACGTCTTGTATACTAATAGGCTTTGCATTCTTCTAGGAGAATGAGAGGTATACAGTTGCGCACACTTCATAGAGACCGAGTCTATAATGCTATGTAAGCTTCTTGGAAACAAAGACTTGTTTTGTACAAATGTCAAAGAATGAGAAGTATACAGCTCTGTACACTTCTTGGGGATTTAGATGTACACAGCTCTGTACATTTCTGGACATTTGAGACATCGATTGTAATTTTCTTGAAGACTAATGTGTTTTGTTCTGTACACTTCTTGAAGATCAATATTTATACATCTTGACGCTTCGTGAACACTGATAAATACAATGATTTTTATACTTCCTGGAGACTGACAGGCATACTATCCAGAATCAATACTGTAATTAGCACTCCAGACACACTTGTACATGCTCCATCTTACTCAGCAAATGTCGCAAGGTATAGATGATAATCGTTCCAATTACACATTGGCTGTACACACTTCAGATTTATGTCCTCCGTGTACCTCCTGGCTGGTACCACACTTAAATCCAAACGAAAGCATCCTTACATAGGTTGTTTTGTCAGTTATTGTAACTTTAATTAGCTGTCTCGTTCAAAGATGAAATTAAGACATGTATTGAGGTGTTTCTAGCACATGGTGCTAGCCCCATAGTTTTATAGACCAATCGGCACTCAAGGGATGATGTGCTCATACAACACCAGTAGCCTTCACTTCCCAAGACATTTCCTGGTACCCCGTTTAGGCTGGGTTGACCTGAGAGCCCAGGCCTTCTTGACCAATCTTCCTCGATGCAAATTTCATCCCATAAATGCCTGCCCGGCAGGCTAGCATGCTAGCCACCGCACCGCCAAGGCTCCCGAAACCAACACATCTGCTATTAAACTGCCTCCCACTTCTGCATGACACAAGCACGGTTAAATATGCATTCAGAAATTGGTTATCTCTGTGGTAGACTGAGAACTTACAAACAGGCAAAAATCACAAAGTGCCATGTTGGGATAGTAGGAAGCCTGATGAAACAGAGGAATATTGCCTGGCCAAGAAAGTCTAAATCAGATGCGAAAAATGGATGGATGCGTTGTCATGATGGAGCTGTCAGTTGCCTTACACAGAGGTCCGTTCATTTGCAGTCTTCACAGTTGATTCAGATATTCTTAGTGAAACACAATATTCCGCTGGCTCGTCACGCGCCCTACTCTCTCGGCACTGCTCCTTGCATTGTTTGGCTCTTCTTCCAGCTGAAAATGACATGATTTGAGTCACAAAAAGACATACAGAACGCAACGGTCACTATGTACTCCATTTCCATTAAGGTCTCCCTGAAATACTTCCAATAATTTCGGAACCACTGGGAGAAGTGTGTACAGTTCCAGGATAGCACTTTGAAGTAGATTTAGGTTACAGACCTCCAAAAGTCTGAGGCCCTTTAAATAGACCTGGTACTATTGTGAAAGATGTACAAAGATGGAAAACAAGGTGAACAAGAACCACTACGGCATGGTGTATTAGGCACACAGTATAAATAACACGACTCTGATAGCACATGGAATGGTTATTAAATATAGTGAACATTCAATCCCCACGCACAAACATAAATCCTTATAAATGCGATTAGCTGTAATAGAATTTAAAAAAAAAGCAATGAACAGTTCAGTTTTTTTTAGAAGATGAAATACCCATGCAACGTGTGAGCACACGCAAAGCACAGCTAACACATTAAAATAAGTATAAAACCCTACGATGTTGACATGTCTTACTCTATCTAAAGCCTCTGTGTAGTCAATAAAGCAAAGACGTATATCTTTGTTTACTTCTATAGAACATTCAATAACTGATCGCAGCATATAAACAGCATTTACTGTACCCTTGCCTTCTACAAACCCACATTGTTCTTCCCCTTTTTGATGTTGTATTTTCTTCCTAACTCATTGCATGATAATTCGTAGTAAAATCTTCGTGATGTGACTCATTATACTAATTGTTCTATGTTGATCACATTCCAAGGCTCCTGATTTCTTTGGGATTGCAATAAATACAGAATTACATAATTCAGAAGGTATATGAGATATCTCCGGTATCATATAATGTGTTCAGCAGTCTGGTGACTTGATCTATTCCATATTCTTCTAAAGCTTTAATCATTTCTGTTGTGATGTTATCTGCACCGGGGGCCTTGCCAGTTTTCATATGCTTAAGAACATTTCGAACTTCCATCTTCAAAACTTTTCCTGCAACAGAAAATGTGTATTTCGATGTATATCCACTGATTTTACAAGCCTAAAACTGGGTTGCAGTCACCAACAAGACTGGTAGCGCTGGGCCGAAAATTTTCCGATAAAGCTAAGTACTTTGTTTGTTGATTATATTCTAAAGTCAGCACTTTATTTTCACCATATTTTGTACCCACAGTTACAACCCCATAAGAATTTAATTAAGGGGAAGTAATAATTTGTATATATTATTATTGCTGTAAACCAAAATTGTAAACATGTCAACACTAAAAGAATGCATTGCAGATGGGAAGAATTAGGGTATAGCGGTGATAAATTCGAGGAAAGGGCTGGGAGGAAATATAAAGAACATTCTGATAGAGCATGAGAGGAAATATTATTAGAATGCCAACAAGCTACCAAATTAAAGGAATTAGAAGAAGCTACAAAATTAAAAGAATTAGAAGCAAACAACAAATTAAAGGAATTAGAACTAATAGAAGCTACTAAACAGAAACAAACTGAAGTGGACATGCAGATGAGAATGAAACAATCAGAAACAGACACACAGATAGAGATATCAACAAATAAGTTAAAAAGTAGAGAAGAAGAACAGAAGTTCAAGAAATTTCAAGGCATTGTCAAACCTTTTTGTGCAGGTGTTAGTATCAGCGCCTGGACTGAGAATTTTGAGACACTAATGAAGTTCAATGATATTTCTAAAGATAACTGGACAATGATATACATGCAGAATCTCGCATTAGAACCATTAAAAGTTATAGAAACAATTCCAAAAGATCTAAGAAAAGATTATGACTACATCCGAGGTCGTATTATGCAACATTTTCTGTTAGATGCTCAGGGATACCAATTACAATTTTCTAAGCTAAGGCCACAACCAAATCAAACTTTCCAAGATTATGTATCTCAAGTTCAGGACATCTTTTCAAAATGGATAGCTGCAGCAAAAGTAGGTAAAAGCTATTAAAAGATCTAATGATCATAAATAAAATCATTACATCCTTACCCACTGCTTTTGCTAAATTTTTACAAGAATGTGATTGTCAGGACATTAAACAAGTAGAAACCAGGGGTTCTGCCTTTTTCAATGCAAACAGAGATATATTTACGTTAAATTCCAGCCAAAATGAAATAGCAGCAGCTGCAAACTTTTAGCAACAAAAACCATTTGCTAATAAGAACAAATCAAATGTGAATGTAACACCTTGCATATATTGCCATCTATTACACCAACAGCAGATAACCTGTGCGCTGATGTGTGTGCCATGATTTGTGATGCAAGAATGTATGAGTGCTTGGCGCTTTAATGCTTGTATGATTTTCACCCCAATTGCTAGCATGTGATTATAATTCATTTACATGTTTACTTGTAAATAAATGTTGATACATGTAATTTGATTGTTGACCAATTCATTGTACAAGTATTACAGTACAGTCATGAGGAGTGTAATGAATCATTAATTAAGTGAGACGTTGACAAATATGTTACTGTGACATTTTAATGAAATTTCCACAATTTTAATTAGTGAACCAAATACAAAAGCATAAAACACTGCAAATGGCTGTACACATTGAGTTGCAAGCCATTATCTCTGTGTGTGTGTGTGTGTGTGTGTGTGTGTGTGTGTGTGTGTGTGTGTGTGTGTGTATTTTCCTTCTTCTCTGTTTGTTGCATTATGTTGCTACACCTGACAAAACTGGAAGACCAGATTTCCAATGGAATGGCTACAGTTAAAGGACCTTTGTAAGCAATCATTTCAATAGGTCGGATTTCCATTAGATAAATGGTTAGTTGGTAGTGGATCCTCTGTTAGACGGTTTTAACCTGTTGAGTCTGATGCATTACGATTTACATAGTCTAGACTCTAGACCAGCGATTCTCAACCTTTTTTGGCCCATGCACCCTTTCACCATATATCAGAATGTCACCCTCCCCTTTCCAGCGAATGAAAGAAGAAGAATTCCCCCCTTTCCAAAATTGTCAGTCTCAAAAGGTGCATTTCTTATATTCACAGTATTTTATTAACACACCAAATTAACCATATTACAATAAACAAACAGTTAAAATGTCAAAGAATTGTCACTTAATAAGATATCATGCCATTTTGAGTCTGCCAATCTGTGATCTTAATTCCCCCCCTCCCCCCTTCCGTGCAGCAGAATAAAAGGTCTAATAAGGTATAACAATATCACCAATGATGAGCAAATGGAGAGAACTACACAAATGCCAATGAATCAAGTGGTGAGGACATGGTCGTGGCAATGAAAAGAACACACACTGAGAAAATAGATAAATAAGTGGAAAGTCCTTGCCCTGGAATCCACAGGGCAAAGGGATTAAAAAGACTTATAAAACACACAAAAAAGACATGAATACAAAGGGAGTTAAAAGGCAAGGAGGATCAACTTCATTGCAATGGATTTATACCATTGAGATTGGTCTCTCTCCACAGAGAAACCAACCAACCGCTTGCCGCAAACATCATTCAGAGCACAAACTCTAGCTCAGGCAACAGCCACCAGGGGTCTCCAAAAAACACTGCACTAGAGAATGAAATGACAGAGTGCAAAAACAAACCCGCTACCTTCTGAGCGCAAGACATATGACTTAACCACTATACCACAGAGAATCCTCATATGAGCGTGACATGTTGGGAGCTGCAAAAGACAGCAAAGAACAGGAGAGCTAGGCATGATAACAGAGAGCAGCAGTACAAGGTAGGTAGTTTTCTGATTTTGAAATGCATCCTGGGCAGTACAACAGAGATTAAGAGCAGAATATGGCAGACAAAAGCCACATTTCATAAAATGAAGAGTATTTTATGCAATAAGTCACTGTCACTGAATGTAAGAAATGAATCTTGGAATGCAAATGAACAAATCAGGAAAAAATCAGAAGCAACAGAAATGTGGTTCCTGAGACGAATGTTGTGAATTCCTTGGACTGCCAGAGTAACTAACAACGACCACCTGAAACAGGCTAATGAAACTAGAACATTATATACAACAATAAGAAAGAAATCAACTGCTTTGTTCGGTCATGTGATGAGAAGAGAGGCATTGAAGACATCGTGACAACTGGAAAGATCGAGGGGAAGAGGCAGAGGTAGACCAAGAAAAATAATGCTGGATAGATTGAGATGGTGGCATGGAGGAATATCATCAGCAGAGTTGATCCAGAACACCAAAGACCAAAATCTGTGGAGAGCCATGAACGCCTACACCAGCTGGCAGGGCACTTGATGATGATGATAATGCTCCTGGGCAGTGGTATTTTCTGCCTGGTCTTTTCGTTTTAAAAGTGCCGAGGGATTTTTAATGTGCACATGGGTATTCTGCCCAAGACTATGAGTCTAATCCATTGTCGCCGGATCAGGTTATACTTATACAAGTCCACACAGTTCACACATGAATTGAACCCTGTCTCCACCAATCACAGACAGAATCTGTACCCTCTCAGCTTCTCTGCTCCCTAGAAATATCACAGACCTGACTGTGGTTATAGCCTATACATATGTACAATAGTCATAGTGGTTTTGAATCAACCATTTCCTTTGTTCAGCGTTAGTGTTCTTCCATTAATCATGCAGGCCCTGCTAACAAGGTGCTGTCCGATGCCTTAATTTGGATAATTTTATGTGCCCATTACTGAATGTATGATTTAATGGATGAATGTCAGTGGCTATGCTGTCCTGACTATCATCAGAAGCACTGGTTACAATACAATGTTTGGAATTCTGTTGAAGTAATGAAGGTGAACTAGTCACTTCCTGAGCACTGTTTGCTGTGGAGGTGACTGCTTCAGAAGCAGGTTGAAATTGATCCTGAATGATTGAACCAAAGTGACAATCTTTGCTACTAGAATCACTTTTGCCTCCTTCTGTGTACAATGGAGCTGAACAGAGTCCTATACTTGGCGGCTGGTTCAATGGAGGCAATCTTGGTGGCACTACCACTGATGATAGCACAGGTTTGGTAGAAAATGGGTCAGCTGACTGCCAGAAGAGAGTGCTATTAATAGGATCTGGCCTTAGGGGGTCAACTGTAGCCAGGTTAGTTTCCCCATTTTTTTGTAAAGTCTGGTGGTCTTTTATGGAGATGATGGATGGCTGGTAACCTATATATTCTGATAAATCGAGGTCTGAAGATACCTCTTGGCTGTGTTTATGAGGCAGGTCCCAGAGTTGAGTGTTTAGCAAGGGTTCTTGTGCTAAAACTTCTGACTTGGGAAGCACAGAATCTGGCCTGCTTGATGATAGAGACACTCTAGAAGGCTGTGAAGCTAGATGTGGCTGATAGTCATTTAAAATACATGGCTGGCTTGAATTATCATTCATACTGAATTCACTAGGAAACCTCGTGCTGTCAACAGGTATCAACACATTATCTACAGTCTGGTCTCTTCTGATGACAGACCGCTGATCTGGATCCCCAAGATTGGTGAGATATCTTCTAGAATCTCCAGCTTTATTTTCATACTGTCCAAAGACTGCATCATCATGACCTTCACCACACAGTGTACAAGAGCCACTCTTTGAATGTGAGGAACAATAAAACTGGGGGTCAGGGTCATCCTTGGCTTGGGGCAGCTCAGCAGCTGCCACTCCTTCGCAGTCCACAATGTGTCTATTATTAGTATTATCCCCACCCACCCCTCCAGAAACTTCAATAGTTTTGCACAAGTCTTTAGGTACACATGTCCCGCTATCCATGAAAAAGTAAGAAACTTTTCGGAAACGAGGATTCAAATCAGGAAGTAGGTATTCAATAATGTCTTTAAAAGTTGGTCGGCCTTTTGGTTTTTTTGTCCAACAGCGTTGCATCAAATGTGCCCTGTGTGATGAAAAATATAAACCACACAATTAGATCCTGGACAAATTAATCTATTTGTTCTGTGTGCTAACGTACATCACAAAAATATAAACCACACAATTAGATCCTGGACAAATTAATATATTTGTTCTGTGTGCTAACGTACATCACAAAAATTGAAACCACACAATTAGATCCTGGACTGTCATTTAAACTGTCATTTACTGCCAATATAATACCTTGCGGTGTATGGCAGAGGGGTCTTTGAGCCTGAGGAATTAAGGCCGCCTGGCTAGTGCAGTCGCCGCGAACTGTGCAGGTTAGGATTTTCTTTTTGCCCCCGACAGAAAAAGATCCCACACCTTACCGGGGATCGAACCCGGGTCTCCCGAATGAGAGTCCGGCGTTCTAACCACTCGACCAGCCGCTCCTCTTTAGATCCTGGACAAATTAATATATTTTTTCTGTGTGCTAACGTACATCACAAAAATATAAACCACACAATTAGATCCTGGACAAATTAATATATTTGTTCTGTGTGCTAACGTACATCACAAAAATATAAACCACACAATTAGATCCTGGACAAATTAATATATTTGTTCTGTGTGCTAATGTACATCACAAAAATATAAACCACACAATTAGATCCTGGACAAATTAATCTATTTTTTCTGTGTGCTATCGTACATCACAATGCGAGAATACTGTATGCAGATATTACTTTATCACCAATATTAAAACAACTGCCAATAAAGAAAGTACAGTGGAACCTCGCTTAACGAGCACCTCGCATAACGAGTAATTCGCATAACGAGCAAAATAAATTGTAAAAAAAAAATAACTTGCTGAAAGAGCGATGTTTCGCACAACGAGTGACGTGGGGAGGGGAAGTCCCAGATTTTGCGCCTGCAACAGTGAGGACTAACAGGTTATTTCTAACTTTAAAAAGCTCTACACTAAAGCGCTCTTCGAGCGTTGTTTTGAAGTTACTGAAGTGACCAATCTCACTCTCAGAGAGTTTTGGAAATATCACATCCACATCGTTGCCTGCCTCAAGATGATCGAAAAGGCGTGGGAAGGGGTTACCAAGAGAACCCTCACTTCTGCTTGGAAGAAGCTTTGGCCGGAGAGCGTTGCCGAATGTGACTTTGAGGGGTTTGAGACAGTACCTGTGGAGCCTGTAGTCAACGAGATTGTGTCTTTGGCTAAGATCATGGGACTTGACGTGAACAACAAAGATATCGATGAGCTTGTGGAAGAGCATAGCCAAGAGCTGACCACCAAAGAACTTATGGAATTACATTGTGTTTCACAGCAAGAAGTTTTGGAGGAGAGTTTGTCCGAGGAGGAGGAGAAGGTAACAGCAAACCAACAATCTTCTGGCGCAATAAGATAAATGCTGAAAGCATGGGAAACTGTTGCATCATACATTGAGAACCATCATCCTAATAAGGCAGTGGCTATGAGAGCTACTAATTTATTTAATGATAATGCTGTGTCGCATTTCCACCAAATTCTGAAGCATCGGCAAAAACAAATTTCTCTAGACAGTTTTCTAGTAAAAAAGAATTAGGTATGTATTATAAATTGTAAATTAATTATTTCAATATTTGTTTGCTTTCTACAAATCTAATTCTCATTCCAGGTTTGTTCATTCCACGATAGAAGAGGAAGATGAATTACGCTCCTTAACAATGTATATATAATTTTCTTTGAATAAACGTTATACAAAATATTTTGAGTATTTTTTCGGCATGGAACTCATTATCGTATTTTACATGTGTATTGGAAAAACTTTTTCGCTTAACAAGTGTTTTGCTTTACGAGTTAGGTTCTGGAACGAATTATGCACGTTAAGCGAGGTTCCACTGTAATAGCAAACTATCTTTGTAATAGCAAACTATCTTTTTTAAAAACATTATGCTATAAAATTATGATTCAACAATTCAGACAATTTCCTATATAAATTTATTAGAAACAAAAGATGTAGACAGTGAACATTGTTTGGGCACATAATGAGCAGACATAAACTCTAAATCATCGTTACCCCCTATAGATAACAATCACCTTCAAATTAATAAGCTTGTGAGGGTAAAACCGTGCGCAGCTGTTATTTGCGACTGACTCAGTCACAGGATTATTAATCTGAGCCTGGTATGGATCCTAATATAACTTATCCTTGAGGTTGAACAGGGTAGGGGTAATGGTTGAATTGAAAAAATAAACTTTAAAACTTAGTAACAACGACAACCTTAACAAGAAAAGAGCAAGGGGAAGACAAAGAGATAACATTTGGATGATGTAATCAGGACGAGACAGGTGATCATATGAAATGACGAACCACAGCCCAGGCTTATCAGAATGGCACATGATGTTGATGAATGAAATGTTATACTCACATCTTCTCAGGACATGCATCAGGAACATCCATAGTGCTGTCCTCAGACAGAAACTTGATCACTTCCTCATTAGAGAGACCCTGATATGGCTGAGCTCCGAGGGTAACCATCTCCCACAAGACAACACCATACGACCTGAATTAGAAGGACCATCTGTTAATTCGGCCAACTGCAAAAAGTATATACAACCAAATATTTTATGATCTGCATTGACATCAAGTACCTGGCAAGATCACCGGTTCAGTTCTCTTGAACTGTGGCCAAGACATCAGAGAGGCTTTTGTCAGATTGTGAATCATTGGCAAGTGGCACTCGATTAATGAGAGCAGGCTAAGTATACCAAACAAAATCTCTTCTACATATGGGTAGATCTCTCATCTCAACTTGCTCCTCTTGTACCTTGCGGTGTTGAGGTGAAGTATAAACAGCGGGAGAGTGCCCTTTTATTGGCTTCATGTATCGAGATTCCCATGGACTCTGCTATTCCCTCTGTCCATCGTTTACATGGTCAGCCTCTACTTCTGCTTCCATCTGGTCTGTACATCATTGCTTGTTGTGGTTGATGTAGAGTAAAACAGAAGTTTTATCATGTACACACCATAGGCATAAGGTGCTACACTCATACATGGTGTATTTTTAATGACTGTGCAGTGTTTGAAAATATTGCCGGTCCAAGTTTTGTATTTACCTATTATGTTGCATGAACTTTGCAGAAGGTGAATACAAAACTTGGACCGGCAATATTTTCAAATACTGCACAGTCATTAAAAATACACCCTGTACTTTTATAGACCAACTGGCATTCGGTGGCTGATGTGGTCAGTATCAAGCCGGCCACATTTACTGCCCAGGTAATTTCCTGGTACTCATTTTAGTCTGGGTCGACTTGGAAGTTCAGGTCAATTTAACAGATCTACCTCAAACTGTAAACTTGCCCAGGAATCTCAAACAGCCAAAAAATGCTGGGATTGACTGCTACGTCCTGTCTCATGTTGTTTGTTCATCAAGAATGATGATGACCATTCATTTCATCCAGTGGAGTTGAAAGTATAGAGCAGTGAGTTCTAAGATGGCTGATAAGGCCTATTTTGGTTCGAAATGTTCTTTGACAATGTGGGCAAAGAATGCTTGATGTTCCAGAAGGAGGATTTCCTGCAGTGGTTTTTCTGTACAGCCTCTTTTTCACAGCTCTTGCAGTTCTGTTTGCTTCACAAGTGACTGCACCTTGCAGAATGATGTATGCCACGAGTTTCGGTCTTTGGCAGCAGTGCCCCAAGTGTCGTGATGAATTCCAAAAGCTTTTAGTGAGGTTGCCAGTGTCTTTAAAGTGTTTCCTGTGACTGCCTTGGGAGCGTTTACCACAACGCAGCTCGCCGTAACAAATTTGTTTAGGGAGCCTGTGATCTGGCATGTGAGTCAAGTGATCAGCCCAGTGAATCTGATTCTTCATTATTTGCTTTACCTGGTTTTACTTTAGTTATATGTCAACTACAGTATAGGGTACCCACCAACCGTGGCTAGCTGGTTAGGTAATGATGGAGCAGACAATGTTTAGGGCACCTTTTCTAGCCCCTTCCTCATGCTATGGAGGTGAGCAGTGCTTTCCTATGGAGGGCTGCTCAATTGCTCAGGGGGCTGCCGAATCCCACTGCAAGCCCGGTCAGTAGAAGACGACCATAAGGCCTGAGCCGCCTGTGTGCAGGTCTGCGACTATGGTTGCCAGCGTACTCATGCCTGCCGCTTCGCCGCTCACCCTTCGCCACAGGGCTTGAAGGTGATAGATGAAGCTAGATGAAGAATGACTTGTGTGATGAACTGGATTAAAGTGTGGCAGAGTTGCGCAATTCGTCGACCACACTGTCTCGCATGGGTCCATCTGAATCCAGTGGCAAAACAAGTTAAGATGACTGGAGACGAATACAGGTGCAGTGGATGACCAGGGCGCTCTACATGCCTTGCCGTGCTCGTCACGTTCCACAATGCTTTGCAGATAAATGCCATCAATGATTTCTCCCTCGCAGTCTGCCAAATTCTGTCATCACATGCTGGGTAGGCATTGGTTTGAGGCTGAATCAGCCACCCATGTCTGGTTTAGCCAGTCTGTCACAGCTGTTGCCTGGGGGGGGGGGGGGTGGCTGCTGTTGCATGCGGACAGCTACTAGAAGCCACAGGCGTGAGCTGGATGTCAGGCTTGGACCAGTGGGAAATGGTCCATGAAAAGGGCACGACAGTCATCCTTACCAAAAGTACTACCAAAGCCTGACATCCCTGACACATCCCCCCCCCCCCCCCCCAATCCTGTAAAGGACATGCAACTAACTTTATTTAACCTCAAAAGGGATTTTAATACATGATCACAGGGCTGACAGGCAAGCATTCTAGCTACTGCAGCTGCCATTGCTAATGGTTAATGTTTTAGCTATGCTGTGTGTGTGTTTGTTACATGTTTGCTATTTCATTAGCTATTGTTTATTAACCAATGGTGTAGCTGAGGGGATAGTGACACATGTAATGTCATAATTTCCTGACACACTGAGTTGAAGGACTGAAATCAGCTTTGGAAGCTGACTGCTTTGCACTGATTCTGATGGAGGAAGCGTCGACAGTTCAGAAAGCAATGGCAAACTACTGAACTAAAATTGCCTAGTAAATCACAAACAGCCAATAAATGCTGGTGTTGAATGCAATGTTCTGTAAAGGACTTGCAAATAGCTATTTAAAATACTGTTTGTTAGTTATATGTTTGTTGCTACTTGTCAAATCTTTTTGTTTTTAGTTTGTTCTCCACATGTTTGTTATTGTCAGTTATTTCTGCACTTATTTTGTTTACTAGTTATATGTTTGATGCTATTGGTTAATATTGAACAATGCTGTTTGTTTGCTACGTGTTTGTAGTCAGTTTTTTAAATAATACTCGTTGCTAGTTGCATGCTTGCTGTTTTAAGTTATTTATTTAAAGTGATCTGCTTCAAAATTGCCAGTGGTTGATTCTGAACTCTCGACTCTGTATGTTGTGGACTTGTAAAGCTGTGTTTCACCATCTCCTAAACCACAGATGTCGGTAGATGCATAATAACCACGATGTAAATCAGCATGGGTAAACTACCAGGGCGAGTCAATATGTAAGTCACACAGTTCTGTGGGATGGCAGATAAATGTAGTTGGTGTTTTCTACGGGTGTCATTAGGTGACAGCAACATAGAACTTTATATTCCCGTTCATCAAGTGGCGCTAGGTGTCTCATGCGCATGCGCAGCGCATAAAAAATATGGCGACTGTACTTACACAGTGTACAACCAAAGAGCAATTTGCTATTGTGCGTTTTTTGTGGGTAAAAGGACTGCCTGCATAGAACAGTTATAAGGAAATGCTTTCTGTTTATGCTGAAAAATGTTTGTCCCGTAAAGCGGTGCATAGCTGGGTAGAAAATTTTTCTCAAGGACGCTCTAAATTTGTTGATGAAATCCGATCTGGTCGTCCTGTTGAGATTCCAACAGAAGCATCCGTACAGCAGGTGGAGGAGATGATTAGAGGTGACAGGTGAGTAACGATAGACTCTGTAGCATCTGCAATAGGGTGCTCACATGGTTCAGCATTCAGCATAATGCATGGTTGATTGAAATTTCCAGGACTGCTGACTAGAGGAGTGTTGCTTCTTAATGACAATGCTGACCACATACGGCTCGATTAACTCAGGAGAAAATTAACCAACTAAGGTGGGAAGTTCTGGAACATCCACCTTACAGCCCCGACTTAGCCCCTAGCGTTTTCCACCTTTTTGGTCCACTGAAAACTCACCTTGGCGTGAGACATTTCGCGAATGACGCCGAAGATGAATGTGAAGTGAAAATGTGGTTTAGAAAACAGAGCATGCAGTTCTATGCGGCCAGTTTTGGAGGACTGATAAAACAATGCGATAAGTGCATCAATGTTGGTGGAAATTATGCTGAGAAATAAAGGGACAATGTATGTATAAAAATAAACTGATTTCAAGTTGTTATCATATTCAGTTATTTTTCTACAGCCATTTGTGACTTACTTATTGACTTCCCCTCGTCCTTTCAAAGAAGAAACTATACACCTTGTACAAAACGTAGACATAGTTACAACATCAAGCCAAATTTCTTTAATATGCACAGACTAAACAAACAAGTATTTTTTCATTAACAACTATGCTAAGATTCTACTTTAACAAATATCGGAGTCTCCATGGCAAAGTGATAAAGTCACTCGTTTATCGCTCTGAAGATTGTGGGTTCATTTCTCGACACCACTATTCAAATTATGAGTGCAATTTTCTCAGAGATCCCAGGGGAGTTCCTGCTGTGCTGCACTTTAGGCAGGCTGTTCTGTGCAACACTGTGGGGAGGCAGCTCTGTGCTACACTTTGGGGAGGCTGCTCTGTGCTACACTTTGGAGAGGCAGCTCTGTGCTACACTTTGGGGAGGCTGCTCTGTGCTACATTATGGGGAGGCTGCTCTGTGCTACACTTTGGGGAGGCTGCTCTGTGCTACACTTTGGGGAGGCTGCTCTGTGCTACACTTTGGGGAGGCTGCTCTGTGCTACACTTTGGGGAAGCTGCTCTGTGCTACACTTTGGGGAAGCTGCTCTGTGCTACACTATGGGTAGGCTGCTCTGTGCTACATTTTTGGTAGGCTGCTCTGTGCTACATTTTCAGCAGGCTGCTCTGTGGAAAGAGACTGAGCCATATGCTATAAGACCAGGCCCAATGAAGTCGATCCCATAGACTTTAAATCCCCTTCTAAAAAAATATTTTAGTGATGTATATATTGAAACAAAACAGAAAAACAGCACAAAGAATACATTTCATGTTCAGCTATAACACCAACCAAACATCCGACATGCTGGTAAAGACTCCATCTGTGAGGGATTCAGGTGCCATCCAGCGCACAGGTAACATTCCCTTGCCCCCTTTCCTGTAGTAATCTGTCTCGTATATGTCACGAGTCATACCAAAATCTGAAAGCAACAATTTCTTATACAAACATTCTGGAAGGTGTGTTTAGTATTTGTATTGCAGCGTTCGCTTGCTTTGAACTCAAACGCAGTCCACTTCTGGTGCACTGGACTGATTTTTTTTGCACGTGAATTAGTTATCCCTATTGCAAATGTCCCTTGTCATTGGGCGAACCCACTCCGACTTCTGAGGTACTTGAAAAAAAAATTAAAAAAATAACGTCCCCAGTCAAGGAGAAGTCAACATTTTAGTTCAACGGACTGGTGTAGGGGTTGAACCTGCTACCTTGATATCAGCACACCAGATGTTTAAGAATGAGTGCTCTTATCCATTTTGCCATCTAGACCTCTAAAAACATGATAAAACATCGAGATCTGAGCATAACCTCAACATCACACAATGGGTACAAGTATGTACAGCTCTCACAATGGGTACAAGTACGTACAGTTCTCACTATGGGTACAAGTATGTATGTACAGTTCTCACAGTGGGTACAAGTATGTACAGTTCTCACTATGAGTACAAGTATGTACAGTTCTCACTATGAGTACAAGTATGTACAGTTCTCACAATGGGTACAAGTATGTACAGTTCTCACAATGTGTACATGCAAGTATGTAAAGTTCTCACAATGGGCACATGTAAGTATGTAAAGTTCTCACAATGGGCACATGTAAGTATGTAAAGTTCTCACAATGGGCACATGTAAGTATGTAAAGTTCTCACAATGAATACATGTAAGTAAAGAACCCTTTTACATGTCTTAAGCTGCTAGATGTTGTTTCGGTGTAGTTGTAGTAATTTTTTGTGGTAGACACTAAATTGCAGACAAATTCACGGGCTGTAGTTGCACTAGATCTGAATCCTCTAAATTTAAGTCTTCAGAGATCAGTTAAATAGTGCTGGCCTAACCTAACTGCATTGGGGAAAAACCCAGCCCCAATTCTGAGTTAATATTCCCAAGTCAATGGTGTCCCAAACATGCCCAGTGTCTGAACGGCTGCTGGGTTAGCAATTTCGAACGTGGGCGGAGTGGCATCAGGACTCCCAGGAGGACATCCATTGCCTTGTACCTTGTATGGTGATACCTCCAGATGGACAGAGTATTTTCCAAACAATTTCCAGAAATGGAGATTTTACATGACCAGAAATACTGTGAGAGTTATAGTGCTCATCGATAATGTTTTTCTGTGGATAAAGAATATGTATAGAGACACCACAGAAGTAGAATATAAGAAACAGGAAACATAGATGACTGTTGAGAAGGTGTCATAAAAAAGTCTGAGAGACTGGCGCTAAAATATATACAAATCAGCTAGTGAAACATTGTGAAGTGAAAAACAATGTGCTGAATTAATACTGAAACTTGGGCACAATTCCCATATCTTTATAACGCAAGAAAAAGACTTACTAGTAACTGTAGCACTGAATGTCAAGGCTATGTATGTTACTCTTCTTCTTCAGTGATTAACATTTGCATAGGTCACTCTAATTTGTGTAACATCAATTAGTGAGAGCAGGCTCTGTATATCAAACAACATGTCTGCCACACATTCCACCTTAAGGTGCCACACCCATATTTTCATAGACCCACAGGCACTCAGGGGGTGTTGTGGTCAGTATCACTACAGGCCGCCTTTACTTCCATCACATTTCCTGGCACCAATTTTACGCTGGGTGGACATGGAGGCCCGGCCACCTCAGAATAGATTTCAATCCGTGATCACTGGGAGAGCAAGTGAGCATCTAGTCACTGTGCTATCAAAACTACCCATGGGCAGATGTGATCATATGTAATATTTCTGATGTGGAGTAACAAGATATTTAGACCATCATTGCATGAATTAAAAGTTTTTAGAGGTGCAAATTACAATCTGCTGATTAGTAAAGTTCAGTTAAAATTCAAAGGTGTACATAACCTCTGAAGTCGGAGTGGGTTGGTTAGCCTGATGGCGAGGGACACTGGTAATAGGGAAAGCTAATCCACACGGCAAGAATCAGTCCAGTAAACTAGAAGTAGCAGTACATGTAGTGGACCACGCTTGACTTCAAAGTGAGTGAACAAAACACACAAAATCTGATGAACACAGATAATAATACAAAGTATAACATCTCAGAAATCTGATGAACACAGATAATAATACAATGTATAAAATCTCAGAAATCTGATGAACACAGACATTCATACAATGTATAACATCTCAGAAATCTGATGAACACAGATATTCATACAATGTATAAAATCTCAGAAATCTGATGAACACAGATATTCATACAATGTATAACATCTCAGAAATCTGATGAACACAGATATTCATACAATGTATAAAATCTCAGAAATCTGATGAACACAGATATTCATACAATGCATAACATCTCAGAAATCTGATGAACACAGATATTCATACAATGTATAAAATCTCAGAAATCTGATGAACACAGATAATAATACAATGTATAACATCTCAGAAATCTGATGAACACAGATAATAATACAATGTATAAAATCTCAGAAATCTGATGAACACAGACATTCATACAATGTATAAAATCTCAGAAATCTGATGAACACAGATATTCATACAATGTATAAAATCTCAGAAATCTGATGAACACAGATATTCATACAATGTATAAAATCTCAGAAATCTGATGAACACAGATATTCATACAATGTATAAATCTCAGAAATCTGATGAACACAGATATTCATACAATGCATAACATCTCAGAAATCTGATGAACACAGACATTCATACAAAGTATAACATCTCAGAAATCTGATGAACACAGACATTCATACAAAGTATAACATCTCAGAAATCTGATGAACACAGACATTCATACAAAGTATAACATCTCAGAAATCTGATGAACACAGACATTCATACAAAGTATAACATCTCAGAAATCTGATGAACACAGACATTCATACAAAGTATAACATCTCAGAAATCTGATGAACACAGACATTCATACAAAGTATAACATCTCAGAAATCTGATGAACACAGACATTCATACAAAGTATAACATCTCAGAAATCTGATGAACACAGACATTCATACAAAGTATAACATCTCAGAAATCTGATGAACACAGACATTCATACAAAGTATAACATCTCAGAAATCTGATGAACACAGACATTCATACAAAGTATAACATCTCAGAAATCTGATGAACACAGACATTCATACAAAGTATAACATCTCAGAAATCTGATGAACACAGACATTCATACAAAGTATAACATCTCAGAAATCTGATGAACACAGACATTCATACAAAGTATAACATCTCAGAAATCTGATGAACACAGACATTCATACAAAGTATAAAATCTCAGAAATTTAGAAACTATGCAACAATTTATGGTCACAGATAAAATGAAGATGTTGGAAACTTGTCCTGCAAGCAATAAACATTAAGGAAACAGATCAAGTCAACATCAACAAAAGCAAAGGTGTGGAGTGGCTGAGAAGTTGTGGTGTTTGCCTCAGGATTAGAAGTTAAAGAATCAGAGACCCAGCGTAGCCGGGAATCATTTGTTTTGAAAGATACCACATGTGCCATGATCTTTTAGGAAGATGAGATACCTAACATTCTCAGAGAAGTACAACAAATCAAAAGTGCAGCGTGAAAGTCACACACATCAAAATCACAAAAAGTAGGCTTTAAGGCTGCTGCTCTGGTAGCATTGTTAAGAAAGAAAATCTACTCAAAAGATAATTAGACGATGTATGGAATTTGTCTAGATGAAGTAAACAAAAACACAAATGCATACTGAAGTCGAACATAATGAACTCTTAGTTAGGTGCATAATTGGATATGACACTACCTTTGAAAAAGGGAATGAAGACGAAGATAATCAGCAACAACCAAAATAAAACTGTCCAGGCAACTTGACAGACTTACTCAGGAACAAGATATTTGTTGATAGAAATCATGCTGACATCCGAGGATGTAAAAATGAGAAGAAGGCTCAACCAGGTCAGCAGTATGTATATGCTTCACAATACTTTAGAAACACTAACCTCCAACTTTCACTGTCCTATCTTCAGCAACCATACAGTTTCTGGCAGCCAGATCTCTATGCACAAACTTCTTGTCTGCCAAGTATGCCATGCCATCTGCTATTTCTCCCGCCATTTGCAAGATGTCCATAAAACTGGGTGGACTTATACCAGGTTGCTCAATCTGTTTGGATTTTGGCAAAGGGAGAACACAAGATTATTAAATGCCACTTCTTTTAAAATGTTAACTCCTGAAATACTTAAGTAGGTTTATCTAAAATGTTCCTAATTTTATTACAGAAAAAAATAGTTACACACTAATACACATATATGTGTGCTGTACCACACACATATTCTTGCTCATATGCACTCCTGCTCACATCACATACAGAAGTCTGCTCTTTCCACCTATCATTGGTATGTCCGCTTGTCTGTGTTTTTTAATCTTAATTACAGATATAAAAAAAGAACCAGCTACAAAATTTAAGAATAAAATAGTATGACTTCATACAGTTTCTAGTAAAGAGAAAATTACCAACTGTATTATTTATACTCAGTCATTGTTAATTAAGAATCTCTGCTCTATTCATTTGTAAACAAATATTTAATAAAAGTATTATATGCAATCAATTACCATAAATAAACATTTAAAGTAATTGTTTATCAGTTTTAAAAAGAATATTGATTATAAATCAGTACAGAAGTTCATGAATTATTCACTGACAAAGACTGCAGGTTTAATGAAATTAGTAGTTTAGCACAGCTTTCTGGTGTTTGTTTCAGCTGGAATACTTAAGTAGGTTTATCTAAAATGTTCCTAATTTTATTACAGAAAAAAAGAGTTACACACTAATACACATATATGTGTGCTGTACCACACACATATTCTTGCTCATATGCACTCCTGCTCACATCACATACAGAAGTCTGCTCTTTCCACCTATCATTGGTATGTCCGCTTGTCTGTGTTTTTTAATCTTAATTACAGATATAAAAAAAGAACCAGCTACAAAATTTAAGAATAAAATAGTATGACTTCATACACAGTTTCTAGTAAAGAGAAAATTACCAACTGTATTATTTATACTCAGTCATTGTTAATTAAGAATCTCTGCTCTATTCATTTGTAAACAAATATTTAATAAAAGTATTATATGCAATCAATTACCATAAATAAACATTTAAAGTAATTGTTTATCAGTTTTAAAATGAATATTGATTATAAATCAGTACAGAAGTTCATGAATTGTTCACTGACAAAGACTGCAGGTTTCATGAAATTAGTAGTTTAGCACAGCTTTCTGGTGTTTGTTTCAGCTGGAAGAAAGGTCTCACCTCATCTGGTCTATGTTCTCTGAGATAGTTCTTGAGATCACCTAAGGCCATAAGCTCCATGATGACCAGTGCAGGCTGTCCTGCTGACACAACACCTAGTAACTTGACTACATGGAAGCAGTCAAAGGCTCTGTAACCAAATATGAATTACAGATGAGAACATCATGTGAATTCTGAAATATCAAATACCAGTTTAATTTAGTTTAGTTTAGTCGTTGGATCAACATCACGGCACACGGTTTAACCCATAAGTGCTCCGTTTTCCTCCTAACTCAAACCTGAGTCTGGAGAAACTCAGCTCAATGCACAAACTCTGTTGCATTGGCGAGGATCCTGAAATACTTTGGGTAGATTTTTAACTCGAAATTTTGCCCGGGCAGCGCCGTTAGGCAACTCTTTTTCGATTTCCAACTGCCAAGGGATTTTTTATGTGCGCAACAATACACACGGGCGTCCGATCTCACTACTCAGAGACCAGGGGAAATTTTATTACTGGAAGTCCAGGTGGATTTTTTAAATAAATCCCGTTCCTCACCATAGTCTGAACCCGGGACCTCCAGCACTCGAGGTGGACACCATACCTCGAGACCACTCAGCCCCCGTCAAATACCAAACAACACATAAACAAATTAGCCATGAAGAATTATAATTCAAACCAGCAATAATTTTGAGCTGCCGTAGCATGGTAACTAGTGTATTTACCTGCCGAGCCATTGGTCATGGCTTCACATTACCTTGATGAGTGAGGGATTTTTGTCTGACCACTTGGTTTTGGAGTCCAACCGCCTCATAAAATAGGTACCAGACAATTTTCTCAGAGGTAAAGTGCCCTGCGTGATGCTGATTAAGTGCCATTTGGCCAAAATATATGAACGAAGCCCCATATCGGTCATGTTTCACCATCTCACACGATCACCAGAGTCGTGGATCAGTTTCTTGTCTCTACCTTGCCACATGGCCAAGCCATTTAGATATTTACTTCCTCTGCCTTCCCCTTGTTCTTTTCCCCTCAATCTTGCCAGTTGTCACCAAGTTCTCTAGTTTATTTCTTCTTATAACATGTCCAAAAAATTGTGACCGTCTACGTCTGATTTCTCTAATCAGTTTACGGATGTCATCTGTTTCTTGTAAGATTTTCTTATTGGTTTTTCTGTCTGCCCATGGTATTCTTTGCATTTTCCCCAGAAACCACAATTCCACTGCCATTAGATGTTTTTCAGCTTGTCTTCATTATCCATGTGTCACATCCATACAAAAGTACAGGTTCTATGTATGTAGCACTTCAACATTCTTTTTCTCGTTGTAATTGACATCGTTTTATTGGTCAGTATGCTTTCCGTCTTGCAAAAGACTACCTTTGCCATAGCGATTCCTGTTCTAATCTCTTTAAGACCCCTTCTATGAGATGTTATAACTGTTCCAAGATAGTTCTATTGTGTAAGAATATTCTCATTTACCTGTATATTACATTGTGGTATTTCTTTCTTCCTAGTGACGACCATAATCTGTGTCTTCTTACAATTTAATTCTAACCTTCGTTGTTCACTGTGTACAATAACCGCATCTACTAAATGTTGCAAATCCTGTTTATTGTCTGCAATCAATACTATATCATCCACATATCTAATTTTACTGATGTTATGTCCCACCGTTGGTCATCCTCTCGTATCTTCTAAATTTATAAAAATATTTTCACTGTATAGGGAAAAAAAGATGCATTATCAATCTTAACGGCAGCTTGCTGTTTCCAATGTTTTTTACAAGTCTAAGATCTTTCCCATATCAATTTGTAGATCTTTAGGCACCTTCATCATGTTGACATATCTTACTTTATCTAACTCTTTTGCATAGTCAATGAAGCAAACATGTAAGTCTTTGTTTACTTCTAAAGAACACAGCTTGATGGCTGTGTTGATAAGGCTAAATCAGTTCTTTTTCATCTTCTTTGTCCACAATATCCTAATAAATTTTCTGTGATATTTAAGCTCAAAAGCCCCAGTTTTCCTCTTTGGAAATTGCAAAATGGTACATGACTCACATCCATATGTTGCATGATCTAAAAAAAAAAAGTTTCTTTAAGTTTCTATATAGGTATTGTTTTGTGCAATAAGTCACTGTCCTTGAAAGTTAGAAAAAGAGTTCTTGCTTGTTACATAGAACCAGTTTTAACATACGGCTGCGAATCCTGGACAATTAGTAAACAGGCGAAAAAATCCCTGGAAGCCCTGAAGATGTGGTTTTATAGAAGAATGCTACAAATTAATTGGACAACTGAAATGAGCAAACAGGACATTTTAAGGGAAGCTGAGTCGCAAAGACAACTTATTACAAACATTAGAAAGAGGCAGTCATCGTTTTTGGCCACGTTATGAGAAGACAAAAGCTGGAACATGTTGTGACAACTGGAAAGATTTGTGGAAAGAAAGATAGAGGAAGACAGCATGAGAAGATTCTTGACAGACTTGTGTCATGGCATGGAAGGGAGTCAACACACGAGTTAATCCATGACGTTGGAGATCATAATTTGTGGAGAGGCATGATTGCCCACTGCCATGTAGTGTCAGAGGCAAAGGATAGTGATTTAGTATAAGATACGAAATTGTGGCAAACAAAAAAAGAAGAGTTAACCAAGAAGCGACATAATACGCAAGTTGCTAAATGACGTCACAGCGTACTACGTCACTAAAGTTAGTTAGGTTTTGGGATGATCATGGAGACGGTCGGATAAATAACAACACTGAAATATTAACGCAAATATCCAGCAGAAAGACGTAGCGAACATGACATCTAGTACTTCAGGAAGATAAGGAAACAAGGACACAGTCTGCATTACGGAGAACAATTGGAAGATGAAGGTTTAACGCAGAGAAAGTGAGGAAAGTATACTGCATCAGAACTTGCCGGTCGATTGTCAAATAGAGGTCATGGCATCAGCACACACATAGCTCGGTGTAAGTAATACTATTAGAATCAAGGGCGTAATGTAGTTGCAGAGCGATGGACCATATGAAATTTACTCGTCATTGATCAAACTAGAAGAATGGAATCGGACTCGGCAGTTAACACTGAATATTTACCAATGATTATTTATTATATTTCACCAGCCCTCCCATTAACATGGGAACGGTGACGTTGTTATACTGTACGGACGATTGCCACCAATAAAGTTATATTTGACGTGGAACGCCAGCGTTGCTGAACTCATTTTCGTTAATATTGATTCTGGCTCCTGTTGATCTGCGATGTTGTTTGACTGGATGGCGAGTGTAATATAAGAGGGAAACAGCTTAGCACCCACGCCCCTCTGCAAGACACTGGATGATGATGAATTAGTGAAAAGATAATGTTTTCAATTTTGGTCTTATAATGGAAAGAAATCAAGGCAAAAGGTTACAGTACTTACTTCATGGTGGTTGCTTCTTTCAGAAAATCCCTTCTATCTGTGATGCTGGCTGTTTCACTGATAGTCTAAAACAAAAGGGATGTAAAACCATCTTGATAAAGACAGGATTAACAATCTTTATTTTCAAGATATACCTCAATAATATTTTTGCCCATCAATCTTAAACTGTCTAGGAATTTCACGAGAAAAAAGAAAATGGAACAGATTGTCAGAAAACTTGGAGCTAAAAGTAAAATCCACTGATTTTAAGAACAGAAGACAATTTTGTTGCATATGAATCTAAATCAGGACAAGAGGTCAACATTGCCGAGATGTTTAAGATGCTAGGCTTAAACCTGGTCATACAATTTAAAAATGATTTGTGTAGTTTATATTAATTCTTTGTATAGATCATACTATCTGGGTTGCAAGTAGTTTGGCTAAAAATATCAGCAGACATCTGAGATAAGTTGTATTTTGACTATGATATTAAATATGTGCATTCAACAATATTTCATCACACTCCTTTGCTGTGTAGGCACCAGAGAGATAAAAAAATCAAAATAGATGAAAAGCAAAGTGTAGCATTTATTTAGCTGACAATTGCAGTAACAAAGTAAAGGACTCCTCATGCAATGAGGCATATGGGTATACAGGGTAAGCATGATAGTTTTAGACTAATCGGTATATGATGGGTGATTGGTTAATATTACACCAGCTGCTTTTACTTCTCAGAATTATTCCTGGTACAAATTTAGGCTTGGTTGATCTGGAAATGCAGGTCAATGAAAAAAATCTGTACCTTGAAGGGATCTGAAGACAAGAACATTAAAACATACAAATAATCATCATCCAGTCCCTTGGCCAGCTAGCGGGGCAATCGTGCCTCTCTACAAATTGCGATCTCAGACGGCATGGATAAATCTGTGTGTTGACTCCCTTCCATGCCATGACACAAGAATCTTCTTACGCTGTCTTCCTCTATCTCTCTTTCCGCAAATCTTTCCGGCTGTCATAACATGTTTTAGTTTTTGTCTTCTCATAACATGGCTAAACATGATGACTGCGTTTTCTGATGTTTGTGATAGGTTGTCTTTGTGACTCATCTTCTCTTAAAATGTCCAGATTGCTCATTTTGGCTGTCCAGTTGATTTTCAGGATTCTTCTATAAAACCACATCTCCAAGGCTTCTAGGGATTTTTTGGGCCTGTTTACTAATTGTCCAGGATTCGCAGCTGTTTGTTAAAACTGGTTCTATGTAACATGCAAGAACTCTTTTTCTAACTTTCAAGGACAGTGACTTATTGCACAAAAAACATTCTTCATTTGATAGAATGCAATTTTTACTTGTACTATTCTGTTCTTTATCACAAAAAACATTCTTCATTTGATAGAATGCAATTTTTACTTGTACTATTCTGTTCTTTATCTCAATGATGCATCTTCCATCTGTTGTTATCCATGTGCCTAGATATTTGAATTTCTGCAATTGCCCCAAAAATAATGTCCCGTACTTTAACTGCACATTTAGGTACACTCTGTTTCTTTGATATCACCATGACTTTTGTCTTTCAAACTAAGCCAAATTTTTTTTCACTTTCTACAACCACTGTATGTATAATTTCCTGTAGATCCTTCTGACTTGTTGCTATCAAGACGGTGTCATAATAAATACACAAATACAATACTTGTGAATGCCTACAACACCTAGAGAGGGAATCATAGTAGCAAAGTGGCTAGATATTTGCTTGCCAGCCTTGTGGTCATGGGTTTGAAGCCACATTGAGTGGATTTTTAAAACTGATGTAGGTTAGTTAGTTAGTTAGTCGACAGATCATCCTCATTGCACATCAAACCATTCAGTCTATAAGTGCTCAGATCCCCTCCTCAGCAAATCCCGCAGCGTGTAGCGGCTAACGACACCAGTTCTGTGCTGGTTTACCAATCTTCTTTGGCTTCCTGCGTAGTGTTCCTATACTATGTGCTTTATGTGTAAAAAAGTCCTTTACTTTACAACACCTAGGAGACAGAAAAAAACTCATATATATTAAATAAATAAATGGCTATAACATTATTAGCTTCCTTCAGACATGGGCAATGAATATTTGCATACAGCACTCATGGTGAATTAGCTAGTCTAAGAAAGTTCAAAGGAGAAAACTGCTGAGACTAATTTTGGAAGCATAACTGAATACTGTCATTTATTCAGATGAAGAGGACTTGAAAGAGGGTACTAGCAGGGACTGAGGCCGAAGTTGAAGGCTCAGAAGTAAGGGGCTCTGATAGTTTAGGGGAAATTTCAATACAGACTTTCAAAACTGGTGCTCATTGAACAAGTGCTATCTGAAAACTAAAAAGTGGGGGAAAAAGGTGTGAAGGCACATCTGTGATGAATGTGACAAAAGAGTGACAAAGATTAGAAATTTGGTTTTAAGTTAAAAGTGTTGCAACGGAAAGCAAGGTATTGCTGCATGTATGTTTATGATGTAATCTATTTTGTTTATAAATATTATAATACATTCACAGTATCATCATTTTCTCCCTTATGCTGGTTGTGGGTTGTAGGGGTGTCATGAGGAGGTATCAGTATTCAGTCTTCCACCACTTTCTGTCATCAACAATGCACATTAAGTAAAAATACTGCACCTAGCCCATCCTTTAATGTTATTAGTCCAGGATTTTCTCTGCTTTTATCATTTCCATATTCTCCTAACTGCTTATTGTCAAAATTACTTGTTCTGTGTTCCTTGCAGCTGTTCACCAGTATCTTGCTTTTTTCTATGCTAATTTCCATTCAAAACAATCTTGAAATGTTCTCTAATCTTGTGGAGAGGTCTTCAAGATCAATGTAATCAGCTAATCAAAGATTGCACAGAGGTAACCCACCAATCTATGTAGATGTTTGATAATCATTAAGCGTCTCCAGCATAATATGTTCTAGATACATGTTGAAAAGTACCGGGGATAAGATACATCCTTGTTGAACTTTTACTGTTACTTTGAAAATTTGTCCTACACCATTGTTTGTAAGGACAGCACTGCTATATAGTGCTTCCATGATGTTGATATCAAAATTAAATTTGTATGCCTGGCTGGATCAAAGGCTTCTAAAATCCATGAAATTATGATACAAGTCTCATCGATTTTACAGATTTTTTTCAATCAGTACTCTAATATTGAACTTGGTGACAACTGGCAAGATCAAAGGGAAGAGACCAAAGGGAAGACTGAGAAGTAAATACCTGGATGGCTTGGCCATGTGGCATGGTCAAGACAGGAACACAGAGCTGATCCACGACTCTGGTGATCGAGTGAGATGGCAGAACATGACCGCCCACGCTTATCGGCATGGCACATGATGGATGGATGGATGGATGGACTCTAATATTTAAAATTTGTTTGAGGTACTTTTTGTTGTTGTGAAATGTTCTGTGACCGGTTAAATGAAAAGTAAACAGCATTACTTTTATCTATAGAAGAAATATGATAGCAGCACTTAAATTATTAAGTGGAATGCTGCAAGAAAATACAATGGCTGTACACAATTTTTACCACGAAAGAATGAGATGAAATATACCTTAACAGCTACTTTTACTTCTTCATCCGGATTATCACCTAATCCTTTGACCATGCCTTCATAAACCATTCCGAAAGCTCCTTGGCCAAGTTCTCTAATCAGTTTGATCTTGTCACGATCGACTTCCCAATCATCTATTGTATACACTGGAATAAATCAAACATGACTGATAAAAATCTTTGACAAAAGATGACTAATGTTAAAGAAGTTCATTCAATAATTAGGTAAAGATCTTTTACAAAAGCTGACAAATGTTTAAGTTCACTTAATAAACAGATAAAGATTCAATGTCAGTATAAACTATGACAGAATTATCATTAAGACTACATTTTCTACATTTCTGCCTCTTTACAATACATAACTTTAAAATAAATTATAGTATCAGTCAATAAGTAACATGACACTTTAAAGGAAACATTACATTATTGAAAGTAACATCTTGAAAACAATGACAAACCTACTTTCATCGGATGAGACATAGTTAATGTTTGGTGAGATAACTGTCAAAACACCATTTTGGAACCTGAGAGACAGAATTGAAGCCATTTATGAAAAACATATACAAATGATGTCATGTTAAAATAGACATCCTCTCACCCCACACACATTTAAAATGCCTCAATCAGGCTATTCACCCTGTAATAATAATAATAATAATAATAATAATAATGTTTCTATAGGCCTCTGAGCCTCTGACCAGCAATCAAAGATAGCAGATATCTATCCAGCAAATATAACACTGATGAGTCTCTGTCTAGCAAATATAACACTGTTATGAGTCTTTATCCAGCAAATATAACACTGTTACGAGTCTTTGTTGAGCAAATATAATACTGTTATGAGCCTTTATCCATAACAATGTTATGAGTCTTTGTCCAGTAAATATACCACTATTATGAGTCTGTCCAGCAAATATAACAATGTTATGAGTCTCTTTCTAGAAAATATAATACTGTTATGAGTCTCTGTCTAGCAAATATAATACTGTTATGAGTCTCTTTCTAGCAAATATAACACTGTTGTGAGTTTCTGTCTAGCAAATATAACACTGTTATGAGTCTCTATCTAGTAAATATAACACTGTTATGAGCCTCATATATCGAGATTCCCATGGATATTAGGTATATCAGTGTCAATTATCAGATGTTTATCAAGAGAGTATATCAGTGCTAATCATTAGTGTTTAATTGTCCAAATGAGCAAGTTGTGGTCAGAATGTGTAGTTGTTTGATTATACATGTGCTTGTAAAATGCGACACAGGGTGAATGGTAGCAAGTTAATTTAAGCTGCGTGAGAAATTTTGGAACATGTTTTATTCGTCTCATACATCGTGCGTGGATGTATGTGTTAGATTAAGCTTAATTTGCTAGTATTTGTGACACTCCTTCAAGTTTGCCATAAATATTAGCAAGGATTCTGCTAAACTGCTTGATGTTTGCCAATTTCATTGGTGATGTTAGGGGACTGGTGTTGTTTATGACTATGAATGTATTTCCCCAAAAACATATATCTTTAAACATGGCTGATGTGTGTGACGACCACTCTAGCAATTATGTGTTTTTATATTATTATTATTAAAGATATTATTGGTTTCTTGTATCTGGTGCGAACTGCCGTACCATTCTATCTATAGTAAACGCAAATCTCGGGCAATAAATCTATATTGCAGTAGGTCAGCTCATGTTAAATACTTAATCATTTCTGATTATTCTTGGTTGAAACAACAAGCTTTGCTCCTACACTCATACATTTGAATACGGCCCTAAACGTGGTCAGAACATCAGGACAAAAAGCTTTGTTTCTACCCACAATATTAAATATCTTTTAACATTTAACAATCAAGATATCAGGTTCTCTTTGACTTTTACTAAACACTGCGAAATCCCAGCTAGTATCGCTATCCTCTCCCCTGCCTTTCATGAGTGCAAGAAAATACCTATAAATTTATTAACTTGACATCTGCTTTCTTGTTCACTATATGGATGCACTTTGCAAACAGAGCTTGAAAATAAAAAAAACTATACTTTTCTGGTTGCTAATTGGCTAGTTTACCTGAAATACATTTATCTTATCAATAAAACAAAACATAAATATGTCAAAACTGACTAAATATTTGAGCTACGTATATAACACATTCAATATTTTTAGGCAACACCCAATGGGTTACCTGAATTTAACGAAGATCAATATACTTATTATAATGATTACAACTGTCACAATAACTATTACTGCAGTAATAACAACTGCATTGAATGTCTCTTCTTGACCTGAAAAGAAAAAAAAATATAAGAAAATATGTGAGTAAACAGAAAATGTGTGAGTAAACAGAAAATGTGTGTGTAAGCAGAAAATATGTGAGTAAACAGAAAATATGTGAGTAAACAGAAAATGTGTGAGTAAACAGAAAATGTGTGTGTAAGCAGAAAATATGTGAGTAAACAGAAAATATGTGAGTAAACAGAAAATGTGTGAGTAAACAGAAAATATGTGAGTAAACAGAAAATGTGTGAGTAAACAGAAAATGTGTGTGTAAGCAGAAAATATGTGAGTAAACAGAAAATATGTGAGTAAACAGAAAATGTGTGAGTAAACAGAAAATGTGTGTGTAAGCAGAAAATATGTGAGTAAACAGAAAATATGTGAGTAAACAGAAAATGTGTGAGTAAACAGAAAATGTGTGTGTAAGCAGAAAATATGTGAGTAAACAGAAAATATGTGAGTAAACAGAAAATGTGTGAGTAAACAGAAAATGTGTGAGTAAACAGAAAATATGTGAGTAAACAGAAAATGTGTGAGTAAGCAGAAAATGTGTGAGTAAGCAGAAAATGTGTGAGTAAACACAAAATGTGTGAGTAAACAGAAAATGTGTGTGTAAGCAGAAAATATGTGAGTAAACAGAAAATATGTGAGTAAACAGAAAATGTGTGAGTAAAAAGAAAATGTGTGAGTAAACAGAAAATGTGCGTGTAAGCAGAAAATATGTGAGTAAACAGAAAATATGTGAGTAAACAGAAAATGTGTGAGTAAACAGAAAATGTGTGAGTAAACATAAAATATGTGAGTAAACAGAAAATGTGTGAGTAAGCAGAAAATGTGTGAGTAAGCAGAAAATGTGTGAGTAAACAGAAAATGTGTGAGTAAACAGAAAATGTGTGTGTAAGCAGAAAATATGTGAGTAAACAGAAAATATGTGAGTAAACAGAAAATGTGTGAGTAAACATAAAATGTGCGTGTAAGCAGAAAATATGTGAGTAAACAGAAAATATGTGAGTAAACAGAAAATGTGTGTGAGTAAACGTGTGTGAGTAAACAGAAAATGTGTGAGTAAGCAGAAAATGTGTGAATAAGCAGAAAATGTGTGAGTAAACAGAAAATGTGTGAGTAAACAGAAAATGTGTGAGTAAACAGAAAATGTGTGAGTAAACAGAAAATGTGTGAGTAAACAGAAAATGTGTGAGTAAACAGAAAATGTGTGAGTAAGCAGAAAATGTGTGAGTAAACAGAAAATGTGTGAGTAAGCAGAAAATGTGTGTGTAAACAGAAAATATGTGTGTAAACAGAAAATGTGTGAGTAAACAGAAAATGTGTGAGTAAACAGAAAATGTGTGAGTAAGCAGAAAATGTGTGAGTAAACAGAAAATATGTGAGTAAACAGAAAATGTGTGAGTAAACAGAAAATATGTGAGTAAACAGAAAATATGTGAGTAAACAGAAAATGTGTGAGTAAACAGAAAATATGTGAGTAAACAGAAAATGTGTGAGTAAACAGAAAATATGTGAGTAAACAGAAAATGTGTGAGTAAGCAGAAAATGTGTGAGTAAACAGAAAATGTGTGAGTAAACAGAAAATGTGTGAGTAAACAGAAAATGTGTGAGTAAACAGAAAATATGTGAGTAAACAGAAAATGTGTGAGTAAGCAGAAAATGTGTGAGTAAGCAGAAAATGTGTGTGTAAACAGAAAATGTGTGAGTAAACAGAAAATATGTGAGTAAACAGAAAATATGTGAGTAAACAGAAAATGTGTGAGTAAACAGAAAATATGTGAGTAAACAGAAAATGTGTGAGTAAACAGAAAATGTGTGAGTAAACAGAAAATGTGTGAGTAAGCAGAAAATGTGTGAGTAAGCAGAAAATGTGTGAGTAAGCAGAAAATGTGTGAGTAAACAGAAAATGTGTGAGTAAACAGAAAATGTGTGAGTAAACAGAAAATGTGTGAGTAAACAGAAAATGTGTGAGTAAACAGAAAATATGTGAGTAAACAGAAAATCTGTGAGTAAACAGAAAATGTGTGAGTAAACAGAAAATGTGTGAGTAAACAGAAAATGTGTGAGTAAACAAAAAATGTGTGAGTAAACAGAAAATATGTGAGTAAACAGAAAATATGTGAGTAAACAGAAAATGTGTGTGTAAACAGAAAATGTGTGAGTAAACAGAAAATGTGTGAGTAAACAGAAAATGTGTGAGTAAACAGAAAATGTGTGAGTAAACAGAAAATATGTGAGTAAACAGAAAATGTGTGAGTAAACATAAAATGTGTGAGTAAACAGAAAATGTGTGAGTAAACAGAAAATGTGTGAGTAAACAGAAAATGTGTGAGTAAACAGAAAATGTGTGAGTAAACAGACAATGTGTGTGTAAGTTTGCTGGCTTTGAACTCAAGCCTAGTCCATACACGTACTACTACTTCTAGTGTACTGGATTGACCTCTGCGTGTGGATTATCTTCCCCTATTACCAGTGTTCCTCACCATCAGGCAAACCCACTCTAACTTCAGAAGTACTTGTAATTTATGTCCCCAAGTCAAGGACAAGAAGTCAACATTTTAGTCCAACTGACCGGTGTAGGGGTTGAACCTGCTAATTCAGTATCAGCACACCGGAAGTTTAAGAGTGAGCATTCTTATCCATTTGGCCATGCTGACCTCCTGGTAAGCAATGTAAGAACATTATCTTTGAATGCTCATTGGTCGGTTGGTTAGTGAATCCTCGGAACAACTGAGTATTAATTCATAAGTCCGATGTATTGCTGTTTAAATTGTCTGAGTCTTTAACAGGACTTGCATCTAATGAAATGAGGTTGGTGAATAGACTTTTCTCCAGACCCCATCAGAAACCAGTGGGGTGTGCATGACAGGTACTGAAACTTCACATCTGCAGAGAGGCATACCAAAATGTAGCCAGGGCATGATTCAGCCCAGTACATATGGACTGGCTGGGATCAGGCCTGGGTTGGTCATGTTTCCTTCACGGGTGTTAGGTATTTCATTGTTGACAGACTCCATCTCAATGCCCAGAGGGAATGAATGCTCACTGGTATTAATACATCATTCAATTGATTAGAGAAATTAGACATAGACAGTCATGATATTTTGCTCAGACATAGACAGTCATGATATGTTGCTCATGTTATGGGGAGAAAAAAGAAAAAAACTTAAAAACTTAATGATAACTGGCAAAATTGATTGGAAAGAGCAAAGAGAAGGCAAAGAGACAAAAGATGCAGCAAAATATGCCAAGCAATAAATTGTGCAATCTATTGTTTGTGTTTCCATTTTTTCAAATAGATAAATGCCTGGACTTGGCCAATGTCATAATCAGGACAAGAACACAAAGAAATCACAAACTTTGATTGTTTAAGATGGTGAACTATGACAGTCCACATCTATCAGCACGGTACATGACAATGATGATTTGTTTCTTGAAGGATTGTATTATTCATTTTTCTACTCATCCATGTTTTTCTGGTGCATTTTAATCAGAAGCACATGTCCACTGCCATAAGATGTTTCTCAGCTTGTCTGCTTTTCATCCGTGTTTCACATGTATACAACACTGTCTACTCTCATTCTAACTGCTGGGCTTTATCTACAATGTTTCCTACATTTGGTGTTATACAATGCACATTTTATTCAATAATTCTAGTAAAAGTAGTTATACTTTAAAAAAAAAATTAAATATTTTACTGCATAGCAATTTCTGTAAAAACACAAGCTACATCTTTAGGTACTATGTACTTCCTCATTTGTAAAAGTCTGGTCTACTGCCTCAAGATATTCAAAAAATAAATTAATGGGCACCCTATGAAATGATTGCATACAACATGATTTCTCCCCAAATCAAGAATTGTATAATGTCTCTAGCTACTCTATCTTTTATGTTAAAACTTTCCAATCTCAGGTAAAGATTGTTAAAACTTTGATCAGGTAATATGTAACATAAAATACAAAACTTTAGTGTGTTGCATATCAAGAGATCTACAACACACACAATCATCATCAATATACAACATGAAAAAGGCACATATTCTGGGAATATATAAAAAAGTATACAAATGGACCATCATTAAAACATGCTGGACAAGTCCAAAAACCCCATATAAGAAATGGGCAGCCTAATTTCTTTTCTGTCTTCTTTTCTCTCTCCCCCTCCCAAATTTCATTTTGTCACAATATTTCCCAGATTATTATTTCTCGTGACATCGTCATTCAATGGCCGTATCCTGTGCAGACTTCGCCCACATACCAGTCTTTCAAAAATGCTCTCTACGGCTTTTCAATAAGGCCAAACTAATTCACAAAATCCTACATCAGAATGCCCCAAATTACCTTTGGTTATTGTTTAAATATAATACTAGACACAGTAAACAATTAAATATATTACACATTCTTCTTCTTCTTCTTCTGCGTTCATCCAGAGTTTCTTTTTTTTGGATGTGACTGCGTTGTGCCTGTTTACAGCAGAGCTGCGTTCTTGTGCCGTTAGGCCGACACATCCGACTTCTGCGGGCATTTGTTGACCGGGTTAACCTTCTCAGGGTATTACACATTCTGAAACCGAGGATTGACTTATACAAAACAAGCTTAAAGTACTCTGCAGTTCAGCTGTGGAACAATCTTCCACAAGAAATCAAAGACATCACCAATCCCTATACATATAATCGCAAATTATTCAAACACTTTCTCAGTACGGATTACGTTCCCCCTTAATAATAGAAATAATAATAATAATAATAAAACCCTAGTATAATAGCCAGTCCCCTTTTGGTAGACCAGTATTCCACATAGCTAATAACAAGTGCCACACCATTATTTAATATTACTGAGTTGTGTAGTATTGATTTTTGCATTTTCCCCATGCCTTTATAATGCATACCTTTTATATTGTTACTGTTCTAAATTAGCCTTGAATGATGTGTGAATGAAATAATGTATGAAAGAGAGTGACAGAAGGGCAGAATGTTAGACGGGCCTGCGTGCCCAATGCTTAAACCTTTGAAAATAAAGTTTGTTTGTTCGTTCATTTGTTCCTCCTCTTCTCCACCACCATGATACATTCGCTCCACAATAATCTTTCCTAGACTTTCCTGTCATTTTACATGTCCAAAATATTTCATTTCCTCAGTTTTATTTGCCTGAATACCCATCCTTCTGCAATATTGAGTTCTTGTTGGATAGATCTGTTTGTTCTTCTTACCATCCAAAGAATTTTTAATACTTTTCATGGCACATGCAAAGAATATTAATTGTCTTATTCTGATTTGAGTAATCAGTTATCTTTATGAGTTAGTTTCTTTCAGTACTCTTTTTATCCGTCCAAATTGTTCCTTTGGAATTTATCTCAACCACATAATGCACATTTAATAATTATATGAAGGCATGAAATAAAAAATAAATTCACTGTCTGACATGACAACAGACTATTTTACTAATTACAAGGATACAAGGGTTGAACAAAATATGGCAGTGTTTTAATTAACAGAAGAAAAAAACGCTTGAAAATGCACTAATACACGCATGCAGTGTCTTGATTCAACATTTGGACCACTTACCTGGAATATGTGGCACAATAAAGTTTTTCTGTACAGTTAAAGATCCATTTCCTGCAAGGGAAACAGCATTAATCTGAAAGGTCCAGTTTCCAGTGATCCAGACCAGTCAAATGATGGCCAGAGTTCTTCTTAAAGTCCCTACTGTTGACACAGATTAGTCGAGGTATCAGCTGAGGATGGAGTCAATAATTCAATTGAACCCAGATACAGAGAACTATACAAACTCATCAATCTCTAATGTGAAGAAACATGTATTACATATATGATGGCTAAGACATAATGATGGAAAGAAATCATCAAACTAAATGTTCTGTCCCAATTAGTTGTTATAAATAATATTAATTGCCTGTGACTTTGTAAGAATGAGAGATATTGTGGACATGTATGAAATACAGATATAAAAGGGTGATAAAGAAATAAAACATCTCTCAACAATCATAGTCAATGTATGTTGGGTTGTCGTCGGACCAACATTTTAATACAGCTACAACTAAAAAACTACATGGGAAAAACCTCTTAGAATAGCCATCATACAACATTAGTTAGAACCTTACAACAGATGAACGGGGGCTGCGTGTCTGCCTCGAGTGCTGGAGGTCCCGGGTTCAAGCCCCGGTGAGGACCAGGGATTTTTTCATGTGGACTTCTAGTAATAATATTTCCCCTGGTCTCTGGGTAGTGAGATCGAACGCCCGTGTGTATTGTTGTGCACGTAAAAAATCCCTTGACAGTTGGAAATAAAACAAAGAGTAGCCTAACGGCGCTGCACGGGCAAAATTTCGAGTTAAAAATCTACCCAAAGTATTTCAGGTTCCTCAGCAGTGCTACGGAGTTCATGCACTGAGCTGAGTTTCTCCAGACTCAGGTTTGAGTTAGGAGGAGAACAGAGCACTTAAGGGTTACACCAGTGTGCCGTGATGTTGATCCATCGACTAAACTAAACTAAACAGATGAACACACACAACTATTCCTTAATAAGGACAAAAGGCCAATAGTGTATTGTGAGGGCATTGTTTTGTGAAGACAGGCCAGTATTCATCATCTCTTCTCATCTCATCTCATTTTGTTCCTCTTGTACCCTGCGGTGTCGAGGTGAGGCATAAACAACAGGAGAGTAACCGTTTATGGGCTTCATGTATCAAGATTCCCATGGGCTCTGTAATTCCCTCCGTCCATCATTTATGTGGTCTGCCTCTTTTTCTGCTTCCATTTGGTCTGTACATCATTGCGCGTAGTGGTACACTGTTAGTTGGTAATACTTGTTACATGGCCAAACCATTTAACTTACTGTCTTCTGATAAAATTTACCACTGCTATTAACCCCCACTTTAGTCCTGATTTCTTAATTTCCTATTTTTTTCTTCTTCTTGATACTTGAGTATTCTTCTCAGGAATCTCATTTCTGTAGTTATGATTTTTTATTTTTTTATTTTCTTGTCATTGTCCATGTTTGGCATTTATGCATAGAGTTGGTAGGAAGACTGTGTTGTAGAGTGCTTTCTTAGTATCTCTTGATACATGTTTGTTCTTTAGTATTGGTGCTATTTGTCCAATGAGTTTAGGTTTAGTTTAGTCTAGTCGACAGATCAACATCACAGCACATGGGTGTAACCCATAAGTGCTCTGTTCTACTCCTAACTCAAGCCTGAGTCCAGAGAATCTCAGCTCAGTGCACAAACTCTGTAGCACTGGCGAGGATCCTGAAATACTTTGGGTAGATTTTTAACTTAAAATGTTGCCCGGGCAGCGCTGTTAGGCTACTCTTTTTAAATTTCTGCTGCCAAGGGAATTTCTTATGTACGCAACAATACACACAGGGTGTCCAATCTCGCTACCCAGAGACCAGGAGAAATTTTGTTACTAGAAGTCGACATGAAAATATCCTGGCCCTAACTGGGGCTTGACCCCAGGACCTCCAGCACTAGAGGTGGACATCATACCTCGAGACCACTCATTCCCCCCCTCCCCCACCGTCCAATGAGTTGGTTTGCCTTATTAAATCTATTTTTAATCTTGTCTTCCAATTTGTCATATAATGATATTACACTTCCTAAATTCTTGAAGCTCTTTACTTTTGTTTCAGGGGATGTTCTTTTAGATGAATCTTTGTTGTTTTTTCCTTTTTGGTTATAGTCATTACCTCTGTTTTACTGATGCCAATCTTCATGTTATGATCTCTACACACTTCATTTAGACTATTCATGTGGTCTTGATATTCTACTTCTGATTTTGCTATTAGTGCTTGATCGTCCACACATAGGAGTTCTTTAATGGCATAATGTGCTGTTGGTTCTTCTTCTGTGTTCTGTTCATTATGTGGTGTAGTTGCGGTCTCTGTTTGGCTGGTTTCTTTACATATGAAATACAAACAGGTAGGTATATGTGGCTCCTACGAAAAGATGAGGCATACTAAACACAGGACAGTGTACATACCATACAACGGACTCCATAAAGGTGAACATAAATCATGAAGTGAAAATCCCCCCAAAACAAGAGACAATAATAAATATATAATAATAAAATAAAATCATAAAAATAAGTATTCTAGGATACAACAAACGAGGTTTTGATTATTTAAATCTTTATCAGGGATGGGACAACACAAACAGATCTACAGAAAAAAAACATAAAATTATAAAATAATATTAAAAGACAGCTCCTTCATTGTCAAGAAGGCACAAAAGTTGGGTTCAGTTCAGTTTTGAAAGGTGTTATTTTTCTACAAAGGCTGAGCCCAATGCAAAAGTGGGATGCATCCATCCAGCGGGAATCAATATTGTTGTTGATGCAACTGTTTAACTCTGCTCACTTCCCTCTATATATTCATATCTGACTGTTTGCACACCTTTGGCCACACATTTCTTATATGGCACTTTTGCAGCTGAAGACTAGCTCAAAATTCTTCTTCTTCAATCATGGTTTCCAAAACTAATGATAGTATAGTTGAACATGCAAGCTTATGTTAACAATTTTGCTGTAACAAGTGAGGATGATCCGTGACTGACTTTTGTTATGTAGATTAGTGTAAGGTTTATATTACTTATGTTGTGAATACTTGGATGGCCAGCATAACCAACAATGATTGCCTGGAAAAGGCTAATGAAAGTAGAACATTATACAAAATATAAGAACAAGATGGTAGCGGTGGAAATAGCAGAAATTATGCTTGATGGTCTTACACTATGGCTTGGAGGAATGCCAACAAAAGAACTGATCCGGAACACCAAGGGCCGAGATGTGTGGACAGACATGAATGCCTGTGCTGCTTTGCAAGGCACATGATGATGATTATTCATGATTTCCAAAACTATTTCTAATGAGCGATATTTCCAATATGCAAACTTATGCCAATGCATCTGCAATATGAAGTAAGCATTCTGTCATCACTTTTGTTATGCAGACTAAAGTCAGTACTCTGTCATCACTTTTGTTATGTAGACAAATACAAGGTTTTTTTAATTCTTAATTCATGATTCCAAGTTATTTCTAATGAGAGAGTATTTCCAACATGTATACTTGTCTCCTAACTTATGTTAACATCTTTGCTTATCAACTCAGTATTCTGTCATCACTTTTGTTATGTAGACTAGAATATATTGTATCATCTTCAATCTTGGTTTCCAAAGCTATTTCTAACAAGCGGATATTGCCACACAGCAAACTAATCTCCTAACTTCGGGTAATATCTATATTTCATGAAGATGTTTCTAGTGAAAACAATCAGATCCTGTGTAGAGCTTATGCAATTTTTGCATTAACAGCAAATGAATTAATAACATGTTGCAGTCAACCCAAGTTTTTTTGGCTGTTTGTGATTGTTTGGCAAGTTTACGTTCAGTAGTTTGCCATTGCTTTCTGAATGACCGGCACTCATACTATTGCATGAAAACCAACACAAGGCGGTCTGTTGCCGAATCACCCACAGCTGTATTGTGAACCCGGTATGCAGGATTACAAATTGCACCAGTAGGTCAGCATGGCTGAATGGATAAGAATGCATGTTCTTAAACATCTGGTGTGCTGATGCCGAGGTAAGGGGTTCAACCCCTACACCAGACAGTTAGACTAAAATGTTGATCTATCGTCCTTGAATTGGGGACATAAATTACAAGTATTTCTGAAGTCAGAGTGGGTTTGTCTGATGGTGAGGGACACTGTTAACACTCTGAAAGACAATCCACACACAAAATTCAGTCCGGCACTACTGGAAGTAGTGTGTATGGACTATGCTTCAGTTCAAAGCAAGCGAGTGCAAAAAACAATTTCGCCCATAACCCCTCTTTGAGTTTATCTTGCTAAAATAAAACTTAAAGAAAATTCAATTAAGGTGGCAATAATAAAGTCACAGACAGTGTATGTGTTTGCAGATTGATGATTTAAATGCTTCTGGCGCTAATGGTAAGTATATCTTCTTCTTCTGTGTTCATCCGGAGTTTTTTTTTTTTTAGACCTGATTGCATTGTGCCTGTTTACAGCAGAGCTGCATTCATGCGCTGTTAGGCTGACACATCCGACTTCTGCGGGCATTTGTTGACTGGGTTAACCTTCCCGGGGGTTTCTTAGGACAATTGAATCTCACTTTTGTGGTGTTATCCCCCATCCCAGCTGGCACATTTAGAACAGCCAAAGACATACTGTCAGCCCTCAAGGGAAGGCAGGGGCAGACCATGGGCATTCCCTACCATCCAAGGAGGCTTCCATAATTGCAGAGCCGACACACAGCGCTCTGGTACTGGGCTTACCCAAGGAACCGACACGTCCTGCACATGGCTGCTTAGCCTTACTTCTGTATATTGGGCCTTCCGTTCACCATAGGCTGTTCTTCCAGAAACCAGAAGAATGCAGTCTGCAGATGACATCCACACAGTGAGCTTTCAATTTGGACTTTCCATGTAATGGATTTGCTATCCAAGCAATATTGCATTTCATGCCACTAGGACACTTTTTCCACCTTTTATGAAGCCCACACAGTGAGCTTTCGATTCAGACTTTCCACGTAATGGATTTGCTATCCAAGCAATATTCCATTTCATGCCTCTGGGATGCTTTTGTAACCGACATACCTGTGGTATGAAGTGTGGCAGTCTAAATACTTCTTCATGCACCTTTAAATGTCAACCTGAATGTAGTTAAAGTAAGCTGCAGTCAACTTGAGCTTGTTGATATCTCCATAGAGCTTGTCCTCAAATGAAGCAGGTGTGGGCCAAAATATCTTTCTCTGTTCTGCATATATTGGGCACTCCTGCAGCAAATGTTTAGCTGCCATTTTACCAGTTCCACAATAACATTCATCAGTATCTCCTATCTTTAGTTTATTGAACAAGTGGTATTTCAGCCTGTTATGTCCTGTGCAGAGTCTGAAGATTGCTACTTGTTCTCTTTGGTCGAGTTTGTAATATGCATCATTCTTCTGGTGGCCTGGATGCTCTGATTCCCATTTGGTTCTTTAAGTGCTTTTTATAAACCTCTTTGCCTCATTATAGGTTATGTCTATGTCAGGCTGTGGTAGTCGTCCGCCCTCTTTTGCTAGTCTGTCAGCCTCTTCATTTCCAGGTATACTGCAATGTGATGGGATCCAGTGTATTACAACTTTTTTGGATTTCTGGCATAGACCATGGACTGCTGCTCTTAGGTCAGCTAGTTCTGTGCTGTTTTTGCTCTTCAGTATTGAGTCAGCTGACTTTGCATCTGTGAATATAGCTATTTGCTTCTCTTTATTTTCCTCCATCAAGAGCATTTCTGCTGCAGTCTTCAAAGCCTCTACCTCCCCTTTGAAGTTACTTGAAAGTTTTCCAGTTGCCACAGACTGTGTTTTTGTCATTCCATTTTTTAAATTTAGGAGAATTCCTCCTCCTCCTCCATTTTCTATTGAAGTTTTGGCTGATCCGTCTGTACATGCATGGGTCAAATTGCTACTTGGGTAATGTTCTTTTATGTAGTTTAGGGTTATTTTTCTTCTTTCGGTTTCATTCTGGGTTTTTCTTTTTCTCAATACCAGGAATTTTTTCTATCATCTCAGGCAGTTGCTGCTGTCTCCAAGCTAGGAACTTGTGTGCACTGTAAATGGGTTTGACTGTTGATATGTTAAGTATAGGATCTGCCCTAATCTTTCATTTTGCAGTTTCTACAAAGTTCTTCCCTTTCCAAAACCATTAAACCTGTTATACATAGAGTGGTCTGCCAATCTTCTAAATTTTTCTGCTTATTGCTGGGGTCTGCTATATCTTTTATCCTGCGTTGGTTGTAAACAAGTGATCTTTTCTAGTTCATTAATAGGCGTTGTCTTCAGGCTTCCAGTTATGATTCACATTCCTTGATTTTGGACTCTACTTGTTTTTTTAAAGTTTGACTTAGCTGCTGTTTCCCAAGCTGCAATGCCATATTCCAGTACTGGCCTCACCCATCCAGTATATAACTTCTTGAGAACTTCCTCATCTGCTCCCCACATTGTACCAGCAAGCTTTCTCATGATTGCCATTCTTTGCCATGCTCTTGTTCGATTTTTCTCAACCTGTGTCTTCCATGTCAGGCGACGATCAAAGGTGACTCCTATATAGTTTGGATTTTCTTCATGACGCAATATTTTTCCATTCAATACCAGCTTAGGTTGCTGAGATTTATTTGAGAGGGAGAACACTGTGCATGTTGTTTTCTCCTCACTTATCTTCAATAGCCAGGATTTTGACAAGTCCTCTAGCGCTAATAAGGCTTGCTGTATTCTGCTGTTAGCTGTACTAATATATTCTTCAGATGTCCATATGGCTAGGTCATCCACAAAGGAGGATGTGTGTACTCTGGCAGGAAAATTTTCTGTAATGTCATTTATATTTGCTAGGAATAATGTTGGTGAAAGAACTCCTCCTTGGGGGGACACCTTGCTCCAACAGCATCATTTTGCTAGTTAGTCCTTGTACTTTTGTCTTGGAAGTTTTGTTCTCAAGATAGTTGCTGATCCATTTGTACATTTTCCCACAAACATGCATTTTTTGCAGTTTTACTTTCAGTCCTTCCTTCCATACTTTATCAAATGCTTTTTCTAAATCTATCCAGACCGCTAGTATGTACTTTTTCTCTTGGAAGGCATCCTCTATTTCCTGAGCTATATAGGTTATTTGATCTTCAGTGGATCTGTACTTTCTGAATCCTGCTTGGTGTGGTGTCAAGAGTTGGTTTTTCTTCCAGATGCCGTGTTAGCCTGCCAATGATAATGCGTTCCATTAATTTTTCTACACAGCTAAGTAGACTGATAGGTTGATAGCCATTTGGTTCTTCCAGGTCTTTTCCTTTCTTTGGGACTGGTATTAGTATAGCTTCTTTCCATGCCTGTGGGAATATTCCTCTCTTCTAGCTGTAATTTAGGACTGCTAGTAGTTTCTTTTTTGCTTTAGTGCCTAGTCCTATTAACATTTCATTTGTGATTCCATCCTTTCCTGGTGATTTCTTCTTTTTTAGGGTATTCATTGCCAGTTCCATTTCTTCCATTGTTAGATTTGCCATGATATATTTTGCTGCTGTCTCTGTATTACTATGATGTATCTGTTTATCTTTGATTGCTTTCTTCTGTTCGATTGTAATATCAGTGTGGTTTGCACTGGCATAGTGTTCCATTAGTGCATTTGCAGCCTTTATTCCTGTAAGCAAGGCATTTCCTTGTTTAATTGTTATTTGTTTGTTTCTAGGTCCTTCATTGTTCATGGCCTTAACTAGTTTCCATAGTTTGCTTCCATCCCTGTCAAAGTTCAGGTTTTCTGTTTTTTCCCTCCAGCAATCTCTTGTTGTTTGATTTACTATTCTCTTATATTTTGCTGAGATGGCTTTGAGAGAGATGTTCGCTTCAGTTGTTTGTTCTCTCTCTACATCTTCCTGGCATCTTCAAATTTGTCCTCCAAAATTTATAGTTCTTCAGTCCAGTATGGTTTGTAATTTTTCCTCGCTCCTCTTGGAATAGACTCAGTGGCCGCCTGTATTATTGCTCTGGTTAGACTTTCCACCATTTGCTTTATGTTGCCATATCATGTATTTATGTTTTCACAATATTTGTCTGTTAGTATGGTAAGTATATAACATGTACTGATTGTCTCTCAAATAATGAAAGACAAATGAAAGAAGTAAAAATAGAGGATACACTAATCAAAAGGGAAATTGAAAGTTATAGGAATAAAAAGATTAAAAAATGTCACCTCCAAATGAAGACAGTGTCAAGAATGATCTCCCCCAATAATAAAAAAAACAAACAAACAAAAAATATAAAAAAACTCACATTTTCCTGATTTGATCTCTTGTAGAAGATGTTATATTTCAGGATGAGTCCATTTGGTTCTGGTGGTGGCTTCCATGAGATCATGACATCACCAGTCATATTCACCACAGTTCTAACAACAATGGTGGACTCTGGAATACTGTCCATGATAGCTGTAACAAAAACATAACTGTCCATGATAGCTGTAACAGACATACAACAATTAAAAAAAAAACAATTTTTAATATGAATTAAAAAAAACAAACAAAACTCACATATTATCATAATGAACAGGTGATATTAAAAGAAAAACCATCATCAAGTAGCGGATGATTGTCAGAATGTCGCTCTCATCATGACCTGCTGACAAAGTGTTTCAATCCATTGCCAGTCTCATGCGCCCGCGGTACCCAAAGTGTCTGTGAGGTGCTGTTTTCATCTTCGTGTTGGTTGACCTATATTTCATATTTCCTCTTCCTGGAACCATGCTTTCCACCACTGTTTTTTCTAAACCACTGTGATGTTTAATATGGCAAAAGTATTTCATTTTCAGAGACATAATGCTTTTTATGAGCCAGATTTCTTTGATGTTCAGGTCTTGTAGAATATCAGTGTATTCTAAGAACTTTTCAGAAACATTTAAGTTGAACAGCTCCCAATTTTCTTCTTTTCTAACAATGAACACTCTAGCAATTAATCGGGTATGTAAAGGATTGCTTTTATTGCAATGGGCAATTCCACTGGTGCTCAAGTCTCTCTCTCTCTCTCCCCCCCCCCCCAATTATGAATCTCACTACAGTGCACAAACTTTGTAGCAGCAGCAAGGATCAAATATGTGCATATACCAGAATCAATCAATCAATCATGTGCCATGCCGGAAAGCGTGGGCGGTCATGACTCGCCATTTCACTCGATCACCCAGGCAGAATCACACATCTATTAAATATCTTTTGCCAGATTTATATTCTAATTGTGAAATCTGGCCCAGGTATTGGTCTACTTGGTCTTCTCTTTTCTACTTCCAACTGCTAAAGGATTTTTAACATGCACACAAGAAGGAAGAGGTTTTTTTTAATATTCACCTTGAGGTGTGTTGGTCATACGGTGCTAGATCTATATTTTTCATGACTACTTGGCACTTGAGGGGTGAAGTGGTCCATACACCATACATTTCTGTTCTCAATGTAGTGGTTGGCCCAACTGTGCAATTTTCCAACATACCTGCATTTTTCGTGATTTTACGTTCATTCCTTCCTTCCTTCCATACTTTATCAAATGCTTTTGTTCTAAATCTACCCACACTATTTATGTGTGCTTTTGTTTTCTCTCTTGGAAGCCATACCCTTCTTCCTGAGCTATATAAGTTATTTGATCTTCAGTGCATGTTTACTTTCTTAATCGTGCATGTTGTGAGCCTAGGTGGTGTCTTCCTTCTATGTTCCACATTAGCCTGGTATTGATAAATAGACCATTATATCATAAAATTATTATTTTAAAAAATAAAGTCAAATGAACTATATATAGAATTTTCACTTACTCTTATGCAGTTAATTATACACTTTAGATAAGATTATGGACATATCATTAATTAAAAGAATGATATAATGTTTACATATTTTTTCTTGGAGGCTTTCTTTCCTCTAAGACTTACTACTAACTCTTCTTATTTGTGTCTGAATGTAGTTGCATGTCCTTAACAGGATGTTACAATCGACCCCATCATTTATTGGCTTTTTGTGATCTACTAGGTAATTTCTTAATTCAGTAGTCGAAGATGAGGACTAAGCGCATAATGGAATGCCCCGAGTGCAATGATGTCGGTTCTTAACTCAACTCAGCTCAACTTTAGTTCAGTAGTTTGCCATTGCTTTCTAAATGACTGATTCGTACAATCAAAATCAATGCAAAATGATCTGCTTAAAGATTGCCTATGTCTGATTTTGAACCCTCGACTCTGTACCTTGGGGAATTAATGAAACTGCAAGTTGCACTATCCCCAAAGCCACAGATGCCAGTTGATTATTTAGTAGTTAGCTCAAAACATACCTAAACCTTCTCTCTTTCTCTCCCACATTTTTATCCAAACAGGTGGATGACCACTGAACAGCCTTCTGCTTCTGACTCGAACCCATACCAGACATTTGCTTTGAAAGATCTGAAAGCCTACGACAATATATGCTGTCTACATTCAGGCATACATGCTTCCAACTGCCACTCACTCTGCTGTGACCAATGTGAAACCTTCATCACAAATCCATCCTGTATGTCAGTATTCTTGTTCATTCTGTTGTTTTCTTTGGTTCAGAATTAATTAAACAGAGGTTGTATATTAGATTCCTATCTACCATCACAACTACTTGGCCATCTTTACTTCCCAGGATATTTCCTAGTAATCATTTTTGGCTGGGTGGACCTGGGAGCTCAGATTAATTTTTATAAATCTGCTTCGATTACAATTTAAACCCACGACCACCGGACCGTCAGGCAAACATGCTAGCCACTGTGCTACCCCAGCTCCAAACATGTACATGGGGTCTCCTAACTGTATCACCTTTATCCATGAAGGCTAGACCTCCATTCTGCTAGTCCAGAATCAGAGGGGTGTATAACATACTGTTCTTAGTTTGTAAAAATGCATACTGTCTACACCATGAATTGTACCAAGTCTACTCAAGTTAGAGGTGGACATCTTAGCTCTAAGCCACTTCATCCCTAAGGGAGGTAGGTATCAGTCACAAAGGTGCCCAATACAACAATGCAGGTATTCAAGTGATATTTTGTCTGATATTTTTTAGATTTTATGTGTAATGGTTACAGTCTGAGGATGAAAGGAAACCTCTGAAAACATTGCTACATTTACTTGTTTCACTGTGATTTTAAAGGCCTGCACCAACTGCAAACTGACGAATAACAATCTTATATTATCACACTTGCTTGCTTAATATAAATCACTTTACATGTGAATTTTGCTAGCGTGTGTTATTTACTGCTATTTTTGTTTGTTTACTACTAAGACGTAGAAGGAGGAAAGCCTCATTACATACATCCTAGGTCTCTATCATTTACCATGATAAATTGCCATTTAAAGTTGAAGATACATTGGAAACTGAACTATCACTAAATTCACTTCAGTAACATCTCTTTGAACTAACAATTCCCAGGTTTCCTCAGCAAAGAGGTGATCTCAAGTTACAGATAGTAAACCACTTAAATTTTAAGAATTTAGTCACCATACTGGTCTCAAAAACACACACTGAACCATAATTAATTCCTTAATTCACACCAACTTGAACAATGCTTACAAATGATTTACTTCTGCCCTAGTCATAAATTTGAGTAAATGGTGAAAGTGAAAAATAGACTTAAAATAACTGGAATCTAATACTAGACATTATGGCAGAATTTAAGAGCCAGGGAGTCAAATATTTTATTATGTTGTGTATCAGCTAACATAACTGATATAACACATTTGAAATATTGCTTCACAGACAGCAAACCAATGTTATACAAGACACTTACGAGAGGGTTTTGTGCGACCTGAAGTCAAAGCCCGATTACTACAAAGTTTTGTATCCACAGGTTTGCTAGCATCTACGTCATGGCAAGCTTGAACCTGGCAATACAATATTGTAAGAATTTGAGAACCATGCAAAAAATGTTACTCTGAATTTGAAGAATATGTATGGTTACAAAATATGTAATATTTCCTTCACCACTAGAACAGCTTATACTCCAAGTCTGTCCACAGCATTGCATTCATAACCCCTTTGCCACACAGCCGGTTAAATGTTGGATAGAAGTTGATAAAAAAAAAAGCACATGAATATATTAGTTTAAACGTATTCTTGGACTATTTCATCACATAATTGAAAATACTACATTAAAATCTTCAAGAAGAAGGCATGTCACAGAAAATCAATTGACTGTAACTTAATAATTTCATGCTATTTTCTAAGATAAATTTTCCCCCTTGTCATCTTTTAATAATTGTTAACTTAAAAACTGTAAAGATATCTCCAAATATTTAGTTATCTATTTTCAACAGCATTTTTATCTGTCTTTAAGACGATATACCATTCACAAAAATATGTTTCAAATTAGCAGTTACAGTTGAAATTACAGACACACCAATAGGGAAAAAAATGGAACATCAGTTGACGTGACACAAAGCGTTTTTTAATCGGTTGGTAATTTTTTAAGCATAGTAATACCTTAGAAACATATTTACTGTGTTATAAACTTTTTCTAAACAAGTCTTTTTACAGCAAAAGCTAACATGAATGATTTGCAACATGTGACGATTATCAATATATTTTACAAAAGCTAACCAACCTCGATATTGTATTCCTGAAAGTGTTGCAGACTTTGAAGGACAAGCTCTGGTAGCATTATAGACCAGGATTTCGTGAATCTTCAAAGGCAAGCTGTCACTGTGCGATAGATTTTCACCTGATGCACTAGGGCCACCATCTCTAGCACCCTTCGAGCTGACATCTGACTGTCCTGATTCCATTTTACTGCCACTTGATGTGGTGTTGTGTGTCAAAGGGGTATATCTATACAAATAAATGAGATGGCTCGAATGGTCTTACTCATTAATGCATGTTTGTCAAACAGTAACGTAATTGGAATAACTAAAGGTTTACAATAATGGGATCATAAAACAATTGGATACATTCTGTAAATTTTAGGGATGTTCATTTGAAGCCCGTTCCAATGGCTTTATTACAAAAGCATGAAAGAAACATTAACAGGTGTGGTAGAATTAAACAAAGCATTCATTTTGAATTAATTATGCACCAAAGGTTGGTCAGAAGAAGTCGCTGCATGCATTCAGGCAAGCATCCCATGACTTAGGTAGGCGGCGAATGCCATCCGCAAAATACGATTATGGCTGCTCACTGAACCAAGTGTTTACTGCGTTCATTACGTCTGCATCTGTGTGAAACCAGTGTCCCTTGATAGCTTTTTTTTAGAGGTCAGAACAAATGAAAATCACATGGTGACAAATCAGGACTATAGGCTGGATGTTGCAGAATTTCCCACTTTCTTCCTTGCTAACGCTTCCTGCACAATCTTTGCGACAAGTGGAAGAACAACAAAATCACACCGCGAGAAATCATGCCGGGTCGTTTATTCTTGATGGGTTTTTGCAGCTTGTCTAGTGTTTGCAAGTAGTGGGTAGAGTTGATGTTGACACCAGGTTCTTTAAAGTCGGCCAGCAATAGCCCTTCATGGTCAAAAAATGCGCTCAGCATAACCTTACCAGCAGAAATCTGTAACTTGAATTTTTTGGCTTTTGGTGATCCAGCATGCTTCCATTGCATGCTCTCTCATTTGCTGCTCGGCTCAAAGTGGTGACACCATGATTCATCGCCTGCCACTATGCGGAAGAGAAATGCATCACCCTCCACTCTGTAACACAGCAAGTGGTTCAAACACCATCCCATGCGTTAATCTTTTTGGTGGTCGGTCAACATCTGTGGTACTCACTGTGAACACACCTTCTGATATTGCAGTTTCTTATGAACGACCTTTTGAATTGTCCCAATTAACACATCAAGTATTTTCGCTATCGATCGTATGCTTTGACAACGGTTCATCTGTACTGCTGCATCAATTTTGGCGATGGTTTTTTTTGTTGTTGCCACAATATGCGCTTGACCCGGCCGTCAAAGATCTGTCGTGAACTGACGTCTTTTCCGACACATTTGAGCCCAGTCTGTCACTGTTGTCTTCGACACATATTTATACCGTACGCTGCCTGCATTCGTTGATGAATGTCCACTGGTCAACATCCTTCAAATGAAAGAAACTGAATCACCGTTCTTTGAACTTCTTTAGACGGATGTTGGATCAACCAGGTCATTTTCTCAACGGATATAAACTGAACCTATGCATCATGGGACGATAAGCTCGTGCTCTTTTATTCATTGGTCAGTACTTATCACATGACTATGACATGATCATGTTCAATGTACGCAATTATGCGCGGTGCGGCACGAATGGATTTCAAATGAACGCCCTTTATAGATAAAAAGTAGTCTCCTGACAGATTTTGCTGTTGGAATATAAAGTATTAGGCCTTTACATATTCTAGGCCAGGGTATAAAGTGGTAGGGTGATCAGTTCCTCTCCTCGCAGGTTTTATTTTCCAGAAAATTCTAACAATTATCCAGATCAATCCCAGAGCCATATTGATAAGAAAAAATAATCTAGCTTTTGCTGGAGATTGAACTCGCAGCACTGTCTAGGTAAACAAATGGACTAACCACTATATCACAGAGGTCAACTGTAATAGATAAGAAAGAAAAATTAACACATAAAAAGTGTTGAAAACTCAGTATTAGCTGGATTGTCTCTGGATGAATGGGGACCTATTGTAGCGCAGTGGGTAGCATGCTTTCTTGTCGGTATGGTGGTCATGAGTTCAAATCTCCTTTGAGACTGGAATTGCAGCCGAAAATGGGGACCAGGAAATGTACTGAGAAGTAAATGCAGCAGACGTGATACTGATCACAACATCCACCCAGTGCTGATTGGTCTAAAACTACGGGCAGCACCATATACCAAAGCAATAAGTTTATGACATCCTTGACAGGATATTTAAGTGCTCAGAATAAACACCAGCCTACATTCATTTCAAACACATGAAAGATACAATTAAACCTATGACAGATACTGATACAGGGCTGTGACATGTTAAGTGTCTACATATTAGGTCATGACATTGTGAGGCAAGGTGACCAGTGCCCCTTTTCACATTCCCTTTGTTTCATTTCAGAAAATTATCTAGTGCCTATTTTACAAAGCGTAGCTGACAACAAAGCATAATTGTTAGGGAACAAGCCAGATTCAGTAATTAATGAGAAGCGAAGCCTGGTTCACTATGCTGATAGGCTAATGCACAAACCTGTACTGTGCTGCCATGTTTTTCTTCAGCTATTTCCATTCCTTAAATGTGACAATGTTTATTCGCCAGCTATACTCTGATTTCATGAAACTTAAATGCCAAAAAGGAATATTAAAAGCAACAATAAAATGACGGACTCTTTTTACATGTCTTAAGGTGTATTGGGTATATGGTGCTAGCCCCATATTTTTACAGAGAAATCTGCACTCGATGGGTGGGTAGTCAATATCACACTGGTCAACGTTACATCTCAAAACATTTCCTGATACCCATTTTAGGTTGAGTCAATCTGGCAAACCAGATCAATTTTAAATGATCCGCCTTAATAATCATTCAGGCAGTCTTCATGGTGAAGTAGTAACATCATCTACCTCACATTCCAATGGTTGTGGGTTCAATTCTGGGCTACATCGTTGGGTTCACTGAGTGCAATTTTTTCAGACTAATGGAGGTCAACCCTTGGAGCTACGGAGTTCGTGCTTTGGGCAACACTTTTGGCAGGCCACCCTGGGGAAAGATACTGAGCCACATGGAATACAATCAGGTGCCATGAAGTCCATCCTCTTGCATTTTAAACTCTTTTTAATGATGATTCGAACACACTACCACCGGGCTGATAGGCAATCATACATCATACTAGTCACTGCACTACCATGTCTCCCAGGATAAAAAAGTAGGGGAGGGAGGAGAGAGAGAGAGAGAGAGAGAGAGAGAGAGAGAGAGAGAGAGAGAGAGAGAGAGAGAGAGAGAGAGAGAGAGAGAGAGAGAGAGAGAGAGAGAGAAGATGGTTGGACAGAGAGTTAGAAAGAGCCATTACAACACAATAACAAGTGTGCACCTTTGACAATAAGGCTGACCATGCAGGTAATTCTCAAAGTAAGTTTCTATTTCTTGTTTTCGAGATTCAGCTTCCAGCTCTTGCTTGGACTTTGGGCAGACGCAACAGTTTGCAGTGGTATTGTGTTTCTTCTCTGTTTCCTCTTTTTTTCCTATGAAGATTTTCTTCGACAATGATTTTGCTGTTGGGTATAACAACAAATGTTAGCAGACAGTATTCACTTACGTTGACAACAGTAATGATAAGTACTTCTTGCTGTTCATGATGTGTTAACAAAAACTTTACAGACAAGCAAAACCAGCAGCAATAAAATCTTTCAAGTGCACACACAATCACACTTGCTCACACAGAAATATAAACACACACAAACACATTCCTTCTGTTGTTTCCACCCTGAAGTAGTAGAGAGGCTTGCATGTTTCAATAACTGTATCTTAGCTACCAGCATTATCTCCCTGTTGAAAAGGTTAAGGGATAAGAATTAGCTGAAATGAGACATAAACCTGCTGCCATATAGGCAGATTGAGGTCAGTCAAAGCTAATGATAAGCAAACCTGAAAAAAATGTTAGTAGAAATCAGGTGTACTGAGCCACAGACGTGACAAAACAGTGCAACATGATTCATTTTATGATGACACAAATACACAGATATATATACACAGCTAGAAACATTCTTTGTTACTCACGGTCATGACAATAGTCTCTCTGTTCAAATAACTTTGTACTGAGCTTTTGTTTCTGGTAAATGACCTTGTAATGTGTAACAATGCCATTAGGGAACTTGGGTGGCTTCCAGTTCACAATCAGCTCCTTGGGATCATTAGAAGTGACTTCTAAATGCAACGGTTCTGATGGGTCTGGATTGGAGAAATACATTTGTAATCAAGATTGAAAGATAGAAATGTACACAAGGAAGTGGCAAATTTAACTCCTGCCTCATAAGGTTATAAAGTGCAATTTTCACTCTCAGAAATTGTTACTTTAACCCATGTAGTTTCACTTGTTACTTTAACCCATTCAGTCTCACTTGTTACTTTAATACATTCTGCCTCAATTGTTATTTTAACCCATGCTGTCTAACTTGTTACTTTAATATATTTTATCTTAGTTGTAACTGTAACCCATGACGACTCAATTGTTATTTTATGTAACCCATGCTGTCTCACTTGTTAAGTTAACCCATAATATCCCAATTGTCAGTTTAACCCATGCAGTCTAATTTATTACTTTAACACATTCTCCCTGGCGAAGGGGTTTACGGCTTTTGCCATAACCCTGTATATTCTCGTGAGTAACACAGCTGCACCCAAACCGGCAGCAGTTTGAGCCGCGCTGGTAACTTACAGGGGTATGTGAGCCGGTCGCTCAGAAAGCAATGGCAAAGTACTGAGCGTAATCTTGCCTAGTACATTAACAGCAGCTGAAAGATGCTGATGTTGACTGCAACGTCCTGTAAGGGATATGTAACATTAAAAAAAAACACATTCTGCCTCTGTTGTTAGTGTAACGCAGTATTCCAGCTATTACATTAACTAATACTGTCACACTTGTTACTTTAACCCCCCACTGTTCGTCCATCTTACGTTAGTCAGCCCTTGCCTCTTCTTGCCAGAAATATTCCTGCCATCATTGTTGTTTAGAAACCGTTGGGATAGTTTAATATGGCCAAAGTATTTCACTTTCCTCAGACATGATGCTGTTTATGAACTACTTTTTTTTTCAATGATAAGATCTGGTAAAATGGCAGTGATTTTCTTCCTCTGGGCTCATGGTAATTCTAAACATTTCTGTAACATTTCAGTTACAAAAGTCCCAATCTTCTTACTTATAAGTGTTAAATAGTTAATGATTTGCCAAGAAAGATAAAAACATCATTATGACAAATCATTCTGAAAACCATGTAACCTTATTTTACAGCCACAAATGCACTCAAAAACTGTTATTAAAAATGTGTTATAAATCAAGGTAGAAACTGAAAATAGAATAATGCATCTGTTGGTATCGATTGCTTCTCACAGTAATAAAACATAAGTAGACAACAGAGGCAACACTCCATGACACAAGCACTGAAAAATACACTGGATTCAAGTGCTCCAGAAACGTGTCAGGGGGAGGGTGGCTTATTGGTATGATATTAATGTCTAGCCTGAAAAGACTGGGAATTAATCAGATTGTGCCTTTATTTAAAAAAAAAAAACAAGATCCCAAGAATGCTATACTTCCTCTGAGTCTGGATCAGATGCCAAGTCTTTTTGGGTAAGGTAAAAAAAAACTAGAAGGAATACTAGAAGGAACTGCACATGTTAAAAACACCTTGACAATTGAAAAACAAGAATAGTAGGTGAAATATCCTGGCTAAATGTCAAATGGCATATAGAAAGAATGGAAGATAATAGGGAAACAAAACTCGCTTACACTCAGGAAATAAATGACCGCAGACCCTGAGGTAGACCAAGAAGACAGTGGAGAGATAATATATATATACAGACCTACGAGCACTTGGAATCAATGACTGGCAAGAGAAGGTCAACCAGAGAGATGAATGGAGATGGATTGTATCTGCAGCAAAGAACCTCAATGGCTCGGAACACTGAAGAAGAAGAAGAAGAAGAAGAAGAAGAAGAAGAAGAAGAAGAAGAAGAAGAAGAAGAAGAAAAAGAAGAAATGTCAAAATGAGAAATCCTACTTAGAAGCATTTGTGGATTTGGTAAATAGATTTGGATCACTGACAGTGCTATAGAGTTAATGCAGTGTTAGGCACATGACAGCTGAAAAGAAAATGTACTTACTTGCAGACAAATACAGGTCAGACATATGATGTTTTAAATACCAAGTGTAGTTATTAGTAGGCAAATAAACACAATCAAAAGATGAAAAGTGTAGTTATTTGTGGGCAAATAAATACAAGCAAAAAATGACTAAGTGTAGTTATTTGCAAAGATAAACAAACATAGTCCAGATATAAGTTGTCTTGAATAGAAAGTGTGTTATTTGTATAGAAATTAATATAAGCAAGGCAAGTGATATTGTTAAATGTTAGTATACAGTCTAGTTATTTGTAGAGAAATACAAGCAAAACATAACTGGCAATTATTTGTAGAGAAACAAATCCAAGCATAACATAATTAAGTGTGATTACTTGTGTAGAAATAAATACAAGCAAGATGTGATAAAGTATAATTATCTGTAAAGAAACAAATGCAAGGAAGGAATTACAAAAGTGTGATTTATTGCAGAGAAACAAATTAAAAACAAGATAAGAAATTTTAGAAGATGTTTTTGTACAGTTTTGGAGCTTTAGTGGCATAGTGGTTAGAGCACTTGTTTAGCAAGACAATGATCCAGATTCAATTCCCAGCAGTGGCAGGTTTTTTTTTCTTACCCATTTTCTTTTCTTGTTTTAGGGTTGAACAAACCTCATAAATGAATACCAAATAGTTTTCTGACGCATATGGCTTTAGGGTTGAACAAACCTCATAAATGGATACCAAATAGTTTTCTGACCCGTATGGCTTTAGGGTTGAACAAATCTCATAAATGGATACCAAATAGCTTTTCTGACCCATATGGCTTTAGGGTTGAACAAACCTCATAAATGGATACCAAATAGTTTTCTGACCAGTATGGCTTTAGGGTTGAACAAACCTCATAAATGGATACCAAATAGTTTTCTGACCAGTATGGCTTTAGGGTTGAACAAACCTCATAAATGGATACCAAATAGTTTTCAGAATGTTCTGGGAATTTTTTCTGGGAAGAAAGACAACAATGAAGGGAACTGATCACCCTACCTCATAATGCCATGTCCTAGAATATGTGAAGGGCTAACATTTCCCACCCTAACAGCAGTATCTTACACAGTCTAGTTATTTGTAGAGAAACAAAAACAGGAAAGTTGTATGATAGTTTTTATTTAGCACAATGTAGTTCTTTGTTAACACACATAAATGTAAGCAGATGACTTATCGTTTACAATAATCAAACAAGTAGTTGTGATGGTAGATAGGCATCTAATATACAACCTATGTTGAATTATTCTTAACCAAAGAAAACAACATAACAGAATGAACAAGAATACTGACATACAGGATGGATTTGTGATGAACGTTTCCACATTGGTCATAGCAGAGTGAGTGGCAGTTGGAAGCACATATGCTTGAATGTAGACAGCATATATTGTGTAGGCTTTCAGATCTTTCAAAGCAAATGTCTGGTATGGGTGTGAGTCAGAGGCAGAAGGCTGTTCAGTGGTCATCCACCTGTTTGGATAAAAATGTGGGAGAGAAAGAGAGAAGGTTTAGGTATGTTTTGAGGTAACTACTAAATAATCAACTGGCAATTTTTAAGCAGATCATTTTGCATTGATTTTGATTGTATGAGTCGAGTAGAAAGCAATGGCAAACTACTGAACTAAAGTTGAGCTGAGTTGAGTTAAGAACTGACATCATTGCACTAAGGACATTCCATTACCCGCTTAATCCTCATCTTCAAATACTGAACTAAGAAATTACCTAGTAGATCACAAAAAGCCAATAAAAGATGGGGTTAATTGTAACATCCTGTAAAGGACATGCAATTACATTCAGACACAAATGAGAAGAGTTAGTAGTAAGTCTTAGAGGAAAGAAAGCCTCCAAGAAAAAATATCTAAACATTATATCATTCTTTTAATTAATGATATGTCCATAATCTTATCTAAAGTGTATAACTGCATAAGAGTAAGTGAAAATTCTATAGATAGTTCATTTGACTTGATTTTTTAAAATAATAATTTTATGATATAATGGTCCATTTATCAATACCAGGCTAATGTGGCACATAGAAGGAAGACACCTCCTAGGCTCACAACAAGCACTATTAAGAAAATAAACTAGCACTGATGATCAAATAAAGGTATGGCTTCCAAGAGAAAAAAAGCACACATAAATAGTGTGGGTAGATTCAGAACAAAAGCATTCGATAAAGTATGGAAGGAAGGAATGAAAGTAAAATCACAAGAAATGCACGCATGTTGGAAAATTGCACAGTTGGGCCAGCCACTACATTGAGAACAGAAATACTGGAACAAAATTACAAGGACAAAGCAGCAGGAAGATGGTGTTAGATCAAGGTGTCCTCCAAGGGAAAGGTCTATCATTGATAATATTCTTAGCACATATGAACAAGATAGCAGAAAATTAATTGTGAATTAACTATACATTCAACATCAGGAAAAATATACAGAGAAATATACTTCACTGAGAATTGCAAAAGTGTGTTTTGACAGCACTCATTAAAAAAATACATGCAACTGCCAGGTCTGTTGCAACACATACAACTCCTTACTACTTAGGCTTTGATGTTTAAATATTACTGTATCAACTATCAACTGTGCCTACTTGTTGCAAACATTTAAGTAAATATAAAATCAAATGCAGAAACAGCCCACTCTTTTAAATTCTTTTTACAAGCCTGGGCATGTGGTGCTAACCCCATAATTAATAGACCAATCGGCACTCAAGGGGTGATGTGATCAACAGCAAGCTTGCTGCATTTACTCCCCAAGCCTAAAATAAGTTGGTCTAAAATGTTGACCTATCATCCTTGACTTGGGGATGTAAATTACAAGTACCTCTGAAGTCGGAGTGGGTTCACCTGATGGCGAGGGGTACTGTTAATAGCAAAAGCTAATCCACACACAAAATTCAGTCCACCACTACCAGTAATGTGTATGGACTACGATTGAGTTCAATGCGAGCGAGTGCACGCAAAAAAAATATTTATTCATAAAAGTAGATTATAAAAGATTCCATTTCCTTTTATATGAATATAACCTATATTGAACCACACTAATGGTTGTTAAATCACCATTATGTTCATGTGCTGTGGCTTATGGGATAGTTAGATTATGTTTCATCAATCCCCGACACACTTGAGTGCAGGGTAAAAAAACTGAGTCCAGGGTTTAAAATCAGCTGTAAGCAATGTAGAAACAGATTCCTTTGTACTGATTTTGATGTGTCAGCTGTTCGTAAAGCAATGGCAAACTACTGAACTAAAATTGCCTAGTAAATCAACAGCTAATAAATGACTGCAAACTTCCTGTAAAGGATGTACAACTAACTTTTAAGTTTTTAGAATGTATGAGTCTATACAATGAATGAATGTACTGTTATGAATAGATATGTAGCAAAAAATGGGGTAGTAAAAAAAAACAAACAACCAAACATCCTTCAAAAACCCATCATGTTCATTTTAGTAATGCCAAGTGCTGCTTTTTTTGTTGTTCGCATATCCTTAACAGGACATCACTGTCAACAACAGCATCTTTCAGCTGATTGTTGATTATGCTCAGTAGTTTGCCATTGCTTTCTGAGTGACCGGCTCACGTACCCCGTAAGTTGCCGACGTGGAGAAAACCGCTACAGATTCTCGTGCAACGTCACATTACTTACGAGAGTATACGAGATTACGGAGAAAGTCATGTAACCTCTAGACCAGGGAGACTGGCCAAGTTCTGCTTACATTTTAATAATTATCTAAAAGATATTTTGAAAAGAAGGCAGAATGAAGACCAGACCAGTTAGAAATACTATAGATATCTCCAAGAACTAATGAGAGCAAAATCATAAGAACTGAGATGAGATACCTTAGAAGAGCTGCGGGAGTAACTGTGAGAGATATAATTAGGAAATTAAAGAAGACTAAATCTGGAACCAGTAATGCAGTTAATTAAGGAACAACTGATTAAATGGTTTGGCCACATCACAAGAATGCTCTGGTGCCATCTGTCACAAAGAGCCACATTGAAGAAATATAATGCTATGTAAAAGACGGAGTGATTGTATCAAGAACAACTTTAGAGAAATGAATACCAACTTACAAAGAGTATTAGAAAGATCTCACCACAACACTTCACTGAGATAGATGGAGGAAGAGAAGAAGAAGCTTCAGATTCCTATCAAAGCACTAGGCCATCAAAAAGATGATGCATTATACCAGCTTAATAGAAACAAACAAGCAATCTTCAGGCTCCAAACAGGACATAACAGATAAGATACCTGTTCAACAACTAAAGATAGGAGATACTGATGAATGTAGCTATGGAACTGGCAAAATAATTGTAATGACAGTAATAGTAGTAGTAATACTAATAGTGGTAGCAGAAAAAGAAGACAACCTACCTCATTGCATTCACAATTATTTAATATATTTGCTACAATGATACTGTAATGGGAACCACTTTTAAAATTCAGATGAATCTCAGATTCTGCAGAGTTAGTGTTAGTAAAATATTCTCATAGCTCTTGTTTCAACTAAAACTGAGGTTAGTTTAAAAGTAAATTAGTAAAAGATAACTCAAGATAAATAAATTACATACACATCAGTAGAACACGCTTCCCGGCCTTGATAAATGTCAATGTCACTCTCATCCTTGCTGCAATGAAAAAAGACCAATAAAATAAAATAAAAACATAAGAGGTTATCTGCTTTCCCTGTACCTGTGATTATCTATAGCTCTGATGTGGCAACATATTTCATTATTAGTAATAGTCAGTAAATGACCCTGTTCCACGCCTTGACCCATATAGGGTATATGGTGCTAGCCCCATATTGATAAAACCCAACTGGTGGGTGATGTGGTTAATATCATGCTGGCTACCTTTATTTTCCAGAACATTTCCTGGCATCCATTTTAGTCAGGGTTTACTTGGGAGCCCGTGTCAATTTAAAAACAAAATCGCTACTTTGAGATGGATTTGAACACATGATCGCTGACCCAACAGACAAGCATGTAGCAACTGCACTATCCAGGTTATAATATTTCATAAATACATATAGTAAAATGCGGTGTCTGCGAAGAATACTTGGTATTAAGTGGCAAGACAAAATCACAAATACTGAAGTATTGGAAAGATCAGGTTGTGTGACGGTGTATTCCATGCTCAGTCTTCGTAGACTTAGATGGATAGGACACGTTAGGAGGATGGATGATGGTAGAATACCAAAGGACATCTTTTTTGGTGAATTACAGACGGGTAGGAGATCTCAGGGTCGGCCTCTACTACGATACAAAGATGTGTGTAAGCGGGACATGATTGATACAGGCATTGATAATGCACAATGGGAGCACGTCGCCGCTGAACGTGTTGCATGGAGGGCAACTATCAGAAATGGAATAAAGACAAAGGAGAAAATGATTGCAGATAAAGCACACACAGAGCGTGAGAGACGTAAGATGGTGCAAAATGGTGGAAATGACCATGTTTTCACATGCACCTACTGTGGGCAAACATTTGCAGCAAGAATTGGCCTTACCAGCCACACTCGCCACCGCCATGGATCGTAGTTATTGCCATATGACAGTTATTAAGCCTTTTTGAAGCACATTGTACCAAACTATCGTCTGTCAAGACGGAAAGGTGCCAATGAAATAGTAAAATGTATGAACTGTAATTGACAAAATGAGCTGTGGTTATTACACTTGCTTACAATGGACTTGTCCAGAATCAGTCCCCAGTAGTGGTGGGAAGTTTGTCAGAACCAATACATCATTGGAATTACCCTGTCTTTAAAATGGGTGCAGATACATTTCAGCATTCTTTATATAAACATTCCACACCCTTACAGCAGTATCTATGGGACTAACCTTACCTGAACTGACAAAACTCATGAGTATTGCAGTCTTTTCTTCTTTCTTCCTGTTATCTATCATATTACACACATTTTTGCCTGGCATATTTATATGTATCTCACTAGGTGCAGACTTTTTTTTTTTTTTGCATATCCTCTACAGGACATCGCTGTCAACAGCAGCATCTTTCAGCTGTCTGTTGATTTCTTGGCAAGATTACGCTCAGTAGTTTGCCATTGCTTTCTGAGCAGCCGGCTCAGTATCCCACAAGTCACCAGCGGGGATCGAACCGCTCCCAGTTCTCTCTCGCTACAAGACTCTGCTTGATAAACGGGATTACGGAGAAAGTGTTGTAACCCCTCAGCCAGAGAGACCGGCAGGTGCATCCTTTTTGACTGAAACACATAATCTTCCATATTACTCCAATATGTGTTATGTATTTTGGTAGAAAAGTTGTTAATCTATTTACATCATATTTAATTCTGTATTATGCACCTGGAGAGATATAATGAAATATGTCAGGCATTTAATTGTGCAATCTTTTGTTTGTGTTTTTTTTGTTCAAATTTACAAATGGAAAATATTGCTCACTATAAAAAAGAATAGCAATCAGTAACCAAAACATTTATGTCAGTATGTCAAATTTGAGTTTTATGCATCATGAAGTACATAATACCATTTATACGACATGCTAAGCATACCTGATTTAAAATGCCTGGAGATGGAAATCTTCCAATTTTAGAATTTTTCAGACTTTGAAATGAAAAAAGATGACTTGAGTGCATGTGTGGTGGGGTTAATGAGGGGTCCAAAAAATTCAGGTTGTAAATGGATGACAGGATTGGTTGGATTATGTCTTGTGCCTGACACATATGTCTATAGCATTGGTTGTATTGTGCCTTGTGCCTGACACACATGTCTACAGCATTGGTTGTATTGTGCCTTGTGCCTGACACACATGTCTACAGCATTGGTTGTATTGTGCCTTGTGCCTGACACACATGTCTACAGCATTGGTTGTATTGTGCCTTGTGCCTGACCCACATGTCTACAGCATTGGTTGTATTGTGCCTTGTGCCTGACCCACATGTCTACAGCATTGGTTGTATTGTGCCTTGTGCCTGACACACATGTCTACAGCATTAGTTGTATTATGCCTTGTGCCTGACACACATGTCTACAGCATTGGTTGTATTGTGCCTTGTGCCTGACACACATGTCTACAGCATTGGTTGTATTGTGCCTTGTGCCTGACACACATGTCTACAGCATTGGTTGTATTGTGCCTTGTGCCTGACACACATGTCTACAGCATTAGTTGTATTATGCCTTGTGCCTGACACACATGTCTACAGCATTGGTTGTATTGTGCCTTGTGCCTGACACACATGTCTACAGCATTGGTTGTATTGTGCCTTGTGCCTGACACACATGTCTACAGCATTGGTTGTATTGTGCCTTGTGCCTGACACACATGTCTACAGCATTGGTTGTATTATGCCTTGTGCCTGACACACATGTCTACAGCATTGGTTGTATTGTGCCTTGTGCCTGACACACATGTCTACGCATTGGTTGTATTGTGCCTTGTGCCTGACCCACATGTCTACAGGATTGGCTGTATTGTGCCTTGTGCCTGACCCACATGTCTACAGCATTGGTTGTATTTTGTCTTGTGCCTGACCCACATGTCTACAGCATTGGTTGTATTTTGTCTTGTGCCTGACCCACATGTCTACAGCATTGGCTGTATTGTGCCTTGTGCCTGACCCACATGTCTACAGCATTGGTTGTATTGTGCCTTGTGCCTGACCCACATGTCTACAGTATTGGTTGTATTGTGCCTTGTGCCTGACACACATGTCTACAGCATTGGTTGTATTGTGCCTTGTGCCTGACACATATGTCTACAGCATTGGCTGTATTGTGCCTTGTGCCTGACCCACATGTCTACAGCATTGGTTGTATTGTGCCTTGTGCCTGACACACATGTCTACAGCATTGGTTGTATTTTGTCTTGTGGTTGACACATGACTTCAGCAGTGGTTGTATTGTGTTTTGTCACTGACACATTACTACAGCATTTGTTGTACTTTGTCTTTAGGTGCTGCTTAGAATTATGGTATCAGCTTCTAACTTGAAAAGATCATAATTTGAATCCAATGGAGTGTAATATTTTTAAGAAAATTGTTTAGATGATGTTAAACTCCACCTGATGATTTGTGAGTAGTGGACTGGATGTCTAGCTTCTCAAAGACAAACTTGGGGTCCAATGTGCATATTAAAAATCCCTTAGCAGTGAATTAATATAGAATGGGCCTTAAAGGCACCTGCCCTAGTAAATTACAAAAATGAAAGCATCTACTGACACTCTACAAGATTTGAACAGCAAAGAAAACTGGCTCATAAATAGCGTAGCATCTCAGAACTGAAATACTTTGGCCATATAAAATGTCACAGTGGTTTGGAAAGAACAATGATGGAAGGCCTGGTTCCTAGAAGATGAGGCAGGGTTTGATCAGCACATGACAGACACATGACATTGCAGACATCTTGCATTTGAGGCAAGTGAAATGGCAAGAGATAGAGACATTTCGGTGGGTTGTGGTGAGAGCAACATTCTGCAAAGGACCTGCTACATGATGATGATATCCTGGATATTAATTTAGCTCTTTTCTGGAGAGTTCTTACTTGACCTCCCTTTTGCCACTGACAGTTGTGATGTATGGAGTAACCAATGAATGAATGGTGATTTACTTAGCACCAAATGACTTAACATACCTCCTTTGTCTCAAATTTGCATTAGCATATCCTGCCACAGTCAATATTGTTTTTATTTACTGTATTTGAAATTCCCTGGCTGAGGGGTTAGCAGCTTTCTCTGTTAACCCTGAATACTTTCGTGGTAGACGTGAGCACACGAGAATTAGAAGTGGTTCGAGTCGCGCCAGTGACTTATGAGAGTATGGAGCCGGTTGCTCAGAAAGTCGTGGCATGCTGATGAGCGTAATCTAGCCTAGGAATCGACATACAGCTGACAGATGCTGGTGTTGACCGCAATATCCTTAAACAGGATGGAAATGCGGGGAAAAAAAAATGAAGTTATAGTTATTTGTTTAGTATAGAATAATGCATGCAAACAAGTGTAGTGTAAGTTTTCTGTTTTAGTATGAGTGTCTTGGTGTAGTCAAGAAAATGAAAAGAATTTAGTTGTACAGATCAGAATGCATGAAAATGAAGTATAATAATCATTGATAATCCACTCACATTTCTTTGTAATTTATAATGTAGGTCACTAGATGACTTGCATTTGAAGTGTCCTTGGTCCAATTCAGCAAAGCACTGTCATGAAGCACATTTGTGACATTGAGCTTCAGATGCTGTTCTATACCTGCAAAGTCCACAAGTGTGATGAAATTGCAGTAGTAACTAAATTATGAACTATTCATAAAACAGACAGAGGATTCTATCATGAATCAGTTAATATCTTAGCTAACTTGTCCTCAGTAATAAGTTGAATATTGTTTTTCAACTAATGGAATCGATATCACATGCAAGACAATAAGATAGCCTTGACATCTTGTCAGAATGAAGCCCAGTGAGCTTTGTGCTTGTAGCCAAAAAGCTCTTGCTATAGTCAATCAATCAATCAGGTGCCATCTCCACAATGAAGGTTGGCTGCAATGGATTTCCAACACTGCCTGTCTCTCGCCTTGACTGTACATTCTGTCAGGCTTCAGGCTGATGTTTGTCATCTCTTAATGTTATCTTCCCCCTTCTTACAGTGCTAAAGAATGAATAGAAGATTCAATCAGATGGATAGATTCTAGGACACCATACACATATACACATTTATCTCTGTCCAGGCAATACATCTGACCTTTCTTCTTCTTGTCAACTGCACCTGTGATGAATACACCTTCACACACATTCTACTGATGAACTCAACTGTTTCTGGGAGTTTTCCTTAAGTTCCATAAAAACATGGTGGAGTTTAGTGTTGATTAAGTGACCAGCCAGTCTTTCTTAACTTGCTGAGAAGTCAATTATGCACAACATACCCAGCAGTATGTTTGCTGAGACATGTGACTGAAGATTGAAAACTTCAACTTCCCAACTATGTACAACTTGTACAGGAAAGCTATAATTTGAGGGGACTTTTCATCTATGAGAAGTCAACAAGCAGTTTTTTATTGCTTTGTTTTAGTTAATTATTTTGAAACACTTACTCACAACGTTGCTGAAATATGGTTTCTTAAAAATAAAAATAAAATCAATGAAACCCCATCAATGCTTGATTTGAATGCTAAAACTAACAGAAGATCAGCCTTACACAATTTTAGTTTGGTTAGAAAAGACATCGCCCATGTGTTAGTGGTACCCTTATGGGAAAGAGAGAAGAGTAACACTGTAATCTACCAAAAATGTCATACGAGTTGACTAAAAAGGGGTGGCAAGGAACTGGCTATCCCATCATATCAGAAACTTTAGCAGAAGTCAAAGCAACCAATGAGTTGGATGAGGGCCTGAGACCCACTGGGGGATACAGGGCAGAAGCAGAAGGAAATAAAGTCATAATTTACTTTAAAAAAATAATGGTGTGAGGGTTTGTTTTTTCAATTGACTAGAAGTTATTATTTTGACCTTATCACTTTTAGTATTGGAGCCTCGGTAGCACAGTGGCTAGCATGTCTGCCTGGAGGCCACATGATGAAATCCCCATCAAGGTGGACGTTTTAAAACTAGGCACTGCTCCCAGGTCAATACAGCCTAATATGGGTACGAAGATTTGTCCTGGCAAGTAACTGTGACTGACATGATGTTGGTCCACTGCTTGTTATTGTGACAAAGCTAACTCTTATGTCCTTTATTGCTTGCAGGTATGTCATATTTTAAGTTTGTTAATGGACGTTGTCTTCATAGCATGATTTCCACTATTTGATTTTGGAGTCACCTTATCATCCTGTCAAAGTTTTGATTCACTGCTGCTGTTCAAGCCACAATGCCATATTCATGGACTGCAATTACTCAAAGTGTTTACTGCTTCAAGAGAAGTTCCTCTTAGCTCTTCATACTGCACCAGCAAGGTTTTTCTCATTATTTCCATTTCTTGCCTTACTTTTAATCAGTTCACTCAACCTATGTCTGATTTATAGGGCATGTTCGCATATGATGTTTTGGTTTTTATCCTTTTATCCAAGAACACGTTTCATTTAATAATAATTGGGGATTTTGTAATTTATTTTGTGTGTATGTGTGTGTAAGATATATATATATATATATATATATATATATATATATATATATATATCTATAGAGAGAGAGAGAGAGAGAGAGAGAGAGAGAGAGAGAGAGAGAGAGAGAGAGAGAGAGAGAGAGAGAGAGAGAGAGAGAGAGAGAGAGAGAGAGAGAGAGACTGCATGTTGCAGTCTTCATACATATGTTCAAGTGCCATGTTTCTGCTCACTTCTCTAGGTATGTTGATATTTGCTGAATCTGATCATTTGCTGCAATGACAATCAAATTATCATTCAGTTTACTAAAGAATTATTTTGTAAATGGCATACAGCATATTAATAAACACTTTGCATAAACTTAATTAGTAATATATAATAAATGAATAAAATGCATACAGGATATGAGATCTCCATTTGTGGCCCTGCTTATATCTTGCTCAGTTGGAGTTTCATTCAGGTTGAGGTACTTCACAAAACGGTTGATTTTGAACAAGCACAACTTGCTGTTGCCATGAAAGGACACCCGGCCACTCTTAAACTTCATCCTTTTCATTTGTTCCTCAGGGAATAGTTCTTGTAAGTTGATGTTGTCCACTAAAATAAGGCTGTACCTAGGAAATTATATACCTTCATATAGAACATTGTGAATGGCTAAAACAATTACTAATAAACTAAAACATTCAGCAAATGGTGAATGAATAGAATAGAAGGCCTACAATGGTATGAAAGCAGCATTTTATCAAACCATCATGGTGGAAAGAGTGGGTTCAAGGAGAGAGATAAACCATAAGTGAACTCATGGAGAGAAGTAAACCATAAGTGAACTCATGGAGAGAAGTAAACAAATTCAAGTGAATCAAGGGATGAGGAAAGTTGCCGGTGCTGGACAGGAAACACATTTAAGAAAATCTGTTAATGGTATAATTAGAAACCACTTACTCTAGAATGCATAGGGCAGAAGAAATAGAGGGAGAAGCAATAAGACAGAGAAAATAATTTCTTCTTCTGCGTTCATCCGGAGTTTTTTTTTCTGGACGTGATTGTGTTGTGCCTGTTTACAGCAGAGCTGCGTTCTTGCGCCATTAGGCCGACACATCTGACTTCTGCGGGCATTTGTTGACCAGGTTAACCTTCCCGGGAAAATAATTTGAGCAGAGTAGAATAGGAACCAGATGTATGTGTAATGTTATTAAAATGGATATGCTTTACTGAGATGTACACCTTAGATGACTATACCAAGGGATTATCAGCTTTTTGTGGATGAGTCTGATACATTGGTTATGAATTTAAGTAAACATAATTTCTCTCTCCTTACTTTCCACACCATTAATTCTCACATACATGTACCTAAACACAATCTTGCCACTTTCTAAATATACATTTAATTCCCCACACGTTTAAGTACATCAGTATATTTTGCAACAAACTTGAAAATAACTGACTATTAAACCGTAAAAGTATAGTACATTAAAAAAAAAAAAACTACAAGGGAAAGAAAATCCTATAAACCTGATAAGAGTTAAGACATACCCATCATACAAAGGAAAATCTCCAAATATCTCCAAACTTTTTAAGAAATACAGTGTTCGTAGAGCATATGACCGTTTGATGATTATGTATCCGGTAACTTCTTTAATACTGCCAAGGTTTTTTGCCAACTCTTGAGCCACATTGCCTGTGTAGATAAACATAAGACCATTTGTTTATTTCCATGAATTTAATTTTGTTCTAGCTACATAAAAACTAAGAAGGCATCCTTGTCTCATTGAAATGTTTCATTTGTTGATATTTAAAAACTGTGTTATTGATAACTCTTCATGTGATAATAACAAAACTAAATATAATATTTTCTATTATGTTTATTCTATTTTCATGTATTTTGACAGTTATTATAATACAATTTTGGCATTTCTCTTTTTCAATTCATTTCAAAACAATTTTCAATGTACAGAAAAACACAAGACAGTGCCTCACAAAGAGCTTCAGCACTTAGACACGGTGGAAAAAGAACAACAGGTCGTTCCCACAAACTATGCATTAATGGAACATTTAAGGTTACAAATATCATAACGTATGAAACTCCATTGAAGCTCTCAACATAGACCTCTTCTTAACTTGATGGTGAAAGATATACACGCAAGGAGGACGTGGATAAGAAGAGGAAGAAAATAAGACAGAAAAAAGTACATGCAAATTAAATACCGAAATACCAATCAATTTAAAATATAAAGATGATCACGATGCTCAAAGTATTAAACAAAAGTTGCAGTCAGCTATAAATGTAAACATTAATGTATTGCTAAAAACACTTTGATCTGTTGCTTAAACACTTTAATATGCTGCTAAAAATACTAAAACTTAAAAACAACCCCATACAATGATTGAAATTGTTGTCACTTATGATAAATGGCAGTGTAGTAAGCAATTGGCTTTTGTTAATATAAATCTGCAGTAGAGCAAGACAACTTTTACTGCTCTATTTTAAAGGCTTGCAAAAATGAAGGAATGATTGGCTACCTATTCTTCCTTGCTCTCAGCCTGCAAAATGTGATGGTGCTATCACACCACAGACCAATAGTAATTTATTTACAAGCTGTTATATAGAATAGACAAAGTTACCAGACTGCTGAATACAATATATGTTACTGGAAATATACCTCATGAATGATGTAACTCTGTATTTATTGCAATCCCAAAGAAATCAGGAGCCTTGGAATGTGATCAACATCGAACAATTAGTATAATGAGTCACATCACGAAGATTTTGTTAACAATTATTATCATTCAAAGAGTTAGGAAGAAAATACAACCTGAAATAGGAGAAGAACAATGTGGGTTTGTAGAAGGCAAAGGTACAGTAAATGCTGTATATATACTGAGAACAGTAACTGAACTTTCTATAGAAGTAAACAAAGATCTACACCTTTGCTTTATTGACTACACAAAAGCTTTCGATACATGATAAGGATGCTTGAAGACCTACAAATTGATGGAAAAGACCTTAGTCTTGTAAATAAACATATATTGGAAACAACAAGCTGTCATACGAATTGATAATGAAGTAGGTCAATATCAGCCTATTAAGAGAGGTGTGAGGCAGGGATGTGTGATGTCTCCAAATTTTTTTCCCTGTACAGTGAAAATATTTTCAGAAATATAGAAGATATGGAAGGAATCAACATTGAGGGACGATGCATCAATAACATTAGATATACAGATGATACAGTCTTGATTGCAGACAATGAACAGGACCTGTAAGCATTTAGTAGATGCGGTTGCTTGCACACTAGTGAACAGCTAGGGTTAAATTGAATTGTAAGAAGACAGATTATGGTCGTCACTGGGAAGAAGGAAATACCACAATGTAATATACACGTAAATGGGCACATCCTTAAACAAGTGAATCGATACAGTTATCTCGGAACAGTCATAACATGTGATGGGAGATGCCTTGAAGAAATTAGAAAAAGAATTGCTATTGCGAAGGTAGCCTTTTGCAAGATGAAAAACATACTGACCAATAACAAGATATCAATTGAAATGAGAAAAAGAGTGTTGAAGTGCTACATAGAACCTGTACTTTTGTATGGATGTGAAGCATGGACAATGAGCAGACAAGCTGAAAAACATCTGATGGCTGTGGAAATGTGGTTTCTGAGGAAAATGCAAAGAATACCATGACAGACAGAAAAACCAATGAACAAGTCCTTCAAGAAACAAATGAAGATCATAAACTTATTAGAGACAGACTGTAGACAGTCAAAATTGTTTGGACATGTTATGAGAAGAGATGAATTGGAGAACTTGGTGACAACTGCAAGATCAAATGGAAGAGACCAAGAAGTAAATACCTGGATAGCTTGACCATGTAGGCATGGTCGAGACAGCAACACTGAGCTGATCCACGACTCTGGTGATCGAGTGAGATGGCAAAACATGATCGCCCACGCATACCGGCATGGCACATGATGGATGCATGGATTTAAAAGCTTGAGCTAAATGTACTGTAATTTCTCCACATTTCTATGATGGCTGTCAAATGCAGATTTAGCTTCTTTTTTATCTGACAATAATATCAGTGTCATTGCTATTTACCTACATTCCATCCATCCATCATGTGTCTTCCAATTAGTTATTCTAATTGCCTTTCATCTGTCTATATCGGAATGCAGAGCAGTGTGTACTGTTTTCATTATTGGTCTATGCAACCGTTGCTAAAAATGTTGGTAATTACTAAAAGACACTGATCATGCAGAGTTAATAAACATTTTATTTTAGCTGATTATCCTGCTGGCTGTCACTTTCCAGCCTGTTAATATATATCAAATATCCTTTTCTCAGCAAACAGTGCATTCTTTGAAATTTATTGTAACTGGATCAATTTTTTTCTGTGAGTTACTTTAAAAAACCTTTCAAAAATCACTTGAAGACAATTTTATTTGCGATATTTATAAAATTTAATGTTTCTTCTAACAGACATAAGAACCACCTGTCTTCAGCTAAACAATAAAGCAAAACAATCTAAGCGTAAATCATGACCACATCAAACAATAATGTGAAGAATCAATGTTCAGCAATGAGAAATATGCAAACTAAGACAAGAAGTTAGACAATTTTTCATCGCAATGTATCACGCCGATGGGTCATAGTTCACCATCTTACACAATCACCAGAGTCACAGATCAAGTCTGTGTTCTTGTCATGATTATGCCTTGTGGCTAGGCCATCCAGGTATTTATCCTTTTGTCTTCCCCTTGCTCTTTTAATCATTAAGTTTGCCAGTTGTCACTAAGTATTCAAGTTTATTTCTCCTCTAAACATGTCAAAAATCTTGACCGTCTACACCTAATTTTTCTAATCAATTGACAGTTTCCATCTGTTTCTTGAAGGACTGCCTCATTTGTCTTTCTGTCTACTTATATTGTTTTTTTTGCATTTACCTCAGAAATTACATTTCCACTGCCATTACATGTTTCTTAATTTGTCTGCTTGTTATCCGTAATTCATATGCATTCACAGTATGTATTCTATATAACATGTTAACACTCTTTTTCTCACAGTAATTGACAGAGGAAACAATTTGGAGACATTACACATTCCTGCCACACACCTCCTTTGATTGACTTCTGGCAAGAAGGATTGACTTGACCTCTGATTGACTGAATGTGTGTAATGAGGATAAGTGTAAGTGGGGGAATGTGTGGGTGGGTGCAGGATTTGTGTGTGGGTAGGTGCGGGATGTGTGGGTTGGCAGGGAGATGTGTGTATGGGTGGGGGATATGTGGTTGGGGGATGTGTGGTTGCAGAATGTGTTTTGGCTGCTTGGTTGGGGGGTTGTGGGTGGGTGGTGGTAGGATATTGTGGATGAGTGAGTGTTGGTTGGTTATGGGATGGGTGGAGGGATGTGTGTGTGGTGGGGCGATGTGTGTAGGTGAAGGATGTGCGTGGTGGGGCTGTGTGGGTGGGGGATGGGTGCATATATTGGTGTGCCTGGGTATGTGTGTGGGGAGGTGTGGGGGGGGGGTATGTGGTAGGTGGGGAGATGTGTGTAGGTGGGGCTTGTGTGTGGGTTGTGGGATAAGTGGATGGGTGGGGGCATGTACGTGTGCATGGAAGTGTGTGTGTGGTTGGATGGGGGATGTGTGGGTGGGTGGGGTTGTGTTTCATAACATGGAATGTGCATCATGTCTACAACATTCATTTGACAATATTTTTTCCCTATGTGAATGCATTATGCACTATTGATGAACGAAAGATGAGTGATTGGAAGGGCCAAATGTAAGACGGGCCTGCATGCCCAATTTGTTAACCTTTGAAAATAAAGTCCGTTCGTTCGACTTTATCAATTTTATTACATATGTTTTTTATAAATCTAAGGTCTATCCCATACATTTCAAGATCTGCAAACATTTTTATCATGTCAGTGTGTCTTACTATTTCAGAAGCCTTTGTCACATCACAGACCAATAGTAGGAAATTGGTACAATTTATTTAAAAACTTGAGCTATGTGTACTGTAATTTCTCCACATTTCTATGATGGCTGTTAAATGCAGATGTAGCCTTTTTTAATCTGACAATAATATCAGTGCCATTGCTATTTACCTACATTACTTATTAGCATAATAAGTATTGTGTCTTTTGATAAAATATCCAAATGTCTTCCAATTACTTATTCTAATTGTCTTTCATCTAGTCTACATTCGGAATGCAGAGCAGTGTGTACTGTTTTCATTATCAAAGATGTAGGTCTTTGCTTTACTTCTGTCGAAGGCTCTATTAATGTTCTCAGCAAACACACAACATATGTTATACGTTTGCCTTCTAAAATATCACATTTTTCTTTCCCTAATTCTGGCTCCTATTCTTCCTAACATTTTTCACTGATGATTCGTTAGCAAAATCTGTGTTATGCTACTCATTATGCTAATATTTCGATGCTGATAACATTCTAAAGCTCCTGATTTCTTTTGTATTGTAATGAATATAGATTTGCATACGTATGGAGATATATCTCCAGCATCGTACATTGTGTTAAGCAGCCTGGTTACCTGATCTATTCCATATTCCTAAGGCACGGATCCATTTACTTGTGATAGTTGTCTAGACTCAGGGGTCTATAATTTAAGTTCCAAAGCTACAAATATTCACTTGAAACAAATTAGAATGCCAGTTATGAGAAGGAAAATAAAATAAGTCTGTAATGAATTATGAACATGAAGAAAATGTGGTTTAATATCAAAAACTGGCTAAAAATAAGTAAATGTTACTACCGCTCATGATCTGTATGATTAAAGGCCCAATAATCTTACTACAGCCCTTCAGTTTCTCTGCATCTTCAATACTATTGATCTCAGTGGAATTGCAGACTGAAAAATTAGAAATAAAAATTTCATGAATTGTAAATTAGTTGCATATTCTTTACAGGACGCCACAGTCAACCCCAGTATTTTTTGGCTGTTTGTGATTTCTTGGCAAGTTAACTTTCAGTAGTTTGCCATTGCTTTCTGAACGACCAGCACTCAAACCATTTTGTAAAAACCAATGCAAGGTGGTCTGTTGCCAAATTGCCTGCAGCTGTGTTTCGACCGGGGTATGCGGGATTATGAGTTGCATCTGTAATCCCTTCGCCACAGAGCTGGTCATGAAACAACATAAACTAGAGGCAGAACATCTGTATTTCTAATGCATAAGAGAGCTACAGAATCAATTATTGATCATATAAAGTACTGTCATTGCCCTCTCTGGGGCAATAATTAACTTCAAATTAATATCCTGTGTGGGTGAAACTGTGGTCATCCGCTATTTGTGGTTGATCCAGTCACAGGATTATTAATCTGAGCCATAGATGGACCCTAATATAACTTCTCTTTGAGGTTGAACGGTGTAGGGGTAATGGTATAATCACAATCAAAGAAGAAAGGACACTGAATGAGAAGAAATACACATTTAAAATGTATAACCAAACGCTTACATGACAAACAGCTTTAAACACAGAAGCCACAAACAATACGTTGCACGATTTCTTGCCTGGCATATTTCGCTACAACTCGTCCAAGGTGCATACTGCAGAGTTATATATCATCTGAAGTGAGTAAATGTATAATACTTAAGCTGAAACACAAAAAATAGCTTTTAAAGAAGAAAAATGTGCAGATTTCAGTTAAAGTTAGCTGTGGTTGCATAGTGGCTAGAAGCTTGCCTGCTGACCCGGTGATTATGGGTTTGAATCTGCATCGGGGTGTATTATTAAAACTGACCTGGGCTCCCAGGTTGACCCAGCCTAAAATGAGTACTAAGAAGTACAGGCAGCCGGCATGGTATTGATCACATCACCCACAAGTGACGATTGGTCTATACAAAATATGGGTCCAGCACCATATGTCCAATGTGCCTTAAGGCATGTAAAAGGGACTTTTGCTGATTCCCCCCCCCCCCCCCCCCCCCCCCCCCCCCCTCAATGTTTTTAAAACATTAGCTACAAGAATTCAAAAAGAAGAAATGTGAATGCATAATAGCCACATCTGATAATGTGCTGAAGTTGATGTGTCCCATTGGACAAGACTGAGGATTAAAGGTAGTCCCATTATGGATACTGCTGCAGGACGCAGAGGTGTTTCCAAGGCACCAGGGCCAGGTTCTATACTGGCCAAGACCTACTAACACGTCCTAGTCGTGCGTCCTAGGCAATAGGTCCCTTCAGGGTCCTGGCTAATGTAGTAGGATTGCTGATTCTTCCGAAATCAGAGAGTATCTGCCTGCACGGCGAGGAACCACCAGTCTGCACACCAATAAGCCAGACATGGGACAACGGATACTCACGCAAACCTCAGTCTGGTATGACATCACACTGATGTTGGACAACAGGATGTCTTCATCCGACATACAGGACTTCTAGCTGGAGTTCACAGCCAGAGAACACAAGCAAGCAGATACTGCTGCTGGGGTGTGAGGTGTTAGACGGTCACATGTTCTAGGTCATGTCCTAATAAGGTGGGCCACTGTCTGGTAGGCAAGCACGCTACCCACAATGCTATCAAGGCTCCCACAATACAGGTGCATGTAGTACCCATATTTTCTGAGAATTACCTTGGAAGGACAGATAGCAAGAAAGGTCACTGGTCACTCCACCTCACTATGACATTTTGTTTTAAAGGGCTCATGGTTCCCCAGGGGCCAGAGTCGCCCCAATTGCCTCTCTGCCTTTTGGCTAAGATCAAAGACTTGATCTTTCCAGGGCCATCAGCAGAGGCGGTCATCCGAATTACACACAGGGATGTGGGACCTGGTGGGGCGGATCTGCCCCTGGGGAACCGTGAGCCATATCTCTGTCTCTCTCACACACGCATATATATACACACACAGGCACACACATAGAAATTATGAGATATACTTACTTTTGGGGCAGAATCCTTTACATCTAATGCACTCTAGATTTTTAAATGCTCCTTTATCCTGAATAGTATAGTTCTGAGGACATTCAGTGACGCAAAGGCCGGGCTCATCTTTGTCACCTCGCAAAATCTTTGTGCTCTTTCCTATATCGTTTGTGTTATTGGCTAAAGCCAGACATTCATTTTCTGAGAGGCATCGTCTTTCAAAGAACTGAAAAAGTTCAGTGAACGTATTAGAAAGTGGTCAGTGATATCACGAACACAAAACTAAGCAGTACTACATAGAGAGCGGAAAATATAATAAAACAAAGAATTGTATGCTAAGCCCAACCGATACCCTGTCACAGTGGCATAGTGGTTAGAGCATTTGCTTTTTCTGGGTTCAACACACACACACCATCACCACCGCCATTATAGCTCTGGGGTAGATCCAGACTTGAAAAAAGATATCAGAAAATTTTCTACATTTTAAGGCAAAAGTGGAAGATGATGATGGTGAGATTATGGTCGTCACTAAGAAGAAGAAAATACCCCAATGTAATATACAAGTAAATGGGAACATTCTTAAACAAGTGAATCGGTACAGTTATCTCGGAATAGTCATAACATCTGATAGGAGATGCCTTGAAGAGATTAGAACAAGGATCGCCATGGCAAAAGCAGCCTTTTGCAAGATGAAAAACATACTGACCAATAAAATGATGTCGTTTGCAAAGAGAAAAAAAGAGTGTTGATGTGCTACATAGAACTGTGCTTTTGTAAGGTTGTGAAGTGTGGACAATGAGCAGACAAGCTGAAAAACATCTGATGGCTGTGGAAATTTGGTTTCTGAGGAGAATGCAAAGAATACCATGGACAGACAGAAAAACCAATGACCAAGTCCTACAAGAAACAAATGAAAACCGTAAACTGATTAGAGAAATTAGACATAGACAGTCAAAATTTTTTGGTCACGTTATGAGAAGAAATAAATTGGAGAACTTGGTGACAACTGGCAAGATTGAGGGGAAGAGAACAAGGGGAGGGCAGAGAAGTAAATACCTGGATGGCTTGGCCACGTTGTATGATCGAGACAAGAACACTGAGCTGATCCACGATTCTGGTGATCGAGTGAGATGGCAAAACATGACTGCCCATGCTTGTCGGTATGGCACAAGATGATGATGATGATGATGATGATGTTGATAATTATGATGACAATGAAGGAAATTATATGGGAAGAGAAGGCAGTGAGAAAGGGAACAGGTTAATCACCAATTATATGCAATAACCTAGTATAGGTGAAGGTTTAACCTTTCACATTGATAAGGCAGTATATGCATTGAGATTAACTCAACCTTTATCTGCAGGAACTCAAATCTTGCAAATATGTGCAAATAACCTAGAAAGTTCAAAAGTAAATAAAAGCAAAGGAAGATACAGAAAGAAACTGGAGGAACTTTAATGAGAACAGAGCCATCCGAGTTATCCAGATATTGCAGAAATAAGACAGAGTTGCACAGTTGCTCTTTTGATCACAGCACTGGAATCCTCTAGCCTAGCAGCCTGTCAAGATTTGAATGCTGCCGTTATTGATCATGTAAAACAGGGGTTCTCAGTCCTTTGGTTTTAAATAATGGCTCCCTTCTGAGCTTCATTTACATCTGTAACTTCCATCATAATTGTCCTAGCAAGGAAAAAAAGGTACTTTACCATTTGCCATGTCTACGAATCAAAATTGCATAATATAATGATAGTATTTGTAGTTAACTATCATGCACATAAAGTATTTCAACCTTGAACTGATCCCAGGTTATTTCTTCCATACTATAGTTGTTTGTTTTGCACTGCTCTCATTCTTCTTTTTTTTCTTCTTGTTTTCATTTGCTTGGAATCAATCTAATCTGAAATGTTGTTTCCAGCATGACCCGCATCTGTTTGAAATTCTTGCAGGCTTCTGTAGATTTGGACATCTAAGGTTAATCCATCCAGCCAAAGAACTGACCTTTCTGAGCTGTATTTGGTACAATGTTGTGGCATAAGTTCTGCAGTTTGAGGTGCTGGTCCACATTGCTGTAGAACCTATTTGTGTAAATGTGGCTATTTAGTTTGTCAGTCTTATTCTGAGCCTAAGATAATAAACAAGTTCAAAAGGTAAGAGGATCACCTTCATTGCATTGGGTTTTATCCCATATGGCTTGGTCGCTCTCCACAGGGTAGCCTGCCGAAAGCGTCATACAAACTGCACTCGTGAACTGATTGACGTAGGCTGGAATCAAACCCACAACCTCCGGAGCACAAGGCAGGTGGCATAACCACTTCACCATAGAGGCTCCCTGAATCTAAGATAACAGCAAGACAGTTCTGTCCTTCAGATAATAGTCATACTGTGGCTGACAGGTGACTTTCTCATGTTTTATGACTCTATTTTTTTTGGCCTGATGTATAAAACTACTTCTTTTCAGTTGCAACTCTTAGAAATCTTTGAATCAGTCTTTCGCTGGATGAGTACTCGGTACAGAAATATTTGTCATCTAGAATTATCAATTTAGTATCCCTTTTGTAGTTTAAAGTTTGTACTTGTCCCATTCTGACACTGATGCGGACTTCATTGTTCCTGTGGTAAATTCTGAGTGTCTAATTTTGCACCATGCCTAATCTAAGCTGTGTGATGCTGTGCCGACCCATATTTCTGGGTATTCCTTTATTTGATTCCCAAGTAGTGCCATTAAGTTTTCTTCTAGCGTTTGTTTCAGCTTAGTTTTTTTGGCATTTACAAGTCACTTTGGTGTCAAATGTTAACCCAAGGTATGTTGGTTGATTATCTTCCCTTAAAAGTTGTACCACTGATGATTATTTCAGCTGCTTTCTGTTTTGTGGAAAGAGTAAAAAGTCTAGCACCTGACTTTTCTGTATTGATTTGGATACACCATTTATCTCTGCAAGTGACTAGAACACTTGCAGCCTATTGTACTGTTTTCATATTCGTTATTGCATATTCATTTGAGCACAATATAACTATAACATCTGCTGTGTCAGATGTAATAGATAGTTTACACATGACAGCAACAGAAGAGGGACATCTGGTTTATGACAGTGACATTTCAAATGACTGTCATGGGGGAAAAGTTCTGCACAGGACAAGTCTCTCGATGAATATAATGATGATGATGTAACAAGCAATATTCACTTACAACAAATACAATCTGATATTAACTCATAATTTAACCATGCAACGCACAGTTGTTTATTCATTACTCCGTACATGGCTATTGCTTCTGAACTCCTTCTGTCCAAGACACTTGTTATGGTTAACCAGTTTCACCCCAATCATTACTTTACATGCTTCTAGTCTTTTTTTTTTTAAAATTTGTTTAACCCGTCAGACCCAATTTTTGTGACTTTAAAGTAAAAGTTTCATGTTACAGAAAGAGATTAACTTAAAAACTGTCTGGAACAGAAAGAGTTAAAAAAAATAATTCCAAACTTCCTTCCATATTTCTTGACTATTATAATTTATATTATAATAACTATACTTCTTCTTCTTCTTCTGCGTTCATCCAGAGTTTTTTTTTTCCGGACGTGATTGCGTTGTGCCTGTTTACAGCAGAGCTGCGTTCTTGCGCCGTTAGGCCGACACATCCGACTTCTGCTGGCATTTGTTGACCGGGTTAACCTTCCCGGTAATAACTATACTATAATGTAACTGCAGTACAGTCAGAATATTTAAAATGTAGTAGAAAGATTTAGTAAAAGAAAGAATGATGACATCATATATAAATATTCACCATAAATGTGGAACGTGGACATTTAGGGTGGCACTTGCCCAGATATGTAACACCTTTACAGCTATAGCAGTCACCTGAGCCGGGACCTACACAACCGCCCTTGCAGTAGCCATGGCAACAGGTGCCATTTTCCATACATGATTGATTCCTCATACATTTGCAGTCTGAAAACACAAATAGTCAGAAATGTTGTGTTAAAGACACATCAACATTTACTTGAAATGGTTTCATGCCGCAAATGAAAAAGAAAAATAAATTAAAACCAATGTCAAGAAAACATCAACATTTACTTCGAATGGTTTTGTGCGGCAAATGAGCAAAAAAATGTAAACCAATGTCAAAAAACAAAAAAAAACAAACAGAGGTTGTGACCATCACAAGAGAAGAAAAAGCAATTACGGGTGTCACAGAAAACTAATAACCTAAGCAAACGAAACATCTACAGAAAGTGCAGGATATATTATCATTTCAATGGAAAAATGGCAGCAGAAATCCACTGTAAATATAATAATAATAAAGCAAATCAAATTACATAACAACTGATGCAAAAGAAGAGCACTGTTCTTCAGTCTTTTACCAACATTACATTTCTATGTCAGATATGGACATTAACAACAAAGGAGACAAAAACTGAAACAACAGGAATTCTAAATGTTACGAGAATAGACAAAATCAGAAATGATGAAGTCAGGTAACATATGTGGATAGCAATAGCGATAGACTTTTGTAAACACAGCGAGGCACTGGTGTTAGACTATATAAAAACCATAAAAGAATATTAAAGTCTCTGTAGACTGGACCAGATAGAACAAGTCAGTGCACTGACAGCATGCAAATCTCCTGTGGCAACATTTGGTTGGGAATCTTGGATATTTAATGAATCAACCGAAAAGTGCATATTCACCTTTGAATTTGCGTGATAAAGAAGAGTATTAATAAAAATTCATTGGGCGAGAAAGATGACAAACACATATGTCCAACAAGAACCCAATAATGAAGAGGACTAGTTAGGACAAATAAATAAGATAAGATAAAAAATAAAATATTCTGCATGTAAAAGTACATGAATTCCTGGAGAAGATAACTAACTATGCAGGGAGGTGAACTGGAGAAACGGTGAAGGGGAAACACCACAAAGTAGATGGATTCAAGATGTTATAAATAATTTATTCATGCGAACAACAGAGGCAGGGCATCTGACTTATAATAGAAAGATATTTCAAAAGACTTATTGGAAAGGGGATGGGGGTTATGCAAGGACAAGATGAGGACTGGATGAGAAATATGAAGCACATAATTTTTACGAGATGCAACTTCTTAATGAGATGCAGTGATGATAATGGGGGAAGAAGAGAAGGAGGAGAGGAGGAGCAGCAGCAGCAGCAGCAACAGCAGCAGAAGCAGCAACAGCAGCAATAGCAGCAGCAGCAGCAGCAGCAGAAGAAGAAGAAGAAGAAGAAGAAGAAGAAGAAGAAGAAGAAGAAGAACTGGCTGCAACAATATCAACGATTAGTTAGTCTGTTTCTAGCTCTGCTGTATGTAAATCCATCTGTTACATTACACACAGATAATTGGACGGCGAAGCCGATGGTTCTTAACCAGTCTGGTAATAAAATCCCGTTATATATATATATATATATATATATAATATATATATATATATAGCCGAGGTACAACAATTTGGTCGTGTCCCTTTAGACTGTTACAACGGCGGTCTAGCTAACGATTTACCGTCCTGACAGTTGCCAGAAACAGAACGCATTAACCGAGAATCGCCGGCCACGACTTAGCGTTTATATTCAGTAGCATGGCCATGAGATGCGGTTTCTAAGACGAATGTTGCGTATACCTTAGACTGCCAGCTAACGATCGCGCGAAAAAAGAATAATGAATGAAAGTAGAACATTATATATACGTATAAGGTAAAGTTAATTGCATATCATTTACAGTGAACCCCAACAATGTTTGTTTGTGATTTCTTGGCAAGTATACGCTCAGTAGTTTGCCATTGATTTCTGAAAGACCGGCACACGTACCATTATATGAAAACAAACGCACCGCTGTCTGTGGCCAAATCGCCCGCAGCTGGTGTTTCGAACTCGGTATGCGAGATTACGAATTGCGTCCGTAACCCTCTCGCCACAGAGCAGAAGGCGACAAAAAGCGTTCTTTGGTTGCATAGTGAGAAGAGAACTATTGGAAAACATCTCGACCACGGAACAGATCAACGGTAGAAGAGACAGGGGAAGACCGAGACAAATGATGTTTGATTGAATGGGACATTGGCACGAAGAAATATCAATAAGGTTGAGTTATAAAATTAGGTACCGATTTATCTGTGGAGATGCATGAACACTGTGCCAGATGAGAGGGCACACGATGATAATGATAAATATGATCAGTTTCTGTAAATGTGTTCAAGCAACAATACGAATCTATCAGTTGCCAATCCATGATGCCTATCAACTGATTCAGCGGCGAAGGATAATACTCTGCCAATTGTGACCTCCTATATGGACAGAAGGACGCTATATAGCCATGCTAGGATCACCGTGTTATTTGTTTTGTTTCGTGGTATCTTCCGCAATTTCAATGCTCATTGAATGGGACGACTTTACATTATAATACTTGTTCATTTGACTGTGCACCATGTTTAATTCAAACCTACTTTTTTTGTCTGGCACTGAATCGGTTAAAAGGGTTGCTTGTTGTGAGGAGCCTATTCTTATTTACCGCCATAATTGAAGTCTGTTCATTTTTATTCACGTGTCCACAGACTGACAAAATTGAGTGGTTGACACTGTTGGCTCCACATAACTGATTTAAAGCTGAGTTTCTCAACCTTTTATAGCAGCCAAGCACCCCCCCCCCCCCCCACCCCCCACACACGCACACCCCTGTGGGTGGTTTAGTTTGTGGTTAAGGATCACTTTCAATGCACACGGATATTTCAAGGCGTGTTCGAAACTTCACCTTTAAATCCTCCTTTATTTAAAAATAAACACTCATATCCTTTACAGTCCCTTTCCATGTTCTCCTCATATTATTGACCGCTGTCTCCAATCCTCGTATTCTTGTGTTGTGGGCATCCCTCCATTTCCTTATCCCGTGGGTTCCATAGGAGAGATATTCTAGTTGTACTGTGCTCAGTGTTCTAGCTGTTCTCAATGTGTAACTTGTCCAGACTCGGCGTCTCATTTAATTTCATTCGCGTTTAACAAAAACAAAAAATTATATATCGCAGATGCGACATATTTAATGTCTTAATGTAGTTGTTATTATGTCTTTTGTTATTGCGTTTGTATTTTGATGCAGACTTGTCACCGCAACTTCCCCAGTTATTCGTAATCGTGTACATGTGAATATGTTCCTTTGTAATGCCCCCCACCCCCAATTGTGTTTATTTCACAGCTTAAATCCATTTAATCGCAGTTCATTTGTTATCTATCCCTAAAGCCAAGATTAATGCACTAAGTTCACAAAATCATCTTCACAGCGGGTTGTGGCTCCCAGCTTCTGAAGCGCTAATGCCTGGAGATAATGTGCCATTTGATGATGAGTATAATCAGGTATGGCTAAAGATTCAACAATATGAAACAACATCTCACATATGAACATATATGTTGCAAATTAAATGTAAGAGTGTTGAAGTATTATATTTTTCTTCTTCTTTTGTCCGTTATTCCTCCACTAGGGCGTCTGAGCTAAACCAACTCAGGCCAAGCTGTCCCATCTTTTACTATCTGCTGCATTCCTGTCTATGTCCTATCCATGATCATTCTTCTATTTTAATTCTCTTCATAGTGTGTGTGTGTATGGGGGGGGGGGGTGGGGGGGGTGGGTAAGGTCTCTAACTATGTCGTTCGCGCTGTAGGTTCCGTACCAGGGAGTGTCTAGTTATATTATCGTCAGGTTTTCACAATGTATGTCCTGTCCAGCCCAGCGCCCTTTCCTCAAATCTTCGTTCACTGGAACTCGTTCAGTTCTCTGCATGCGCTCTACATTGGTGATTCCATAATACCATTTTAGTCTTACTATTATACTAAGACACATGTGAATAAACAAGTGTTTTATTTACTCTTCATTATTGTATGGTTAAAAAAAAATGAGCAGTGAATAAGTAATGTGACGTTCTTAAAACTATACAGGCGAACAGAAGAAGTGTTATGACAGGAGAATACAAAGAAAATCATTACGAAAACTAGAATGAATAACACATTACTGCATGAGGTCAAGGCCAGATTGTGTTGCAGCTCCCCTTTCCCTCTTCAAGATCAGAAACCAAAGTGGTGGACAAAACCGGTACTGACACTTGGCATCTGCGGAGAGACATGGTGATCCTAGGAATGTTGGTCAGATAGGGGACCTGTCTGTTGAATTGCCACACTATGAAGAGGTGTCCCACTGTACTACTGGTCGGTAAGAAACCAGGTGTTTTGCTTGCCGTCTCAGCGGCAGCAGGAAAAAGCCTGCGTGAGAGCAATGCGAAGATGCAGGACAAGGGTGTGGGTGTTTGGGGACTAAATACAAGATTAACAGGCAAAAGATTCGACTTAACGGGGTTTATTCTCTATGCAAGGGTGATTTAAGTTAAAACCTCAAAGTGTGATCGAATTTACAATAGCCATGCCACTGTCTTGTGATCTGTCAATGTTGTTGTTAAGGATGTCAAGAGTGTTAAGCACGTGACATCACGGCACAGACGAACACGGTGACATCATAAGGACAGTTTAAAGATGTCCGTCCCACTTTTGACATACATCAAAGAGGAGCAGCGTTCTTTGATCAGTGGCGGGTATAGAAATTCATCGGCGAATGAAGGTCCAGTATGGTGATGCATGCCTGTCAGTCCAATAAGTGTATGAGTGGAGTAGGCAGTTTCAAAACAGCATGACTTCTGTGACAGACTATTCAAGATCAGGTCAGGCTCACCGAGTAGTGACCCCAGAGAATTTTTTTCTAGAGGAATCCAAGCTCTTTATCGCCGCTGGATGACTTGCATTGAACGCAGTGGTGACTACACTGAATAATTATACATTTGTTCTCAACACCCCTCCCCCCTTTCCCCCCAATATATTTCCACAAAAACAAAACATTTAAGTTTTACATTTGAAGCCCATTCGTAGCTTGGTCTCTATCCGCAGAGCATCTAATCAACTACCCCAGTGGTTCTCAACCTTTTTTTTTGGCCCATGCACCCCTTCACCATATGTTCAGAGTTCCCCCCCCTCCCCACCCACCCTCGTATTTCATCCCCATAAATTCCCCCAAACCCCTGCACAGTATAAGTAAAAATTGAAACTAAATTTGATAACACATACTAGAACAAGTATAGACGTCTACATAAAACGTGATTTGCGGGTCTACTTACGTAAAATAAATTTCAAAAGGGCGAGAATTACAGAACTGTAAAGAATGGAGGGAAAAACAATATCAAGTAATCGATTCTTGTATTAACGCGATCTCGAAATAATCTTATTCCTTTCCCCCCCTGGAACACCTAAAATTCCCCGGTGAAATTCCCCACCAGTTGAGAACGACTGAACTATCTAAAGAGTCTCACAGGACAAAAGCTCCGTAGCTTCGTCGACGATTGCCAGGACCGGCAGTCTCCGAAAAAGTAAAACAAAACTATCATTGAGAACCGAATGGCGGAGTTGGAAAACGAACTAACCACCTTCTGAGTAGAGGCAAACGCCTTAACCACTCTGCCACGGAAAGGGACCCCCCTCCTCCTCCTCCTCCCAACTGGTGGACTCAATGCTACAAACATAGTATGCGAAACTGATTTCTTCTTCTTCTCTCTTCCTCTTCTTCTTCTTCTCCTCCTTCTTCTGACTCCCTCCTCCATTTCTGTCTGTCTCTCCGAGTGGAGCATAGGCCCATACACATCTCACTGCCAAGGTGTCCTATATGCAGGCCTGTGCAAGACTGGCTGGATTGTTCTAGGGACTGAGGTTATCAATATCGCGCCAGCCCGCCAATGTCGCCACTAAAGACATGCACGTAGCTATTCTTGGCTTCCATTATGGGTTCCGGAGATGGCACGGATGATTATGTTTATCGGATACATGCTGTTATTTTCCCCTGTGTTATATCTGAAATGTGATTAAATCTCAGATCAGGAAGACTACAATATTTTACCTGCAGTAAGACAGTCATCCGAAGCATATGAATGCAGATTCAATAATGATTTTGTTTTATATTTGTTAGTTTGTTTCTCCATTTATTTTTGTTCGCTCCGTTTGAACTCAAGAGTAGTCCATATACGTGTCTACTTTTAGTGCACAGGAATGATTTTGGGGTGTGGATTAGCTTTCCCTATTACCACTGTACCTGACCATCAAGCGAACCCTCTCCGGCTTCAGAGGTACTTGTAATTTACGTCCCCCAAGTCAAGGACGAGAAGTCAATATTTTAGTCCACCTTTCGTCAGGACTACTTATTTCTGTCCCCATGTATGCGTCACGTATGATCAGCCACTGTGAGAGTATATCATATCAAACAACAAGTTAAAGGCGGGAGTATCTACTGCATTGCACCGGGGTTTACCCTATCTGCCTCAGTCTCTCTCCGCAGAACGGCAAGCTACACCACCGCCAGTATCGCACCAAGCACGAACTTCGTAGCACCAACGACGACCCCCAGTGGTCTTCGGATAAACTACACTCGTGGTCAGAAAGACGGGAGATGAAAACGAAACCACGAATTCAAAACGAGAAGCTGACGACCTGACCACTTCGCCAAAAACAACGTATCTTTTGTTAATATGTCATTTATGTTTGGTCTGAGTATACTAAAGAAAACTGGCCAAATATGTTAACATGCTGTTAACATGTATCACGGAAGATGTTGCAACTGAATGTAACTGACGTGTGCTATTTGCATTGCGATTATCGTCCCCGGGCTATTTGCTGCTTGGTTTGTTACCCGAAGAATTCATGTTTCCTACCAACTGCTGGCTCACAGTCTTTTGACTCGAACCACAGCATATTACAGTAAAAACAAAACCAAGGGAGTACTACACCAGAATGAGAAGTCAATTAGAGACAGCGATGAATAATATGGGAGGACTGGAGAGAGCTGCAGGAGAGAGTTAAATGCAGAACGGCTAGACGTTTATTTGGATGACGGCCTATGCTCCAATGAAGGATAACGCAGAAGAAAAAAGTAATCGCTTGTTTGTTATATTTCCCTTATTATACAATACAACTTTGGCCATTGAGTTTCTCTTTCTCATTTCTTTTCATGTTGGCCACCATCTGCTACTATGTTAGCACAAATTATGCTGGGAACGGAGCTTTCCCCAAGTACTTCCTTCTAATTGAAATATAATAGTTTTGTGTGTGTGTGATTTGAATTATCTCACCAGCCCTGAACTGGCGGTTTCGTTGAATAAAATTGTTTGATCTCTCGCCAGCGACGTTTGTTTTTCATTGTGTTCACCATGTAAAGCAGTAGCGCTTATTTGACAAGATTGTTTGGTATCACGAAAACAGCATCTGTGAATGTTATTAGTGTACTATAAGAGTGCGATGGAGACAGAGTGCGTGAGTGGGGAGAGAGTGAGATTGAGCAAGTGAGTGAGTGATAGAATGAGTGAATGAGGGTGTGTGGACAGTGTGTGTTTGTGAGAGATTAAACGTATGTGAGAGAGAGAGTGAGTGTTTCAAAGAGCGAGAGGGAGAGAGAGATAGAGAGAGAGAGAGAGACAGAGAGACAGACAGACAGACAGACAGAGAGAGACAGAGAGAGAGAAGGAGAGTATGTGTATATGAGAGAGACAGAGGAGAGAGAGGGGGATTGAGAGAAAGAGAGAAGAGAGAGGGATAGAGATGGTCTGTGTTCAGGGGATTGAGAGAGGGGGAGAGAGAGGGAGAGAGAAAGAGAGAGAGGGAAAGAGAGAGAGAGATGAGAGAGGGACAGAGACGGTCTGTGTACAGAGGATTGAGAGAGGGAGAGAGAGAGAGAAAGAGAGAGAGGGAGAGAGAGAGAAGAGAGAGGGACAGAGACGGTCTGTGTACAGAGGATTGGGAGAAAGAGAGAAAGAGAGAGAGAGGGAGAGAGAGAAGAGAGAGGGACAGAGATGGTCTGTGTACAGAGGATTGAGAGAGGGAGAGAAAGAGAGAGAGAAAGAGAGAGAGAAAGAGAGAGGGAGAGAGAGAGAAGAGAGAGGGACAGAGATGGTCTGTGTACAGAGGATTGAGAGAGGGAGAGAGAGAGGGAGAGAGAGAAAGAGAGAGAGAGAGAGAGAGAGAGAGAGAGAGAAGAGAGAGGGACAGAGACGGTCTGTGTACAAAGCCACGGTAGGGTAGTGATGAGTATAGTGTCCTACAACAACAGTGGCATTTGTTCAATCCTCGGTTAAGGCAGAACTGAACTATTTATCTGACAGTAAACTTAGCCGCACGTAATGACTACTACATATAAATTCAGACTCCATACAATGGATACAAGTAAATACATACCACATATAATGGCTACAAGTAAATACAGACCACATATAATGGCTACAAGTAAATACAGACCACATATAATGGCTACAAGTAAATACAGACCACATATAATGGCTACAAGTAAATACCGATTCCATATAATGGCTACAAGTAAATACAGACCACATATAATGGCTACAAGTAAATACAGACCACATATAATGGCTACAAGTAAATACAGACCACATATAATGGCTACAAGTAAATACAGACTCCATATAATGACTACAAGTAAATACATACCACATATAATGGCTACAAGTAAACTCACCCCATATAATGGCTACAAAGAAATTCAGACCACATATAATGACCACAAGTAAATTGAGACGCCACATTATGGCTACAATTAAATTCACCCCACATAATGGCTACAGGACAACTCAGACCTCACATAATGGCAACATACAAACTCACCCCTCATAATCGTTACAAGCAAACCTAGACCCCATATAGCGACTACAGGTAAACTCATCCATATAATGACTACAAGTAAACTCATACAATATAATGACTACAGGTAAACTTATCCCATATAATGATTACAAGTAAACTCATACCAGATAATGACTACGAGTAAACTTAGATTCCACATAATGACTACAAATAAACTGAGGCCCTATATAATGGCTACACGTAAACTCAAACCCCACATAATGGCTACACGTAAACTCAAACCCCACATAAGGGCCACAAGTAAACCCACCCCACATAATGGCCACAAGTAAACCCACCCCACATAATGGCTACAAGTAAATTCTAACCCCACATAATGGCTACAAGTAAACCACCCCACATAATGGCTACAAGTAAACCCACCCCACATAATGGCTACAAGTAAACCCACCCCACATAATGGCTACAAGTAAACTCAAACCCCACATAATAGCTACAAGTAAACTCACCCCACATAATGACTACAAGTAAACCCACCCCACATAATGGCTAGAAGTAAACTCACACCACATGATGGCTACAAGTAAACCCACCCCACATAATGGCTAAAAGTAAACCCACCCCACATAATGGTTAAAAGTAAACCCACCCCACATAATGGCTACAAGTAAACTCAAACCCCACATAATGGCTACAAGTAAACTCACCCCACATAATGGCTACAAGTAAACTCACCCCACATAATGGCTACAAGTAAACTCACCCCACATAATGGCTACAAGTAAACTCACCCCACATAATGGCTACAAGTAAACTCACCCCACATAATGGCTACAAGTAAACTCACCCCACATAACGGCTACCAGCCGTCTGGGTAAGAAAAGATGGCCGAGGTAAAACTAACTACACTACTCCTAGTCTATCTACTGTTTGTCTTTACAAGTGTAGTCCCCACACCTTGTGTCCACTATGTCTTAATCGCACTGACGGTGTTATTTACTTTGTGAAAATTTCACATTAGAACACATACAACAACAACAACAACAATAACAATAATAACAATACTAATAATAATAAAATGGTGCATGTCACTTGCAGGACGTTGCGATCAACCACACAACATCCAGGTTGATTTTCTAGGCAAGTTTACTTTCATTAGTTGACCATTGCTTTCTGAACCGGAAGTATGTGTTGAAGTCCCAACTGCCCGATGTTGAATCCCTTACCCCGCCATTAGCGCACTGGGAGTTTAAGAGCAAGTGCATAAAGCCCCGATGCACGCAGACTGCCTGACAATAATAATAATAATAATAATAATAATAATAATAATAATAATAATAATAATAATAATAATATCATGTGCCATCCTGGTGTGTTGTTTGTCCACCAAGACTGATGATGATGACCATTCATTTCATCCAATTGGGTTGAAAGTATGGAGCCGTGAGTTCTAAGATGGCTGATAAGGCCTATTTTGGCTCGACATGTTCTTTGACAATGTGGACAAAGAATGCTTGACGTTTCTGGAGGAGGATTTCCTGCAGTGGTTTTTCTGTCCTGCCTTTTCTTCACAGCTCTTGCAGTCCTGGTTGCCTCACACGTGACTGCATCCTTGCGTAATGATGCATGCCACGAATTTCGGTCTCTGGCTGCAGTCTACCAGGTGTCATGATTAATTCCAAAAGCATTCAGTGAGATTTTCAGAGTGTCTTTAAAGCGTTTAATCTGGCCGCCTTGGGAGAGTTTACCACAACGCAACTCCCGTAAAAAATTCGTTTAGGGAGCCCGTGATCTGGCATGCGAGTCAAGTGACCAGCCCAGCGAATCTGACGTGTGTGGATATACCTGTGTGTTGTGGAGTCGGCGCACTGTGTTGTGATCGATTCTCCCTGTGTGACGTGAAGGGGCAGACTGGAACACTTATGTAGGCATATACATATATCATCATCATCAAGCGCCTTGCCAGCTGGAGTAAGCGTTCTCATCTCCCCACAAATCTCGGTCTTTGGTGTTCTGGATCAACTCTGCTGATGATATTCCGCCATGCCACCGTCTAAGTCCACCCAGCACCATTTCTCTTGGTCTGCCCCTGCCCCTCTTTCCTTTGATCTTTCCAGTCGTCACGATGTTCTTCAATGCCTCTTTTCTCATCACGTGACCAAAGAAAGCTGTTTGTCGCATTCTTATTGTTGAATATAATGTTCTAGTTTCATTATAATCTTTCAGGCAGGCGTCTCAGGAATCACATCTTTGTTGCTTCCAAGTTCTTCCTAATTTGTATACATTCCAAGATTCACTACCATACAGCAAAAAGGGTTCTATATAGCATTTCAGCACTCTCTTTCTTACATTCAATGATAGTTAGTTAGTTAGTTAGTTAGTTAGTTAGTCGACAGATCATCCTCATTGCACATCGAACCATTCAGTCCATAAGTGCTCGGATCCCCTCCTCAGCAAATCCCGCAACGTGTAGCGGCTAACGACGCCAGTTCTGTGTTGGTTTATCAATCTTCTTTGGCTTCCTGCGTAGTGTTCTTGTTTGGCCACCCCTCTTTTAATTTGTTGCTCTCGCAGTCTGGCCATTGTTGTAGATTCACAGTCATCACTTGGTTCTCACAAAAGTCTTACTTCTCGTAGAGCATTCAGAATGTCGGCCTGGTCCATGACGCGTCCGCCCTCCACAGTAGCCTCACCTGCGAGCTTGTCAGCCCGCTCATTTCCTTGTACTCCCGCATGCCCTGGCACAAAGATGAAACTAATCTTTGCCAGCCGAGACCGCCCCAGAGGCAGCAACCATTCTCTTCGGATCGACCCCACCTCTATCCTCTTGATCATGTTCATTGAGTCGCTAAGGAAACAAGCCCTAGTGAATGTCTGTGACTCGAGCCATGTTATTGCTTTACTTACTGCCATGACTTCCATGGTCAGGCTACTTGTGGTTTCAGTGAAAGCACCAGAGTCCTCCTTCACAATTCTCCCTCCGGCCCGAGCTGTAAAGGCCCATGAGCTTCTCACATGTCGGACGACCGACCCATCTGTGTAGATGACCGCGTCACCGTCTAGCGAATTCTCGAAAATCAACGCTTGTACTTCAGCCTCAACAGCAGCCGGATTTTCTTGTCTGCATTTTCTATCTAGTTGGATGCAAACTGAAAAGGATGTGCAGAAGTCTGTTGGCACTTGCACCCACTCCTCGCCAGGTTCTAAGTCCTCAAGTGAACACACCTGTTGAAGAATGTCTTCGGCTTGACCCATCCACGACCGTCCTCTTTTTAACCTGCTGCCCTTCACCTTCCTAATTTCACTATGCAGTGGATGTTGTGTGTTTGCGTTAATTCTGAGGTAGGCGCGTGCCCTGCAACCTTGTATTCTCTCTTCAATGGTTGGAAAATCAAGAAGGTAGCGCATCGCCCTGCATGCTGTATCTCTTGTACATCCAAGAATAATGCGCATAGCTTCATTCTGTATCCTTTCCATCCTTTCTATCTGCTTATGGCTGAGAGTCAGGATTGCCATTGCATACTCCAAAACAGACATGACCAGCCCCTCGTACAGAAGACATAGATGGCGCTGCTCACAGTTTGCTGCCGCCATCACCCGCATCGCTGCCAAACCCCGCTTGGCCTTAATTATCACCTGGTCTATGTGCACATTATAAGCAAGGCTTCGATCAACCGTATCCCAGGTAATTCATTGCCTGCGTTCTTTCCACCGTCTCTGAACACAGCATTACATTTCCGGTTTCAAGATAGCGACGGACGGTCGTGTGGTTTTGTGTTCGTTAACTTTTTCGCGTAGGGGATGGATTTATTCATCTCTTGCGGGTAATTGGTGTGCCAGGATGTAAAACCAGGAGTTTCTACTCAAGATCTGCGCGGGTGCTACGGAGTTCGTGCATCGAGCGAAACCATCCTTGAGTGAATTTTCAGCAGCGTGTGTGGTTTTCTCAGTCTTGTGTTTACGTTTTTTCAACATGGCGGAACAAGGTGTGTTTTTCGAACGGTCAACAGTCAACATACCGAAGCGGCGTGGTAGCCGCGCAGGGAGAAAGAAACAAGGTAAGCGTGGTGGTTTGAGGCGTTTTAGACTCAAGTGTCACCGTCGAGAGCTCAGGACTATCCGTATTCTCTATGGAACTGTGCCAGTGTAAAACAACGCGGGCTCTATTTGGAACCCGAGTCTACAGGACTGACATGTAGCACTCCAGGAGACGAGACTGGGCGATCAGCTTACGCCAAATTGCCGGCTTCAATGTTTCTACACAGACGACATCTGCGGAATGGCGATTCTCGTCGCGACAGCATGGTGCGTCAGAGCTAGGACATGTCCAGTGGGACAGTGACGATGATACATACAGGCGTTGAGAGTTCATGTCCGAGTATACCTATTCGTGTTGTTATATGTTTATGCCCGCAATGGGCAGTGTCGGACGCCTCAGAAGTGGCCGTGCTTAGTGGCATATTAGGACACGAGAGAAATGTTATTTTCTGTGGTGACTTCAACGCTAGAAGGCAGATCATGGGGAAACACTTCCTCCAATACACAGGGGGAGGAGCTCGAGACTGCACTGGAAACCATCGACCTGGTTTGTATCAACAGTGGCTGTGTCACCAGGACATGCAAGCCGGCCGGGGCGATGAGGACAGTGCTATGATCTGGCGCTAGTGTTCACCTTCACTCACTACAGTGTGTAGATGGGGTGCCCTAGGGACACATGCAGCGACCGCCACCACTGCAGCATACTGGTGGAGAAAGGCAGAACCAGGCAGCACAAGCTAAAGGTAAAGACGTTCCAGTATGACAGTACAGGGCAAGATGTGGTGAGTAAAATAAGACGTGACAGCGCAGAACGTTTCAGGGCAGGAAAAAAAGCTGGGAGCAGCCACCGTGGTGGAGTTTCGAGGTGGAGAAGGCTTGGGTGGATAAGTGTAGTGCTGTAAGGAGATGGCAAAATGCCAAGAAGAACAGAGCTGGTCATCCTAGTCCCTGCTTGCACTTAGAAAGAGAGATGCACACAAAAGTAAGCTATTTCAAAAACTGGTCAAGGTGGTTAAAAGCGAAAAAATGGGCAGAGGTTGTCAAAGAGTAAGCACAGACAAGTCACTGAAATTGTTCTGGCGACTACATAAAAGCATGAGTGGTGTAGTCAAGAATAAGAGCATTTCTGACTTCCAAGGTGCTGACCTCATCTGGCAGAGGACTGACGAGGACAAGGGCAAAGCCCTCTTTGAACGCTACCTTGAGCAGAGCAACCAGACAGACATGGGAGGCCGAAATCTGGCCAAGGAGGTCACCTCAGACAGATGCAAGGCCCAGAAACTTCGGATGAAGACACAGTGACAGTGAAAGAAATCAAGGCTGTGCTTCGACGATCAAAAAACAGTGCTCCAGGTCCTGATGGCATAAGATACGACGACATAAATAGGTGTACCGACAATGAGCTAGAGAAACTAGCAGACATGTACAACAACAGTATAGGGAGTGCTAGCATCAAGGAGGAATGGTTGCACAAGCTATCTGATTCCCTTGCCGAAGCCTGACAAAGACCACAAAAAAATTCAGGGATATCGAATTATAACCATGCAGAATACAATAGGCAAGCTGCTGGAGAAGGTAATTGCCAGGAAAAATATCAAGCCAACTAGAGAGGCAAGGTGTTTTCCCACCTACCCTGGGTGGGTACCGTCCAAAAAGAGAAACCTGGACCAATGCAGCAGTCTTTGCCCAGGATGTCTATGAAGGTTTCCACGCAGGCACTGAAACCGTTGCTGCAGCGATTGATCTTGAGGACGCATACAACAGAGTACCACTGGATTTTTTAATGTTTCAGCTTCTCGAACTAAACGTAAGTCCATTCCTCCTTAGTTGGATCGCTGCACAGCTCTCCAACGGACAGTATTGTTTATTAGATGTGGCAGTTGGACTTCGGAACCACCGAAGAATGATATCCTGGCCTACCACAGGATCACCATATCTCGGTAGCTGTTCAACACTACACAGTGGAGATCACCAGTGAGCAGATCACTGTGACCTGCAGACATTGTCATATGCGATGATGTTTTAGTGTACTTCGTGCAGGGTAAGTAGAGAGGAGGTTGCTGTGGAACTACAAACGCGTGAACTCATCGCATAAGTACTTGGTGTGATGAAGCTGGGGCAATGGTCACACAACAAATGGCAACAGTGACTTGTGTTCTCGTTGAATAATACATATGTCACACTAACTTGTCACTGCATAGTGATTATTGTCACAAAATACCTTTATTTGTATACAAGCTGAAAACATCTAGTGGCAGGTGTTTTTTTTTTTTTTTTTTTTGTTTGTTTTGTGGTTGTTTGTGGTGTGTTTGGTTTGGTGTTTGTTGTGTGTTTTGGTGTGTGTTGTGGGTGTGGTTGGTGTTTGTTTTTTTTGTTGGTTGGTTTTTTGGTTGTTGTTGTGTTTTGTTTTTGTTTTGTTTGTGTGTGTGGTTGTGTTGTGGGGTTGTTTTTGTTTGTGTTTTGTTTTGGTTGTGAGTTTGGGTTGGTGGTTTTTGGTGGGTTTGGTTGTGTGGTTTGTTTTGTTGGTGTGTGTTTGTGTTGTGTGGTTGTGGTTGTGTGTTTGTTTGTTGTTGTGGTTTGTGGTGTGTGTTGTTTTTTGTGTGGTGGGTTTTTGGTTGTGTGTGTTTTTTGTTTGTTGTTTTTCTGTTGTTTTTTTGGGGGGTGGTTGTTTTTTTTTGTTTTTTTTTTTTTTTTTTTTTTGGTTTGTGGTTGTTTGTTGTTTGTTTGTTTGTTGTTGTTGTTTGTGTTGTGGTTGTGGTGGGGTTGTGTTTTTGTTGTTTTTTTTTGTTTTGTTTGTGGGTGTTGTGTGGGTTGTTGTTGGTTGTTTGTGGTTGTTTTTTTTGAGTTGTTTTTTTTGTGTGTTTGTTGGTTGTTGGTGTGGTGGTTGTTTTTTTTGGTTGGGTGTGTTGTGTGTGTGGTGTGTTTGTGTTTTGTTGGTGTTGGTTGTTGGTTCGGTCTTTGTGGTTGTGGGTTGTTGTTTTGTGTGGTGGTTGGTTTGTTTTGTTGTGTTGTGTGTGTGGTGTGTTTTGTGTTGTTGGGGGGTTGTTGTGGTTTGTGTGTTTTTGGTTTTGTTTGTGTGTTTGTGGTTTGTGGTTTGTGTGTGGTTTTGTTTTGGTGTGGTTGTGTTGTTTTTGGTGTTGTGGGTTGTGTGGTTGTTTTTTTTTGTGTTGGTGTGGTTTGTGGTGTTTGTGTGTTTGTGTGTTGGTGTGTGTGGTTGTTTGTGGTTTTGTGTGGTTTTGTTGGGGTGGGGTTGGGGTTGTGGGGGGTGTTTGTGTGGGGTGTTGTTTGGTTTTGTTGTTGGGTTTTGTTTTGTTGGTTTGTGGTGTGGGTTGTGGTGGTGTTTTTGTGGCTTTTTTGTGTTGTGTTGTTGGTGTGTGTGATTGGTGTGTTTTTGGTGTGTTGTGGTGTGTGTGTGGTTTGTTGGGGTTGTTTTTGGGTTTGTTGTTGTTTGGTTGTTGTTGGGGGTGTGTGGTTTTTGTTTGTGGTTGTTGGTTTGTTTGTTTGGTGTGTGTGTTGTTTGTTGTTGTTTTGGTGGTGTGTTTGTGTGTTTGTGTTGTTGGGGGTGTTGTGTGGGTTGGGTTGTTGTTGTTTTGGGGTTGTTTGTGTTGTTTTGTTTTTTTGGGTTGGTTGTTTTGTTGTTTTGTTGTTTGTTGGTGGGTTGTGTGGTTGTGTGTTGTGGGTGGTTGGTTGGTGTGGTTGTGGTGTTGGGGTGGTTGTGTGGGGTTTTGTGTGTTTGTTTGGGTGTGTGTTGTTTGTGTGTTTTGTTTTTTTTGGTGTTTGTTTTTTGTTGTTTGTTTTGTTTGTGTGGTGTGTTTTGGTTGTGTGGTGTTTGTGTGTTTGTTGGTGTTGTGTTGTGGGTTGTTGTGGGTGTGTTTGGGTGTTTTTGGGTGTGTGTTGGTTTGGTTTGTTGGTTTGTTGTGGTTGTTTTGGTTGTTTTGTTGTTGTTGGGTTGGTTTTGTTTTTTGTTTTGTGTTGGTTTGTGTGTGTTTGTTTGGTGTGTTGTTTTTTTTTGGTGGTGTGTTTGTGTTGTTTTGTTTTGGTGTTTTGTTTGTTTTGTTTTTTGTTTTTTGTGTGTTGGGGTGGTTGTTTTGGTGTTTTTTGTTTGTGTTGTGTTTTTGGTTTTGTGGTTTTTTGTTTGGGTTGTTTGTGTTTTTTTTGTGTTTGTTTGTTTTGTTGTGTGTTTTTGTGTTTGGTGTTGGTGGTGTTGTTTTTTGTGTGTTGTTTTTGTTTTGTGTTGGGGGTGTGGTGTGGTGTTGTGGTGTTGGTTTTTTGTGTGTGTTTTGGTTTGAGTTGGTGGTTGTTTGTGGTGTTGGTTGTTGGTGTGTTTGTTGGTTGTGTGGTTTTGGTGTTTGTTGGGTGGTGTGTTTTTGTGTTTGTGTTGTTGTGGGGGGTTGTTGGGGGTTTGTGGGTTTGTTGTGTTTGTGTGTGTGGTTGTGTGTTTGGTGTTGGTGGGTGGTGTGGGGGTTGTGTTTTTTGTGGTTGTGTGTTTGTGTGTGTTTTTTCTTGAAGGTTGGCCCACCTCTCAGATCGTTTTGTTACTAGATGGAGATAGCCCTCAGTAAACCCCTCTATGTATCCTGTATTATTTTTTATTTTTATCTATATTTTCAAATATTAGATAAAATCGTCTTTGGTTAGTGTATTTATATACATAAAACTATAGAGAGAGTTAAATACTATTTCTTCTTATAGTTAGAAGTAGATGTAGGGTAGAGTTCGTTTACAAGCCAAGAAATCAAGTCAGGCTGAATGTTATATTCAAGTTTGGCTGTGAGTTTTAATTTGGCCACAGGAAGGGAACTCTCCTGGATGAGAAGTTAACTTCCGGTAGCACCCTAACATCTGCCATTTTTGACAGCAACCTGGAGGGAGCAGGAGCTACTATCACGTCAATTGGCTAAAATTGAACACCTGTCTGTGTTTAAACATATTTTATTGCTGGCTCTTGTTAAGCCGAACAACCCTCTAAAACATAGAAAAGCCAATGATAGTCTCCACTCCCGATAGGCCAGTCAAAATCTAGTTGCAGGGTGAGTTAATAATAATTTTGTTAAATATTTTTCTGTGTGTCAATCTGCCGGCAAAATCTAAAGGCCATGCCGATCGATAATAGATACTATTAATTAAAACTAGTGTTAGTTAACTAATATTAGAATTAGGACCATGTTTGTGCCATGTGGCTTGCCGACAAGGGTAAAACGCAAAGCTCGTCACATGTGGCATTAAAAACATGGATAAATTACATTACGTGATTCTCGAAATTAGGTATCCGCCTGCGGAAGGACACCTGAGTTAGTCAGTAGACGATTAGAGTTAAGATAAATTAATTATGTGCTTAACTTCGGAACTAGCGTATTTCTCTAGATAAAATACTTATTAGTTGAAGGAATTAGTTCAGAGAGTGAATAGTTACAATTAATTATTCTTTATTAATCTCTTATCTTGCCCATAGTCAGATTACTACCATGTGGTCCAATATGGCCCACTTCACAAAATTCAAACCTTGGGGGAATTCTCCAACCCTAATATTGTTCTTGTGTATAGTGAAAATAATCTTAAACCTAGCTAAGAAATCTTCTAGATAATTAATTATGTCGTAATTAATATAAGGAAGACTTGCTAGTAGTACAACTCATAACTCTTTAAGTGAACTTGGGGTGTTTCATTGATTTTAATGGTTCACTCGTGTACATCGTGAAGTTATAGTTGTTGTGTGTGATTTCATTTCATTCTATGGAATTCATCAATATGTGATGTTAATTCATCGTGTGGAGTGTAGTTTGTGTGTTTCCATACTTGGAAAATGATGTGTGGTGTTTCATCGATTTAATGGTTTGTTAATGTATATGTGACGTCGGAGTTGTGGCGTCTGAGTTTCATTCCATTGAAGTCATCCTATATGTACTGTTAAGTCATTATGTGAATTGTGGTTCATGTTTCCATGATTAATCATGACTTAGAATATATATTTGGAATGTGGTCTTTGAAGTAGAGCATTGTGATTGTACATGTTTGATCTAAATGTCAGCAGAGAGAATAGGATATCATTTGTGTGCTGTTTCCATTAGATCAGTGTGCTGTTGTAGATTTCAGATAAGGAATCAAAATGTGTAAATTGAGATAATACATGCTATTGAAATTTATGAGACAAGCATGCCATGCAGGACAATGACATGGCCAAAAGAATTTACAAGTCTGTCTTGAAGGATTATTCACTCCTTCTCACTGTCATTCACAGAGCCTGCACCCTGATCATCTGTAGCCGTAGTCACGACCGGTGATTGAGCTACGAACCACTCACTTGATGCAGCAGAGAGTGGAGTCCATACCACGATCCAGTCAGCACTGACAGCTTACCATCCAGGAGGCTAAGGATTATCAGATGAGTGGCTACCCACCCGTTTGCCACTGCACAGCAATCACAAATTGTCCACTATCGGCTAGAAGTCTATGATTACATCCTCTAGCTGAACATTATCTTGTAGAAATTTCAGGGATCTGCGTATCTCTTATGTGTCAGTGAGTTCCCAGTGGGGCTCACGTAGTGTTCTTTAGGATTAAACGTTATGTTATATTTGTAATTTTAACAACTGCGTCTGTCATTATAGAATTAGAATTAGCATCATCAGATTGTGTGACGAGTGAAAGGACTACATCTATACTTATCATTCTGTCTTATCTCCTGTTGTGTGAGAATACATTAGGCAGTGGGGGCTCATTATTCATCCAGGCACGTTAGCAGGAATAACTTGACATACTGTCTTCGTGTGTTAGTACAGTTAGTCGTCATAACTTTCCGCCTGGCACTGTTTAGAAGTAGTGATCCATTCTGGGACTTTGATAATCATTCTTCTAGAATTGCGAGCCATTTGATCGCTTCTTCAGCAGTGGTTAGATTCTCTGTTCGTAGAAGTCTATTTAGTATCTACTTTGATCCAATTCCATCCTAGTAGAATACGTTACGCGAGAGGCAGTGGACATATAGTTTCTGAAGAAAATGCAAAGAATACTATGGACAGACAGAAACACCAACGAGCAAGTTCTACAAGAGGCAAATGAACACAGCAAATTGATTAGAGAAATTAGATGTAGACAGTCATGGTGATACCTGGCAAGATTAAGGGGAAAAGAACACTTGGAAGGCAGAGAAGTAAATACTTGGATGGCTTAGCCACATGGCATGGTCGGTGCAAGAACACAGGTGATCTACAACTCTGGTAATCGTGTAAGATGGCGGAACATGACCGCCCACGATCACCGGCATCATATATATATGAAGAACCCCTTGCCACACCTTAGGGCATATTATGTAAATGCTGCTAGACCTGTATATAGACCAATCGGTACTCGACAACGATGCGCTGAATATCACACTAGTCACATTTACTTGCCAGAACATTTCCTGGTACCCAGTTCAGGATGTTATATTTTATTTTTAAATCGCGTCGGTGTAGATTTGAACACGTGACCAGCGGGGCGGCCACAGGTAAGAGTATCAGTTACTGCACTACGGCGGCTCCCCGTAATATGAGTACGCTGCCGAAAAGAACGAGAAATATTGGACCAACCATGAAAGGGATAGTGAGTTCACTTTGCAGTCTTGACAGACCAAAGTATGTGGACTGGAATGTGGCCAAAATTCCAACTCACAATGCCTGGGCAGAGCTTCAGAGAACATGTGGTGCCCAAACGACATGTTCCCTCTCTCGGCCTTGCCTTGTTTGATCCAGAGGAAAGGATAACCAGTACGTATGGAACAAGGTAAGTTGCAGACGCTGGCGGCTCAGCGTCAAACCTCCGAGACCTCGCCTCCACGAGCAGGAGGCGAGCGATGGCCAGACCCTAAACCTTTGGGACTTGACTTAGAGGCTCGGACCACTGGGCACGTACACCTGTCAATCGCAAGTGTCTGGACCTGTTTAAGCGTGTACTACTTTAACAGTGCTGGCCGCCAATTGCAGGAGAAGTCAAAAGACATGACGTAAATCGGTGGAAGCAATATTTGTAAAATTCTTCGCGTTGCATTTTCAAGTATGAGTCCAAACGCATGTAAAGTCGGGTTCTATTACGTTTTATTGTGGATTCATACAAAAGCAGGTTCATTAATCAGCATGGCCACAAAAGCTCTGGGTCACGGCTCAAATTACAAAATGGCTTTATAAATCAACGACCAAAAAATCTCACTCTCGCCAGATGGAACCCCACATGCTGCCACTTGGGATGATGGTGCGAAGCTTTTTTTTCCGTAACCAAGTGGTCATCCCCTATGACTCTCCTCTACGCATCATCAGGAGACCGTGCTCAATCGTGCACAGCCCACTTTTCATCTTGCACATTAAGTGCCATGCTTTGCTTTGCCTTTGGAACCCCGACCTTTTGTCTTACGAATCCATAACAGTGGCACACTTTTACACTACCGTCAGACTCCACGCCTGACTCGGTGCGGATCCAGCGACCCACGGGAATAGGCCCACCGGAGATATTGCTCGTCTGCTGCGAACAAATCTCCCCTCCTGCCACTGTGCGGATCCCGCGACCAGCGGGAATAGGCTCGCCGGAGATATTGCTCGTATATTGTGAAAAAATCTCCAAGACAAGTAAAGAAACGATAAAAGTAGTGGTATTTCAATTGCGCTTGCGCTCGCACCTATGCTACACCTTCATGTGTCTTCACAAAGTCGGACTAGAGTCAAGCTCAACAGGGTCTTCTTTCCCTGCTGATTCTACCAAGCCCGTTCCCTTGGCTGTGGTTTCGCTAGATAGTAGATAGGGACAGTGGGAATCCCGTTAATCCATTCATTTGCGTCACTAATTAGATGACGAGGCATTTGGCTACCTTAAGAGAGTCATAGTTACTCCCGCCGTTTACCCGCGCTTGGTTGAATTTCTTCACTTTGACATTCAGAGCACTGGGCAGAAATCACATTGCGTCAATACCGGGTGACGGCCGTCGTAATGCTTTGTTTTAATTAGACAGTCGGATTCCCCTGGTCCGTACCAGTTCTGAGCTGGCTGTTGAATGTCAGCCGACGCGGACGACGTCGCGGAGACGCCGCCGTATAGCTGGGGCCGTCCACGGGAAAGTTGCAGCCACGTTCCGAGCTCGGCAGGCCCGCCGACTAAGCGGCGGCGGCCTCGCCCAGCCCGGGCTCATCCCAGTCCCGCTTCGTACCCCGGGCCCGACTGACCCAGCCCTCAGAGCCAATCCTTTTCCCGAAGTTACGGATCCAATTGCCGACTTCCCTTACCTACATTGTTCTATCGACTAGAGGCTGTGCACCTCGGAGACCTGCTGCTGATATGGGATAAGGTTTTCGGGTTTATTTCTCTTCATTACATGACGCAAAACAAAATGTTGAATTTCCTATAATCAATTTACGATGTTCTCTACTTCTGAAGAACTGTCTCGTTTGTTTCTCTGTCGGCACATGGTATTCGTCGCAGTTTCCTCCAGAATCCACATTTCTGGCTTCAGCAAGCCAATCCAATATGAGAAACTACCACCTATTAGAAGTAGACAGGAAGAAATAACACGGTTCGATGTAAGTGATATCCCACTTGGGTACAGCACTGACGTACACAACACATTTGACCTACTGGTGGCAGTACAGGAAGAGTGACACCCGACAAGCTAGCCACACCAGCACAATACGTGATTCCGCAAGTACCATGTAATATGTATGGAAATCTGGAACACTAGATTTTGGGCCACTGCACGGGGCAGAAATAATATATATATATTTCCTCCCAAGGAATGGACATTAAGAAGTATGAAACAACCACTGTACTATCACACTAAATCGTCATGCCAGCAAAATCCACTAGTGAATTATCATAAAGATGATAGAAAAGACGTTAGAAAGTGAATTACAAGTACAGGCAAGCTTCAGACAGAGCAGAGGAATCAGGAATAATATCTTTAATGAGAGAACCTTACGCGAGAAATACATAGAGTACAATATAATTCTTCGCATTTGTCTTACAGACTATTGTAAGGCCTTCGACTGCGTTCAATATCAGCAATAGACAAACATCCTGAGATATACGGGGCTTCCAGCACAATTGATCAATTAGCTAAAACACTATACCAGGAACAACAGGCAGCCGTCAGAGTAGGTGGTGAAACTGCAAACTGATGTGAGGTGTAAAGATAATGTTGCATTCTCTTCCCAAACGTGTTTAAGTGAACATGTAATGAGAACTAAAAAATGATTAAATCAGTGACAATTTTGAACCATTCGTGATTGGTGAAAATACGATTCCAGAATTCATATATGTAGATGATACGGCCATGCTCTCAAACAGTGCTAAGGTAATACAGCAGTTAATTATACCTGCCGAAAGAAATAACAAAGGTCAAAATTTTTTCCTGAACATTAAAACAAACATAAATTACGGCCACAGACAAAACTACATACCAACAAACAATTGTAATCAACGGGGAAGAAACTGAAAATGACACACACGTTTAATACTTTACTTTCAATACTAACACCACTGGGAACTGTTCAAAAGAACTCAGGAGAAGATTTGCCATAGTAATGTAGAAGTTAAAAAGCATTACAAGCTTATGACACAACGCTAGCAAACAAATAACAGTAAACACAAAACTGGCAGCTTTCCTGTGGCAATAGGAAATACAAACAGTTAGGTATGTGTTCGCTCCTGCAAAAAGATGAGACATACTAAATACGGACAACTTGCACATATCCTTACATCGAACTCCGTAAAGGTGAACATAAATCACAGAGTGAAAATCACACAAAACAAGAGACAATCCAAAAATATATAATAAAATAAAAATACGTATTCTGTGACACAACAAACGACGTTTCGATTATATAAATCTTCATCAAGGACGAGACAACACAGACATGATCTAAAGAAACAACATAAAATTGTAAAATAATATTAATAATACAACTCCTTCGTTGTCAAGAAGACACGCAAGTTGGGTTCAGTTCGGTTCTGAAAGATGCACTTTTTCTCAACGGTTGAGTCCAATTCAGCTGTAAAAGTGCCCACACAAAAAAAAAAAAAAAAAGTTTGTCTAAAACAGTCAGATATGAATATCTAGAGGGAAGTCAGCGGAGTTATACATTTGCATCTACAACAGTTTTGATTCCCGCTGGATGGATGCATCCCACAGAGTTGATTAACTGGCTTTCAATTTTAAGCCTAATGAAGTTGTTAGAGAAGCAACAGACCGATGTGAAGTAATCACTAAAGCAGGACATCGTCACCGTTGAATGTAAATGTTCCAGGGAATTTATTAACGTAACGTGGATCTTTAAGAAGACAAAAATCAACTTTCTAGAAGATCTGAACATCGAAAGAAACTTGCTCATAAACACAATCTGTCTCGGAAGCTGAAATACGTTGGTCATATAAAACGTCTCCAGTGGTTTAGATTTAGAAAGAGTAGTCATGAAAGGCCATGTTCTTGGGTGAAGAGTGAAGGGTGGTCCAGCAGGAGGGTGAACACACAGCATTAATGACACTCTGTGTATGAAAATGCATGAGGCAGGGGAGAGGATAGAGAGATTCTTGTTGTGTAAAGAGCTGACCTGTATGATGATGAGGAAAAGAACAATGTAACAGAACAAATAATGGCATCATCCTATAAAAGAATGAGACAACGTAGATTATAACACTGGACTGAATCGGAGTAAGCCGCGCTGACACAGTGTTTAGTGCACATGGCTGTCAAGGCAGTGGTCCACGTTCAATCTCCAGCACAAGCAGGATGTCTCCCCCCCACCCGACCAGTACGGCTCTGGGGTCATCCCAGCCTCATAACAAAATTGGGTACCAGACAATCTCCAAAGATGTATGAATAGTGCACGGGAAAGAAAGACGACGTTGAAGAAAACTTGTCACCTCAACTCACATATCGCAGTCTGAGTATGTGAATACCCTTACACTTCACATCCCGATGGCAGTATCTGCTTTGGGACTACCTTTTATTGAATCGGGCAGTAACATGATGAGACGCCATAACAGGGGGTGATCCAATGCTTTTACTGGGAAAATTAACAAACAAGATTATCCGAAGATGGAAATAGAAAGATGCAAAGCGAATTTAATGGAAAAGACAGAGTAGAAAAGCAAACCCAGAGACAAAAAGGAAACAAAAAAACCCTAGCAGCAAAGAAACTGTGAGAAAGATAGAAGAAACGCGGCAAAGAAATTCAGCCAAGACGCGTTTTGGAGGGGGAATAAATGGGTGTATTTTTGCTACAACGCAAGTCAGAGCTGACAACAAAAGTATTGATGCGGCGCACAACATGATTTGGTGTAAGATACCAGCTATAACCGAGCGGGATGTGTTCCTTACGACCAAAGTATCGATCAGAGTCAGTGTGACGTCTGTCAATGTACAGAAAAGTCTCGGACTAGGCCTGTAGAAATGGAAAATCACTACCAGAAATAATCTCGCAATTTCACACCCTGCAGATACTGTTAAAGACATTGCGATAGAAGGCAGTTCGGGTAAACAAAATAATTTATAATTTTTAGAGTCAGGAATTGAGAAATCGCCATGGGGGTATAAACAGAGAGCAATTAAAAGCGAACTGAAAAGTCAATCTTGATGAACACGCTTTCGGAATTACATATTTAGAAATATGCGCTGTTATTGTGTAAAGGTTAGCTTGATAGAACTTGAGACTAGAAGGTGGAGACACAGCTGACACAACTGCGAGAACAGCAAGTTAAAGAGGTGTGGCCAAACAAGAACACTATGCAAGAAGCCAAAGAAGATCAATAAACCAACATAGAACTGGTGTCGTTAGCCGCTATACGCTGCGGGATGTACCGAGGAGGGGATCCGTGCACTTATGGACTGAATGGTTCGATGTGCAATGAGGAGATCTGTCGACTGACTGACTGACTGACTGACTGACTGACTGACTAACTAACTAACTACTATAATAATCGGCTCTCAATATGCAATGCGGTAAATATTACGTCGGTCGCTTTTATTTTTACAGAGCACTGATTGGTAACAAATTGTAGGCAGAATTCACTAAGATCAAATTACCTTTGACCGTTGTGTAAATATAAGATATAATGCAAAACATAGCACACGCCTAAACACACTACATATTCCCAAGTCTAGGAACACATTATACAAAAGAAGCATGGAACAGCTTAGTTGTGGAACACAGCCACGGCAAATCACACACCACAAACCCATATGCACACAAACGCAAACTATCTGACTAGTATATCTCGATAGGCTACAGCAGTCGTTCTCAACCTTTTCTGGCCCGTGCCCCCCTTCACCATGTTTTCAGAACGTCATTTCCCCCCTTCTTATAAAAAATTTGGCCCGTGCCCCCCTTCACCGTATTTTCAGAACGTCATTCCCCCCCCCCCCCTTTTCAAATTTCCTATCTAAAAATCCCTCCACCCCTACACAGTATACGTAAAAATGGAAGGTAAATTTAATAGCATATACTAAAACAAGTCTAGACATCCACATAAAACATGATTTGTGGGTCTACTTACTTTATAAAATGAATTTTAGAAGGATCAGACGTACATAACTGTAAAGTATGAAGGGAAAAACAATATCAAGTAATCGGTTCTTTTATTAACACGATCTTGAAATGGTCTTCATCTCCCCCCCCCCCCCCCCCGAAACCCTAAAATTCCCCCCTGGGTGGGGGGGATTCCCCACCGGTTGAGAACCACTGGACTACAGGTTTCCTAAAATAAAAAAAGAAACAACTTAGTATATAAAGCAGCCTTGTCCTACGGCATTTCACCTTAGATTTACTCCACTCATCCATCATGTACCATGCCGATAAGAGTGGGCGGTCATGAGTCACCATTTTACTCGATCACCAGATTCGTGGATCAGCTCTGTGTTCTTGTCTGGACTATGCCATGTGGCCAAGCCATGCAGGTATTTAAGTCTCTGTCTTCCCGTTGTTCTCTTCCCCTCGATCTTGCCAGTTGTCACCAAGTTCTCCAATTTAGTTTTTCTGATAACAAGCCCAACATATTTTGACTGGCTACGTCTAATTTCTCTAATCAGTTTACGATTTTCAATTGTTCCCTTCCAGGACGTGGTCACTGGTTTTTTTGTCTGTCCATAGTATTCTTTGCATTCTCCACATAAACCCCATTTCCACAGCCATCAGATGTTTTTCAGCTTGACTGCTCATTGTCCACGCTTCACATCCACAGGCTCTATGTAGCATCTCAACACTCTTTTTCTCGTAGCAACTGACATCTTTTTATTGGTCAGTATGTTTTTCATCTTGCAAAAGGCAATGGAGATTCTTGTTCTCTTGATCTTCAAGGCATCTCCCATCAGATGTTCGACTGTTCCGAGATAAGTGTACCGGTACACTTGTTTAAGAATATTCACATTTACTTGTATATTACATTGTAGTATTTCCTTCGTCCTAGTGACGACCATAATCTGTGTCGTCTTACAATTATATTCTAACCCTAATTGTTCACTGTGTGCAACAACCGCATCCACTAAATATTGCATATCCTGCTCATTGTCTGCAATCAAAACTGTATAATCTGCATATCTAATGTTGTTGTTGTTTCGTCCTCCAATGGTGATTCCTTTAATCTTCTATTTCTGAAAATAATTTCACTGTACAGGGAAAAAAAGATATGGAGATTTGGTGTTACACATCCTTGTCTCATACCTCTCTTAATAGGATGATATTGATCTACTTCATTATCAATTCTTGTTGTTTCCAATATATGGTTTTACAAGTCTATGGTCTTTCCCATCTATTTGTAGATCTGCAAGCATCTTTATCATGTTACCATGTCTTACTTTATTGAAAACCTGTGTGTAGTCAATAAAGCAAAGATGGAGATCTTTGTTTACTTCTATAGAACGTTCAATTACTGTGCTCAACATATACACAACATTTACTATACCCTTGCCTTCTACAGACCTATATTGTTGTTCTCCTATTTCAGGTTGTAGTTTCTTCTTAACTCTTTGCATGATAATTCTTAGCAAAATCTTAGTGATGTGACTCTTTACGCTAATTATACGATGCTGATCACATTCCAAAGCTCCTGATCTCATTGGGACTGCAATAAATACACAATTACATAATTCAGGAGGTACATCTCCAGTATCATATATTGTGTTCAGCAATCTGGTGATTTGATCTATTCCATATTCTTCTAAAGCATTAATCATTTATGTTGTGACGTTGCCTGAACCGGGGGTCTTGTCAGTTTTCATATTTTTAAGAACATTCTGAACGCCCATCTTCAAAATCGATGGTCCTTCATTATTATTTCGAACATCGTACTGTTCTTCTCTGTTATCATCATAAAGGGTTTTCACATAATTTTATCCATACATGTAAAATTTGATCTTTTTCTATTATGATTTTTTCATCTTTTGTTTTTAGGCAGCCTGTTGATGTACGTGTTCTATTATTAGTAAGTTCTTGAATTCTGATGTGCGTTAATGTGGTATTTTACTGTTGTGTTGTTTCTCAATTTCTGTGCAATTTCTGACTTTTCTGTGAATTTCTTCATATTTGGCAGGATTATTTTTGGTATGTCTTCTTGTTTCCATTAGTTGTAACATGTCTTTAGTGATCCATATCTTACCACCCACTTTCTTTAATTTGGAATAGTCGTTTCTGCAGCCAAACTGATCGCATTCTTCAACATTTCCCATTGATCGTCTACATCTTGACATAGGACATCTAGATCAAACATACCGGTCTCCCTGGCGAAAGCGCAACGACTTTCTCCGTAATCCCGTATATACACGTGAAGAACACAGCTGCGCAAGATTCGGCAACGGATCGCGTCGCGTTGGTTACTTACAGGGTATGTGAACCGGTCTCTCAGAAAGCAATCGCAAACTAATGAGCGTAATCATGCCAAGAACAACAACAGCAGCTGAAAAATGCTGGTGTTGACTGCAATGTCATGTAAAGGATATGCAAACAATTTTATTGTTGTATACTTTACCCACAATGTGCCTGTAATCAATCTGTGATCAATGTAGCAGTCTGCATCGGGAACTGCTTTTGTGATTGTTAACGCATTTCGAAACCTTCTGCTAGTGAGAATATAATCAACCTGGCTTCTGATTCTGCTGTCAGGACTCCACCGTGTCCATAATCTTATAGGATTTTTTTTAAAAACCAGGTGTTTCATACAATCATTTCCTGCTCTGTAGCCCATTCTACAAGTCTGCATCCTCTTTCGTTTCGTTCTCTCAAAGCATGGTTGTCTACTGTGCACCCATCGCCTTGATTTCCTACGTTTGCATTGAAGTCACGCATTATGATATTTGTTTCTGAACTTTCACATTTCTTCAAAGCATACCCCATGTCATTATAAAATTCCTCTATACTATCATCACTGCATTCTCCCGTAGGGGCATACATTTTAATGAAGTTTGTTAAAGGTCTGCTGATTAAGTTTACCAACAGAGCCCTGTCTGACACAGCACAATATCCTTGAACAGATTTTGATGTTTGCCGATTCAAGATAATTGATACACCTCTTTGCCGTTCTTCTTCCCCAGAATAAATAATCTTAACATCATCCCCTGTCTTAATCCTAGCCCCTCTCCATCTCGTCTCGCACATTCCTAATATTTTAGTCTTCTCTCTGTCCATTTCTTGTTTGCTATCTAATTGTCCGTCGTCGTTTAACGTCCGAACATTCCATGTTGTTAATTTCAGTGAACCTGTCATTTTCTTGTGATGATCTGTAAAACTATACAAACTTCAAAGATGGTAGTTTACCACTGTTTTTTTTTTTCCTGACAGTGACCATACAGTGAATGTAGCCATTGTCTCGATAAAGAGATCTTCTGCCTACCGTCGAGAAACTTGAGACCATAGCCAACAAATATATGTCGGCTGCACTCAAAATTTCATTCACTGTCTGCCTTCCCTGGTTTCTTGTGAACAACTTCGGAAAACGAATAATACATAACAGCACATCCTCCCCAGAAATATATAAAAATTGCGTCCCCTGAACACAACACTGTTATGTCATCGCCAATTAACCACAACTACCATAATAATAATAATTACCATACGCGAGAAGCGGCTGGCCGAATGGCTTAGAATGCGAGGTTCTCCATCGGGAGATCCGGGTTTGAATCCTCGGTAAGGTGTTAATTTATTTTCTGCCGCGGGCAAAAAGACAAGCCTATCCTTATCAGTTTGCGGCGACTGCTCTAGCCAAGAGGTCTTAATTCCTCAGGCTCAAGAATCCCCCCACCCCTGCCCTACATAACAAGGTACTACATGCAGTAATGATTTATATTTTTTTGCATATTCCCATATATTATACTATTGCTGTTGCTTAAGAGTAAACTAAAAAGTGATGTAGGAATGAAACACCGTACGAAAGGAGACACACAAGGGGCTGACTGTATGACGGGCCTCGTGCCAACTGATTTGTGGGAAAGAAAGACGACGAGGAAAGAAACATTTCGCGGTCTGCAGTATGCAAATACCCATACACTTCACTTCCCAAATGACAGTATTAGCTCAAGTAACCCTTAAAAAATAACGTTCGATCAGGACCAGGATAGCGCAATATGCATATCAATATTGGTTGCAAGACTTGATTATATAGCCTACTCAAAATGAAACAGCAAACGTATAGCTAAATAAACACTCGTTATCTGGGAAAAAAAAAGGTTATTCATTATATATCCCAATTATAACTCAGAAGGCTCGAAAAAGAAATTACTGAATAAATACAATACCATAATGACGTGACCATACGACAGCACAGCTCCATGAGTCCACAGAACCGCTTCGAGAAACGGACGCAATGTACACACATTATCAATTACTTACATTAAGTTAAGTAAATTTATGTTAGTATGTGAGCATATACGTGTAATAACAGATATTTACTTATTTACTGTAACTGATAATTCGTGCACATTACTTCCACTGATCGAAGCAGCCATGTGTACACAGCATGTGGGTATATATAGGTCAGCATTGCTGAAACTCCCCGTGCGCTGACGGCGAGGTACTGGGTTCGTTCCATACATTAGTCAGTTGGACGGACTTCACAGATGACTTCATTAGTAGCGTGTGGATACTGGGCATGGAAGCTCTTTCTAGGACTTCAGTGTCTGCGATCTTGTCTTGCCATTTGATCTTCAGTTGCTACCCAAGGTAGACTGTGCGGAAGTGGTTTCATTTCCTAATCGAAAAGTAATGAGCGTAAAATTGCCTGGAAAACCAATCTGGTATTGATCGCAACGTCCAGTAAAGGGCATGCAATATAACATTTGGGAGTGTGTGTGTGTGTGTGTGTGTATTTGTGTGTATGTATGTATGTATATGTATATATATATATATATATATATATATATTAGTTAGTCGCGGTTCCAACTTCACAGCAACGGGTCGTCCCCTTTATGTTCCGTTCTTGTGCCAGTGACTATCACATGAAATGCTCCACATTGCCCCATGTGAAAAGTGGAAGAGACAGGAGTCTCAACAAACCAACAGTTCGCATAGGTACACTGTGCATAATGCAGCCGCCAGAATTTCAACACAGAAGTCCTCCACGAAAAATACAGTTCATCTTCGATGGAACCGGCAGTCACTACAAAACTAGTCAGTTCGTTCTGCGACAAAATCGGCCGCCATTATTCCGAACATGCAGTTCATGCTACAAACAAACGCGGACTGTACACAATGCCGAGCCAGAATGCCAACACAAAAGTCCTCCACGAAAAATACACTTCATCTTCGAAGGAAGCGGCAGTCACTAGAACACCAGCAGCCATATATTTCTGCATAAGGCAAAACAAGTCAGTTCTGTGACAAAGCCGGTCGCCATTACTCCGAACATACAGTTCACGCTCCAAACAACCGCAGACAGGTGTAAAAGCATTTCATACGAAATTCACAGCTCACAGTGCCGCGCCACGCACTCAACTCAGTAGCAGGGTGATGGAACCACATACTTCCAGTCCAGCATGAGGAAAATGCGAATGTAAACGGTAGCCACGAGCATAGACACTCCAGAGGCCTTAACCGTTTAAATGCCTAATTGGCCAACGATTCTACCTGTAAGGTACCCTTAGATCATTAAGTTGGAGGGTGACATACTACGAACACAAAGTAGCATGTTATTTTCCTGTTGATTTATTAACTCTCAAACCAACACAAACAAAATAAATAGCAGCAAACAGTTATATATTAAACACTTCCAAGGACGCCCGGGTAAAACCCGTTCTATAATACTGCTAGTCCAGATATATCACACTCTTATGATACTGCCAATCTCATCTCTGTTTTATGATTTTCCGCTCAATAGTTGCAGTAAGCATTCATGTTATTATGAGATTTGCTTTAGTACTTATAGGTATGTTTCTGTGCGACAGAACTGGTAATAGTTGTTTGAGTACCTGATTTGGCTTTGCACATAAAGACAAAGAGATAAATATCTAGATCGTTCGGTCAAATGCCATAACATGGACAAGAACGCAGACCTGATCCGAGACTGGCGATTGTGTAAGACGGCGAAAATAGTACATCACACTCTACAGTACTGTCAGTCTGGGTATATTACACACCATAATACCGCCAGCTTGGGTATATTACACTCTACAATACTGTCAGTCTGGGTATATTACACTCTATAATACCGCCAGCTTGGGTATATTACACTCTACAATACTGTCAGTCTGGGTATATTACACTCTACAATACTGTCAGTCTGGGTATAATACGCTCTATAATACCGCCAGTCTGGGTATATTACACTCTACAATACTGCCAGCCTGGGTATATTACACTCTACAATACTGCCAGGCTGGGTATATTACACTCTACAATACTGCCAGCCTGGGTATATTACACTCTACAATACTGCCAGCCTGGGTATATTACACTCTACAATACTGCCAGTCTGGGTATATTACACTCTACAATACTGCCAGCCTGGGTATATTACACTCTACAATACTGCCAGTCTGGGTATATTACACTCTATAATACTGACAGTCTGGGTATATTACACTCTAGAATACTGCCAGCCTGAGTATACTACACTCTACAATACTGCCAGTCTGGGTATATTACACTCTATAATACTGCCAGCCTGGGTATATTACACTCTACAATACTGCCAGCCTGGGTATATTACACTCTACAATACTGCCAGCCTGGGTATATTACACTCTACAATACTGCCAGTCTGGATATATTACACTCTACAATACTGCCAGCCTGGGTATATTACACTCTACAATACTGCCAGTCTGGGTATATTACACTCTACAATACTGCCAGCCTGGGTATATTACACTCTACAATACTGCCAGTCTGGGTATATTACACTCTATAATACTGCCAGTCTGGGTATATTACACTCTAGAATACTGCCAGCCTGAGTATACTACACTCTACAATACTGCCAGTCTGGGTATATTACACTCTATAATACTGCCAGCCTGGGTATATTACACTCTACAATACTGCCAGCCTGGGTATATTACACTCTACAATACTGCCAGCCTGGGTATATTACACTCTACAATACTGCCAGTCTGGATATATTACACTCTACAATACTGCCAGCCTGGGTATATTACACTCTACAATACTGCCAGCCTGGGTATATTACACTCTACAATACTGCCAGTCTGGGTATATTACACTCTACAATACTGCCAGCCTGGATATATTACACTCTACAATACTGCCAGTCTGGTTATATTACACTCTACAATACTGCCAGTCTGGTTATATTACACTCTACAATACTGCCAGCCTGAGTATACTACACTCTACAATACTGCCAGCCTGGGTATATTACACTCTACAATACTGCCAGCCTGGGTATATTACACTCTACAATACTGCCAGTCTGGGTATATTACACTCTACAATACTGCCAGTCTGGGTATATTACACTCTACAATACTGCCAGCCTGGGTATATTACACTCTACAATACTGCCAGCCTGAGTATACTACACTCTACAATACTGCCAGTCTGGGTATATTACACTCTATAATACTGCCAGTCTGGGTATATTACACTCTACAATACTGTCAGTCTGGGTATATTACACTCTATAATACTGCCAGTCTGGGTATATTACACTCTACAATACTGCCAGCCTGGGTATATTACACTCTACAATACTGCCAGCCTGGGTATATTACAGTCTACAATACTGCCGGTCTGGCTATATTATATGCTGCAATACTGCCAGTCTGGGTATATTACACTCTATAATACTGCCAGTCTGGGTATATTACACTCTATAATACTGCCAGTCTGGGTATATTACACTCTATAATACTGCCAATCTGGGTATATTACACTCTATAATACTGCCAGTCTGGGTATATTACACTCTATAATACTGCCAATCTGGGTATATTACACTCTATAATACTGCCAGTCTGGGTATACTACACTCTATAATACTGCCAGTCCAGGGTATATGACTCAATAATACCAGCAGTTCCCGGTATATCACACTCTATAATATTGTCAGTCCCGGGTTTACCACACTCTATCATACTGCTAGCACCGGGGATATCAGTCTCTAATACTGCCAGTAAGGGTATATCACACTCTATAATACTGCTAGTCCCGGGTTATCACTCTATATAATACCGGAGATATCACTCTCTAATACTGTCAGTCATGGGTTTATCGCTCTCTAACACAGTGGCGACGGACGGTCGTGTTGTTTTGTGTTCGTTAACATTTTCGCGTAGGGGATGGATTTATTCATCTCTTGCGAGTAATTGGTGTGCCAGGATGTAAAACCAGGAGTTTCTACTCAAGATCTGCGCGGGTGCTACGGAGTTCGTGCATCGAGCGAAGCCATCCTTGAGTGAATTTTCAGCAGCGTGTGTGGTTCTCAGCAGTGTGTGTTTACGTTTTTTCAACATGGCGGAACAACGTGTGTTCTCCGAGCGGCCAGAAGTCAACATAACGAAGCAGCGCGGTAGCCGCGCAGGGAGAAAGAAACAAGGTAAGCGCGGTGGTTTGAGACGTTTTAGACTCAAGTGTCACCGTCTAGGACTCCGGAACATCCGTATTCTATATTGGAACTGTGCCAGTGTAAAACAACGGGGCTCTATTTTAGAAACCCTAGTTTACAGGAACGACATTGTAGCACTCCAGGAGACGAGACTGGGCGATCAGCTACTCCGAATTGCCGGCTTCAAATGTTTCTACAACAGACGACATCTGGGAACGGCGATTCTCGTTCGCGACAGCATGGTGGCGTCAGAGCTAGACATGTCCAGTTGGGACAGTGACGATATACAAATACAGGCGTTGAGAGTTCATTCCAGTACACCATTCGTGTTGGTTAATGTTTATGCCCGCAATGCGAGTGTGGACGCCCAGAAGTGGCAGTGCTTAAGTGGCATATTAGGCCACGAGAGAAATGTTATTTTCTGTGGTGACTTCAACGCTAAAGGCAGATTATGGGGAAACACTTCCTCCAATACACAAGGGGAGGAGCTCGAGACTGCACTGGAAACCATCGACCTGGTTTGTATCAACAGTGGCTGTGTCACCAGGACAGCAAGCCGTCCAGGCGATGAGGACAGTGCTATTGATCTGGCGCTAGTTTCACCTTCACTCACTACAGTGTGTAGATGGGGTGTCCTAGGACACCATGGCAGCGACCACCACCCTTGCAGCATATTGGTGGAGAAAGGGAGAACCAGGCAGCACAAGCTAAAGGTAAAGACGTTCCAGTATGACAGTACAGGGCAAGATGTGGTGAGTAAAATAAGACGTGACAAGCGCAGAACGTTTCAGGGCAGGAAAAAAAGCTGGGAGCAGCCACCGTGGTGGAGTTTCGAGGTGGAGAAGGCTTGGGTGGATAAGCGTAGTGCTGTAAGGAGATGGCAAAATGCCAAGAAGAACAGAGCTGGTCATCCTAGTCCCAGCTTGCACTTAGAAAGAGAGATGCACACAAAAGTAAGCTATTTCAAAAAACTGGTCAAGGTGGTTAAAAGCGAAAAATGGGCAGAGGTGTGTCAAAGAGTAAGCACAGACAAGTCACTGAAATTGTTCTGGCGACTACATAAAAGCATGAGTGGTGTAGTCAAGAATAAGAGCATTTCTGACTTCCAAGGTGCTGACCTCATCTGGCAGAGGACTGACGAGGACAAGGGCAAAGCCCTCTTTGAACGCTACCTTGAGCAGAGCAACCAGACAGACATGGGAGGCCGAAATCTGGCCAAGGAGGTCACCTCAGACAGATGCAAGGCCCAGAACACTTCGGATGAAGACACAGTGACAGTGAAAGAAATCAAGGCTGTGCTTCGACGATCAAAAAACAGTGCTCCAGGTCCTGATGGCATAAGATACGACGACATAAATAGGTGTACCGACAATGAGCTAGAGAAACTAGCAGACATGTACAACAACAGTATAGGGAGTGCTAGCATCAAGGAGGAATGGTTACACAGCTATCTGATTCCCTTGCCGAAGCCTGACAAAGACCACCAAAAAATGCAGGGATATCGAATTATAACCATGCAGAATACAATAGGCAAGCTGCTGGAGAAGGTAATTGCCAGGAAAATATCAAGCCAACTAGAGAGCCAAGGTGTTTTCCCACCTACCCTGGGTGGGTACCGTCCAAAAAGAGAAACCTGGACCAATGCAGCAGTTTTTGCCCATGATGTCTATGAAGGTTTCCACTCAGGCACTGAAACCGTTGCTGCAGCGATTGATCTTGAGGACGCATACAACAGAGTACCACTGGATTTTTTAATGTTTCAGCTTCTTGAACTAAACCTAAGTCCATTCCTCCTTAGTTGGATCGCTGCAGCCCTCTTCCAACGGAAAGTAGTTTTTAGATGTCGGCAGTTGGACTTCGGAACCAACAACAATATATCCTGGCCTACCACAGGGATCACCTTTATCTCCGGTACTGTTCAACGCCTACACAGTGAGAATCACCAGTGAGCAGATCACTGGACCTGGCAGGACATTGTCATATGCCGATGATGTGTTAGTGTATCGTCAGGGTAAGGATAGAGAGGAGGTTGCTGTGGAACTACAAACCGAACTCAATCGCATAAGTACTTGGTGTGATGAAGCTGGGGCAATGGTCAACCCAACAAAGGCAACAGTGACTTGGTTCTCGTTGAATAATCATATTGTCAACAATCCAACACCAACTGTAATGCTGTGTTCAGAGACGGTGGAAAGAACGCAGGCAATGAATTACCTGGGGATACGGTTTGATCGAAGCCTTGCTTATAATGTGCACATAGACCAGGTGATAACAAAGGCCAAGCGGGGTTTGGCAGCGATGCGGGTGATGGCGGCAGCAAACTGTGAGCAGCGCCATCTATGTCTTCTGTACGAGGGGCTGGTCATGTCTGTTTTGGAGTATGCAATGGCAATCCTGACTCTCAGCCATAAGCAGATAGAAAGGATGGAAAGGATACAGAATGAAGCTATGCGCATTATTCTTGGATGTACAAGAGATACAGCATGCAGGGCGATGCGCTACCTTCTTGATTTCCCAACCATTGAAGAGAGAATACAAGTTTGCAGGGCACGCGCCTACCTCAGAATTAACGCAAACACACAACATCCACTGCACAGTGAAATTAGGAAGGCGAAGGGCAGCAGGTTAAAAAGAGGACGGTCGTGGATGGGTCAAGCCGAAGACATTCTTCAACAGGTGTGTTCACTTGAGGACTTAGAACCTGGCGAGGAGTGGGTGCAAGTGCCAACAGACTTCTGCACATCCTTTTCAGTTTGCATCCAACTAGATAGAAAATGCAGACAAGAAAATCCGGCTGCTGTTGAGGCTGAAGTACAAGCGTTGATTTTCGAGAATTCGCTAGACGGTGACGCGGTCATCTACACAGATGGGTCGGTCGTCCGACATGTGAGAAGCTCATGGGCCTTTACAGCTCGGGCCGGAGGGAGAATTGTGAAGGAGCACTCTGGTGCTTTCACTGAAACCACAAGTAGCCTGACCATGGAAGTCATGGCAGTAAGTAAAGCAATAACATGGCTTGAGACACAGACATTCACTAGGGCTTGTTTCCTTAGCGACTCGATGAACATGATCAAGAGGATAGAGGAGGGATCGATCCGAAGAGAATGGTTGCTGCCTCTGAAGCGGTCTCGGCTGGCAAAGATTAGTTTCATCTTCGTGCCAGGGCATGCGGGAGTACAAGGGAATGAGCGGGCTGACAAGCTCGCAGGTGAGGCTACTGTGGAGGGCGGACGCGCCATGGACCAGGCTGACATTCTGAATGCTCTACGAGAAGTGAGACTTTTGCGAGAACCAAGTGATGACTGTGAATCTACAACAATGGCCAGACTGCGAGAGCAGCAAATTAAAAGAGGGGTGGCCAAACAAGAACACTACGCAGGAAGCCAAAGAAGATTGATAAACCAACACAGAACTGGCGTCGTTAGCCGCTACACGCTGCGGGATTTGCTGAGGAGGGGATCCGAGCACTTATGGACTGAATGGTTCGATGTGCAACGAGGATGATCTGTCGACTAACTAACTAACTAACTAACTAACTAACTAACACAGTCAGTGCCGAGTAAATCACTCAATAATACTCCAGTCCCGGGTATATGACACTCTACAAAACTGACAGTCCTAGATATATCAAACTCTATAATATGCCAGTCCTGGGTATATCACTGTATAATACTCCAGTCTCAAGTAAATCACACTCTATAATATGCCAATCCTGGGTATATCACACTCTATAATACTCCATTCCCGGGTATATCACACTCTACAATACTACCAGTCTGGGTGAAGTTCACTCTATAATCTTGTATGTTCGGATAAAGCCCGCTATACAGTCCTGCCAATGTGGGTATATCCCACTCGATAATCTTGCCAGTCCGAGTATTTCATACACGATAATATTGGTATTCCGGGTAAAACCCACACTATAAACTGGTAGTCGGGGTAATGTTCACTCTATAAAATGCCAGTCCAGACAAAAACCACTTTATAATATTGCCATTCCGGGTAAATCACACTTTATAATCTTGACAGTCTGGTAAATTACACTCTATAATCTTGCCAGTTTGGTAAATCACACTCTATAATCTTGACAGTCTGGTAAATTGCACTCTATAATCTTGACAGTCTTGTAAATTACACTCTATAATCTTGCCAGTTTGGTAAACCAAACTCTATAATCTTGACAGTCTGGTAAATTGCACTCTGTAATCTAGCCAGTTTGGTGAATTACACCCTATAATCTTGACAGTCTGGTAAATTACACTCTGTAATCTTGCCAGTTTGGTAAATAACACTTTGTAATCTTGCCAGTATGGTTTTAAAAAAAAAGTTAGTTGCATATCTTTTACAGGACGTAGCAGTCAACTCCAGCATTTTAGTTGTTTGTGATTCCTGGGCATGCTTACGTTCAGTAATTTACCTGAACGACCGGCACTCATACCATTGTAGTGAAACCAATGCAAAGCGGCCTGCTTGCAAATCCCCTACAGCTGTTTCTAAAGCGGTATGCGGAATTACGAATTGTTTTCATAACACCTTCGCCACAGAGTCTGGTAAATCACCCTATAATTTTGCCAGTATGATAAGTCACACTCTATAATCTTGTCAGTCCGGGTATATCACACTCTATAATCTTGTCAGTGCGGGTATATCACACTCTATAATCTTGTCAGTCCGGGTATATCACACTCTATAATCTTGTCAGTCCGGGTATATCACACTCTATAATCTTGTCAGTTCGGGTATATCACACTCTATAATCTTGTCAGTTCGGGTATATCACACTCTATAATCTTGTCAGTCCGGGTATATCACACTCTATAATCTTGTCAGTTCGGGTATATCACACTCTATAATCTTGTCAGTTCGGGTATATCACACTCTATAATCTTGTCAGTCCGGTATATCACACTCTATAATCTTGTCAGTCCGGGTATATCACACTCTATAATCTTGTCAGTTCGGGTATATCACACTCTATAATCTTGTCAGTCCGGGTATATCACACTCTATAATCTTGTCAGTTCCGGGTATATTCACACTCTATAATCTTGTCAGTTCGGGTATATCACACTCTATAATCTTGTCAGTTCGGGTATATCACACTCTATAATCTTGTCAGTTCGGGTATATCACACTCTATATCTTGTCAGTTCGGGTATATCACACTCTATAATCTTGTCAGTCCGGGTATATCACACTCTATAATCTTGTCAGTTCGGGTATATCACACTCTATAATCTTGTCAGTTCGGGTATATCACACTCTATAATCTTGTCAGTCCGGGTATATCACACTCTATAATCTTGTCAGTCCGGGTATATCACACTCTATAATCTTGTCAGTTCGGGTATATCACACTCTATAATCTTGTCAGTCGGGTATATCACACTCTATAATCTTGTCAGTCCGGGTATATCACACTCTATAATCTTGTCAGTTCGGGTATATCACACTCTATAATCTGTCAGTCCGGGTATATCCACTCTATAATCTTGTCAGTCCGGTATATCACACTCTATAATCTTGTCAGTGCGGGTATATCACCTCTATATATCTTGTCAGTCCGGGTATATCACACTCTATAATCTTGTCAGTCGGGTATATCACACTCAGTAATCTTGTCAGTGCGGGTATATCACACTCTATAATCTTGTCAGTCCGGGTATATCACACTCTATAATCTTGTCAGTTCGGGTGAAGAAGCTCAGCATCTTGCCGGTATGAAAACTATTGATCTGTAAATTGTGTTGCTGATGTTGTTCTTTGTAATTGTATTAGTTTTGAGAAAATTACAGCAAATTAACACGGAGGTAAATAAGGTGTAGCAAAGGAAGGCTGTAGTTAGGAAAGAAGACAGACCCTAATCAAGACATCACCAATCAATATGTATGCTTGCCTTACTTTTTTTCACATAACACAGAATCTCTTTGATGAATCATCCCTGCTAAACACTGCATGATCACCGCTTTCTGTCTGTCTGTCTGTCTGTCTTTCTTTCTTTCTTTCTTTCTAATACAATCTTAGAGTATGTTCTAAAAAGCAGCTGGTGTAAATCAAAAGTGCTTCTCTTCGTATGTTATTTTAAACCGGAATTTACGTGAACTTATGTATAGCTGAGAAGCTGCAGTATCTCATTTGGCCAACACTCTTGCCCAGCGGCAGGTAGTCGCATGACCCACCCAGCATCAATTGGTCTGTAAACATATGGCTAGTACCATATACATAGTATACCTTAACCTGCGGAAACGCGTCCTTGACTTGACTGATTTAATGATGTTCAGCTGACTCAACAAATGGTATTTCAGTATGTTATGCCCCTGTGCATTCTACGCACTACCACATGCTCGCTTCTATGGTGTCATTTTGATTTGTTGGTTTTTCTTTCTTATTGTTTTGTTTTTGTTGCTTTATTTTGCTCTCGCTTTGCTTTGAACACAAGCGTAGTTCATACACGCTAAATTTTTTAGCACTAGACTGAATTATGCGTGTGGATTAGCTTGCCCTATTACCAGTGTCCCTCACCATCAGGCGAACACACTTCGATTTCAGATGTACATGTAAGTTACGTCTCCAAGTTAAGGACGAGAAGTCAACATTTTAGTTCAGCTGACCGGTGTGGGAGTTGAACCCGGTACTTCGGGATCGTGATAGTTGCCTCCAATATGTTTCTATTGCTGTATCTTAAACACCTCTTGGAATATGTTCATGTCAGGTAGAGATGATGTTCCCAAATCATTTTGCTAATTTGTCAGGTATTGTTTAATGAGATGGAATCCATTGCATTACATAGTTTGTGTGTGTGTGTGTGTGGATAGTCCATTGAGTGTTAGTCTTATCTACATGTACACAATTGTTAATCGTCGACATCGAGACTGCATATATTGTGTATATGAAGGAAACGGTATGTTTCTCTATATTTTTTTAATTAGTTTCTCCTTTTCCTTCTGCCTCTGCCTTGAAATTACTTTTCCCGTTGCATCTGAGTAAGCGTAAATAATCGTTGAAACAATTTGCTTTAACTTTTACAATTTCTTTACACAATACACACAGTCGACTATCAGGTGTAGTTTTATATGTTTTATGTATGTTTTTATATACGTTTAACGCTTTCCCCTTCATATCTCGCTAATCTAGAAGATCTTTGCCGCACCACTTCTCATGGCGCTCTGAACGCCTCGTTTCCATTAATGTCAGTCTTTTGTGACATTTAAATAATATATTTTCAAGGCATTTTTGTCTTCCTTGTTTCTGTTTCTCCTGGGCCTGTTAAAACTGGCCATACCATTAAGAGTCCGGTTTTTGCTTCTTCAAACAATGGTTATAAAACGTAAATGATCCCATACATTGTCTGTTGACAGATATTTTGCCACTGTCATTTGTAACAAAATCTCGGGCGGGCGCGCGTGTGTGTGTAGGACATATCTGGATCATCTCGTGCCCACTAATATAATTTTCCTTTCTAATACAGCATGTTATAACCACGTTTCACATGTTTAGGGACACATACGTTAGAACAATGTCCCCATCAGCAACCCAAGTGGCATTCTCACGTGCAAAGTCCTTTGGATAAAATTAGTGGAACTACGGTAAAGCTGTGGAAATGTAAACAATATAAAATAATACAAAGTAATGCAGCTTTACATAACAGAATTACGAAACATACAGGACGTTGCGGAGACTAGCTGGAGGGTCTTCTCTGTGGTTATATGTTGTGTTTTATGTATGTATTTGTTTGCCGATAAAGGCTAGTGGCCGCAACGTCCTGTATGTTTCGTAACTCTGTTCTGTAAAGCTGCATTACTTTGTGTTATTTTATATTGTTTAAAAGTCCTTTGGAGTACGTTGCTATCTTTATAGCCTGTGGAAAAGACTCTCCATCCTTCACCAGTTACCCTGCCTCGGATATTTCCATGCTCTTTGGTGTCCTATGTCGACTTTTGGACAAAGAGTAAGTTGAGCAGAAAAGAGATCAGGTGAACAAATTCGCACAGACACTGATTATGCAATTGACTCCAAGAGCTATGCCGTCGCTAATGTAGCTATGGTAGGGTTCCCCATGTCGCAGAGGTCAAGGAGTAGGGACCACACGCCTGCTGCCTTGTAGGCAGACTGCGGACAGTCAAACTTTATGGAAAGCAAACCCGAAACGAAATGCTTGTCGAAGTTGGATGTACTGAGCCACAGGCTTGATAAAACTGCAAAGAAACTATCTTTATGGCGTCAGTATGTGCAAATCTCGCAGAGTCCCAACGGGCGGCGATAGTTCCCAGCTCCTCGCCACTTTGGGATCCACTAAATGCGACTAATGGTCGCCGTCTACAGGAGTCAAGACACTGAGGGATAGGGTAAGAGATATTGACAAAACAGCCTCAACATAGAACAGAGAAAGTCGAAGACAGCGTTAACAAACTAAAAATGCCCCCCTAAAAATCGTCTCTATGAAGGCAAAATTGATGCGGATGCATAAATGAGACATTACAAAGTCCATCACAGATGTTCATAGTATAACAGGCCACACATTTCGCCTCCGAAGTACTCAAGGGAGGCATTCTAATACTTACACGGAATGTAATTCCAAACAGTGAAGTGTCTGTCAACACTGACAACCAAACATACATGATAGGGGTTGATATAATGATGCAGGACAAGAAATTGAAAGTATAACACTTTCAAGCATGGAAATAAATGACAAACTAAGTTGAAAACTAATATCCGCTCAGAAAGATGGGAATACACAGAAACTTATTACAGATGAGACGGAGTGGAGAACTGGAAAATAGTTTCTAATCTTCATCTAATCAAGAAACAGGATGGCTAACCCAGTTTCAACTCTGGATGGATACTTCATCTTCATCTAATCAACAAACCGGATGGCTAACAGTTACTACTCTGGATGAATACTTATAACAATAAGAAAATAGAGAGGAGACGATGATGCTGATGATCAAACAAAAAGACGGTTATGTTAGCTTATCACAATATGAGACATGGGGATCTATTACTGAAACAAATACTGCATGAAAATATCCACGGCGCTTTTTAGCTATTCGGCTGCTATATCAACTTCAGTCTCTGAAAACACAGGGTCCAAGCTAACCACAACAATACATATATCCATAAACAGATCATTAATTCGATGAGCCCAATAATTACGCGGTGCAAATAAACCGGGGACAGTCAATATTTGACGCACTGCATTAATTATCCTCTTTATGTTAAGACATTGTGAAGAAGCTATTATAGGAGAATGAACCCAGGAACTAGACTTGATATAATGAGCAAACAATGTTCACTGTGGGTGCCGCTGTGGCATAGTGGCTAGAACGCTGTCCGCTGGCCGGGTGGTCGTGTGTTCGAATTTCTAAGGAGGCTTTTTTCTTTTCCTTTTTTTAAAACTTGGGCTCGCGGGGCGAGCCAGTCTAACATGAGTATCGAGGAGCAAAGGCGTTTGGTCTGATACTGACTGTTCTATTATAATAATATAGGACTAGCACCAGATACCACACGCGGCTCATGGTGTGTAGAAATGGTGCTTAATTTGACTACGGTAATATCTTGTGTGTGAGAGAGAGGGATGGAGGGAGATAAAGAGAAAGGGAGGGAGAGAGAGAGGGCGAGGGAGAGAGAGAGGAAGAGGGAGAGAGAGGGGGATAACGAACGAACTTTATTTTCAAAGGGTAACAAATTGGGCACGCAGGCCCGTCTTGCATTCGGCCTCAACAGTCAACATCGGCATTTTTAAGCTGGGAGGGAGAGAGAGCGAGAGAGGAAGAGTGAGGGAGAGAGAGGGAGAGAGAGAGGGAGAGAGAGAGGGAGAGAGAGAGGGCGAGAGGAGAGGGAGGGAGAGAGAGGGGAGAGGGAGAGAGAGGAAGTGAGAGGGAGAGAGAGGAAGTGAGAGGGAGAGAGAGGGAGAGAGAGGGGAGGAGAGAAAGAGAGAGTCAGGGAGAGAGAGAGGGAGAGAGAGAGGGAGGGAGAGAGGGAGGGAGACGGAGGGAGGGAGAGAGAGGGACAGGAAGAGGGACAGGGAGAGAGAGGGGAGAGAGAGGGAGGGAGAAAGAGGGGGGAGATAAAAGGAGAGAGAGCGAGAGGGAGGGAAAGAGAGATGGAGATAGAGGGAGAGAGAGAGAGGGAGAGACAGGGAGACAGAGAGAGAGAGGGAGAGAGAGACCTGGGTCCCCGGTTAAATCAGATTAAAAATGAGTACCAAATAATATTCTGGGAAGTAAAGTATGATTAGCGTGGTATTCTCCACTTCAACCCTGGAGTCCGGAATGGTCTATACAAACATGAAGCTAACAGCATAAACCCGACACCCACTAAAGCAGTGGTTCTCAACCTTTTTTCTCAACCCCATTACCATATTTTCAGAACGTCATTCCCCCCTGTTCGTATTTCCTAACTAAAAATTTGGCCCGTGCCACCCCCCCCCCCTTCCCCCGTTTTCACCATATTTTCAGAACATCATTCCTCCCTTTCGTATTTCCTACCTAAAAATCCCGCCCCGCCTCTACGCAGTATACGTAATAATGGAAGCTAAATTTAATAGCGCATACTAAAACAAGTCTAGACGTCCACATAAAACATGATTTGTGGGTCTACTTACTTTATAAATTGAACTTTAGAAGTGTGAGACGTACAGAACCGTACAGTTTGAAGGGAAAAACAAAATCAAGTAATCGGTTCTTGTATTAACGTGATCTTGAAATAATCCTAATTCCCCCCCCCCCCCCTCCGGAAACCCTAAAATTCCCCCCTGAGGGGGGGGGGGAATTCCCCACCGGTTGAGAACCACTGCACAAAAGCATGGAAGCTGGGTACTTATATAGTAATTATAACATTGTAAGGTCTTAGATATGCCTGAATTACCGTATGACAGTAGACGGTACTACCTGATTTCTTTTAGCGCCGAATATTGGGCGGCGCTCACCGCACCCGACACCCCATATTATGCCAACGGCTTAGCTCGGAGGAGTGCATATGGAAGGGTACAAGCCTTACCCTAGTGCGAGGAAAGACTAAATGTCATGTCAGGGTAGACCAGGCCCTACGCCTTGTTCAGCAACTGGTGAAGAATTGAAGCTCCAACAGGCGGGCAGTTCGAGTATTGCTTTGCTGATCCCGCAGCTTCTGCAGCTTGTCTTGTTCCAGACGTATTGGTGTCACCTTTCCTCTGAAGTAAACTAGACAGGCCAAGAGAGTGATCATGCTGCATTGGCAACAAATGGTCTCTAAATTCAGCCCAGGCTTTGTGTTATGGAGAAGTATTTTACAAACTATCGTCTGTCAAGATGGCAAGGTGCCAGTCATAACATTGAAATAAATAGCAAATCTGGATGTCTACCGATATAAAGCTAGTTGTGTGTCCTTACAGTATATCGCAGACAACATCATCATTTTGAAGCTGTTGGTAATTTACCGGGCAAGTTTACGTTCAGTAGTTTGCTACTGCTTTCTGAACGACCGACGCTGATACCATTAGATATGAAATTGCATGAGCAGGAGAACTGATGGTTATACCAGTAAACATCCAAAACACCCGCAACTGTGTTTCGAACACGCTATGCGGGATTGTGAATCACGATCGCAACTCCTTTGCCACTGTGCCAGATCTACTTTTTTTCGCATATCCTTTACAGGACATTGCAGTCAACACCAGCATTTTTCAGCTCCTGTTGATGTCTTGGCAAGATTACGCTCAGTAGTTTGCCATTGCTTTCTGGGCAACCGGCTCACATACCCCCGTAAGTAACCAACGCGGCGCGATCCACTACCGAATCTCGCGCAGATGTGTTAACCACGTGGATATACGGGATTACGGAGAAAGTAGTTAAATCCTTAGGCCAGGGAGACCGGCGTCCAAATCTACTGATATGCTAAAATAAGATAGCCGATGTCGAGGTAACGGGTTACACCCCTACACCAGTCAGTTGGACTACAATGTTGACTTCTGGTCCCTGACATGGGGACGTAAATTACTAGTACTTCTGAAGTCGGAATGGTTTCGTCTGATGGCGAGGGACGCTGAGTTGAGTCATGAACCGACATCATTGCACTAGGAGTATTCCCATAAGCGCAGCAGTTCTCATCTTCAACAGCTGGCGTAGAGTTCCATTACTAATCGTGCCCGTTACAATCTGATTATATACCCATCGTGCTTTACCTCTGAGTGACGCCTGTCGACCAGATCCGCTGACCACCCCTTGCAGCTGCATTCTCTATAGACTAGATAGTCTTTTCTTCTGCATTATGCAGGCGCTCTTAGAGGGCGCTCTAGTCTCACTTCCTGGCGCTTTGAGACAGCCATTCTTAGTCCATACTCTATCACTGAAATAGATCAAGTGCTAAAACAGTGTGAACATAATTTTCTGCTCCATGTCCCTTGCTGTCATAATCTACTGAGTAGCTTCTGACACTTTGTAACCACCACTTCACCATGATCCTTAAAGGACATGCTTCTATCAAAAGTGATTCCCGGGTGCTTCAGTCTGCGTTCTCTATTCCCACTTCTACCTATTTATTGTGAGGCTTGGGCGGTCAGCTTTAACAATCTTAATGTCATGAGAGTACAACAATACTGATGCCTTTTCTGGGTTAATGACAGCATTCATCTCCTTACATAAAACCATCATTTTGTCCAGTGTCCGCCTGAAGTTCCTGAGCTGTTTGATTTCTATACATCTCATGCCTGTATGCGAGAAAATCAGCTGCAAATGTTAGTATCCTTCCAGCCCCTGGTGCTTCGAGGCTTGCAATCATTGCTCGTATACACAATGAAAAGAACACGTACAATTGCCGACCCCTGTGGTAGTCCGGGGGCTATGATACATGATCAGAGGTCCATGTACCAAACCGGGGAGCCACTCTACGAGAATATAACACAGCTGCAATTTCAGTTCACCAACCAAGGACAGACTCTCATCTCATAATAGTGTACATATGCCTTCCTCTCTCTACATTCATTCGCCTTTCTCCTTTCACTCCATCACCGGGACACATACAAATCAGTCTAGTATACCAGAAATAGTACCACGTGATAGACCACGCTTGAGTTCAAAGCGAGTGATGGGGGAATAAAGAGCAGATTTAGATGCGACTCACATACTAACAATTAACAAAACAATTTGGATGTTTACTTTGTGCCATTATTGTCATAAAACAGGCCATTTGCAAAAAGTCGCTCTTATCAGGAATGTAAAGACTCTAGATCTTTCGTCAGTTCTCGTGCAATTTCACATCCCAGATGCCTTTAATATTCTATGTCCACCTTCTTGCTGGTAGAACCCTGCCCCTTTTCCAGGAATCAGGCCCACCATGACTGTCCCTTGTAAACCAGTGTCGTTTAACTCAGCCTAAGTATGTTAGTTTCCCAGACATTATGCCGTGTATGAGCAAGTGTTCTTCAATATTCAGATTGATTCGTTAGTTAGTTGCATATCCTTTACAGGACACAGCAGTCAACTCCAGCATTTTTTGGCTGTTTGTGACCTCTTGGCACGTTTACGTTCAGTAGTTTACCATTGTTTTCTGAACGACCGGCACTCATACCATTTTCATTTTTTAAAAAATCAACGAGAGCAGTCTGCTGCCAAATATCCCGCGGCTGTGTTTCGAACGCGGTATGTGGGATTACGAACTGCGGCTATAACACCTAGGCCACGGAGCCGACAGATCTAATAGAGTAAGAGTATTGTACGTAATCTTAATTCGCGGTGTTCTAAGAATTTATCTGTAATATTTGAGTTCAAAAGGCTCGATTTTCTTCTGTAGAGATTGTGAAGTGGCCCATGACTCATACGTATGCTGCCACAGGAAAGAAGAAGGTTCTCAACAGGATTACTTCAATTTCTGTCCTGGTCTCGTGGCATAGGTTCTACTGAAGGTTTAACACCAGCGACGCTACGACCAGAATCCTTCTGATTTCTTGTAAACAATCCTCATCTTCGCTAATGATGAAGCCAAGGTAATACACGTTTGTGACAGTTTTAAATGTGTCATTGTTGGTTATAATTTTTGACTGACATTATCTGTCATTGGACGTTATTTTTAGTTTGGTGCTTACGTACAGAACAAAAAATCTTCACCGTCTCATTTTCCAGACAGGATTAGCTGCTATAATCCGTTGGCGCTGTTTAAGAAAAGGACCTTAGCTAATTTATCTGCGTTCTGGAATCTAATTTCCACTAATTATGAATGGATCAAAATTGTCACCTGGATCATCATTTTAGGTGTTTCTCCTTAAATGTTCTGCATATATGCTGAACAGTTATAAATCAAAAGAGCAACTTTGTATTTCTACAGATGTATTATCAGACTAGGAACACTGAGCTGATCCACGACGCTGGTGATCGAGTGAAATGCCGAGTCATGACCGCCCACGCTTTCCGGCATGGCACATGATTGATTGATTGATTGATTATCAGACAATAAACAATCTAAGGAAAATCTTCTGATATAACTTTTGCTTAACAATATTTACATAAAAGGGGCAGAATATTATCGTAAAGTTCCATACACGCAAGAAAACATCGTGTATTTATACAGAAACAAGCAGAATTTACAACTATATTATGCTGGATCCGGTGCCTCATGCATGTTCATCCCCACAGTGTCATTAATTTCCCGTGCCCATCTTTGTGCTGTTGACCTCTGACTCTCCTTCCTGGATCCATGTCTTCAATCACTGTTTACACCCCCCTCCCCTTTCTCCCGAACAACTTTTTTTTCCCATATGGCCAAACTATTTAAGTCGTAATCCGATGCTGCAATGAGACAGTTTTCTTTGATGCTCAAATTGTGAAATGCCAGTAATTTCTTTTTCTTAGTCGACGTTGTTCTAAGGATTTTAAAGAAACATTAAAGTTCAAAAGTCTCAAGTTTCGTCTATATAGTGACTGCCACATGTTTAACATCGGCATTGCCATGGCCATCTGCGTGGGACTTCATCTCAACACCACCCCCCCCCCCCCTCCCCCCATTTCCATCATTGCTGTTGATTATGGAACTAAAATACCCACAGTTTGTGACACTTTCACTTTCTTGATCACTGTTTGTGATGTTTGACTGACATATAGTTTTGTCCGTTGACATGTTAATTATTCTTTTGTATTTTACAGTTCAGAAAAAGATGTTGATCTTCTCTATGTCTTTTGAAACATAGGATTAACTCTTCTAATCATTTAGTATCATTTGACAGGGGGATCGTGCCATCTGCGTAACTAAGCTCTGGAAATAGATTCCCATCAATTATGATTTGAACAAAATTTTCACTGGTGATGCTATTTTTGACGTTTATCAAAACATTTAACGCACTGATGTTAAACAGATATGAGAAGAGAATGCAGCCCTATCTCATTATTTTCTTTTACACCTTAAATTAGTTTGATCTTTCACCGTCTACTCTGACATCTGCTTATTGTTCATGACGTAAAGATTTCAACTCAGTGAATTAAATGTACTGGAAACACCATCTTTTCCATGATGTAAGAAGATCTATATTGTACACGCTGCGTTTCTCAAAGATGGTTATCATGTTGAACATATGGTCCCTGGTTCCTCTGTTTTGTCTGACAACTGTGTGCACTTCCTGTAATTTATATTCTAATTTACTTTCAATTATCTTCTCAATGATTTGCAGGAGGATTTTGTTAGCTTGACTTATAAGTATTTTAAGTGCGATAGTACGATGCTTGCTGTAGTTTTAAATTTCTTTTCGTTGAGAAAATTATGTATATTATTCTCCCTGCCTTGGGGCAAACAGATATGTCCCAGTGATTCACAGACAGTGTCTGGTAGTTTCGGAGACTGGCTTCTCCTTCTATCTTGATTAGTTATCTTCGCATACTGTCAAAGCCTAGCGACTTCTCTTTTGTTCAGACTTTGCTTTATTCGTCTAATAAAGGTTCTGGTTCTTTCTCTTCACTTTAATGAATGTTATTCTGCACAGTGTTTCTGCTGTCTTTCGAGAACATCGTTACTTTGTATTAAACTATTCTCATTTCAGTCATTTATTACATGATAATCTGAATGAGCATGTTAATATTTTGACTTACATGAAGAAGTCTTTAACTTCTTACTGATACTATTATTTTTATAATAATTAACCACATAAAATATATAAAACAACAGCTATGTTGCTATTGAAGATAGTGATCTTCACTTTAAGATTTAGGTAGTTTCTATCTCTAAAGTTATGTAAACCAAGTATATTTTTATGCAATACGAATGGTCCCAGAAAAGCACATTGTTATTCCGTTTCCTTTCTGCTTATATTATCCGATTCTGGACTTGATGTTATTGAAAAAGTCATTTGCAAACTGATTGTTATGTTTGCTACGGCTTCCCTGGTTTTGTAAAAGTGTGATTGATCTATTTAGATGCATCCATTAGGCAAGGCGTTATCCTGAGGACATACTCTATTTATCATTGTTTTTGTAAACTTGGTCTCCGTAGAGGCTTTCTTTAAAACGCAATCACGTAGAAGAAAGACATTAACTCCAGTTAAGCTTGGTGGCGCGAATAAATGAGCAGACAAGGAATTTCCTAATGATGCCCCACAGGACTACAATGCCAGATCTGTGTTTATTCATAGAGGGAAGGTCACAAATAAGAACGGGCTAATGAGGTGAATTAGTCCAATATCAGCCTGTTGGTGTTATTATTATTATTATTATTATTATTATTTTGTTATGAAAGCAATCTTGATCTACTTGTGCAGAGATTAGGCGGAGTGGAAATAATGACTGATATAGCTAGAGGCGGACACAAAAGAACGCCTAACCACGACACAAGAAAGCTAACAAACAAAAGGATACCAAACAACACGATACAACACGAAAATACGACACAACAAAGCTGACATGCCTGAACTGACACCAAAACACGAAACAACGAAGCAAACATGCACGAATTGACACCAAAACACGGCACAACGAAGCAAACATGCACGAACTGACACCAAAACACGGCACAACGAAGCAAACATGCACGAACTGACACCAAAACACGGCACAACAAAGCTAAGAAGCACGAAAGCTCACCAAACCACAACACCACAGAGCTAAGCAGACACAACTTAGCGCCAGACCATGATACAACAGAACTATACAGACACGAAAGAACACCAAACTACGCCATAACAGATACATGCACACACGAAAGGACACAAAACACAACAAAACCGAACAGACATTTACACAAATTTTAAACCAGGATACAATAGAACTGGACATACACGAAAGGAACCTAACTTCAAACAGGCTCCAGACAGACAGACACAAGTTAAATTCTTATTTATGCATTCACCACGAATAAGAGGAAGCAACCATTACAATGAGACACATATACAACAGGGTCTCAAAGACATTGCTGCGCAAGATCACGTATTATATATAATGATCACAGACCACCATCGTCAGTTCCTTTTCAGAATGTCGCTTTCATCATGACCTGCAGAAGTTTCTCAATCCCTTTCCAGGCTTCCCGTACCTCATCCCCAATGTGCCTGCAGTGCTTTGTGTCCATCTTCGTACTCGTCGATACTCGTCTCACCTTCCAGGAACCCCGCCTACAGTTTCTGAGAAATGATGCTATTTATTTTTCTTCGATGTTTAGATCTTGTAGAAAGCAATGTGTTTCTTCTTGGTCCATGATGTCACTTTTCTGTGGTATTTAAGTTTTAAAGCCCCACGTTCTTCTTCAGTGACTGCGAAATGGTTCATAACTCAAATACCTATTTTGTCACAGGAAAGATGCATGTTCTCAAACATTTCCATCATCATGCACCATCTTACGTCGCACACACCGAGCGTGCGAGACGTAAGATGGTGCATGATGGTGGAATGATCATGTGTTCACATGCATCTACTGTCGACGAACATTTATAGCGCGAATTGGCCTTACCAGTCACATTCGCTGCCGCCATGGGTTGTAGTTATTATGCCTTTTTGAAGCACAATGTAACAAACTATCGTCTGTCAAGACGTCAAGGTGCCAATGATGTTTGCTGGTTTTGTGCCATAGAGTCTTAATATCGTTTAACCCCAGCCTCGCTACGGTCAGTCTACATTTGCCTTCTTTTGAACAGTTTCATTGGTGGTAATTATAGTCCATTCCGTGTGTTATTGGTGATCATGTCTGTCCACAGCCTTGTCTTGTGTGCTGCCAACAATTTCTGATACTGATGTTTCTCCACGCCATGATGTCAAACTGTCCAGAATCTTCTCACTTGGTCTTCCGCTGTCTCTCTTCCCTCTTTCCGTTTTGACGACATACTCCAGTTTTCCCGTTTTAATGACACGCACAAAGAATGTTGCAGTCCTCTGCTGATGTCAGTAACCAGTTCTCTGTGTGACTTAACTTCTTTCAAGATATCTTCATTGTTCTTTCTAGCGGTCCGCAGTCGTTCTTATCAGTCTTCTACAACATCACATCTACCGAAGCCTCCACATAATTCTTCAATTGCACATAATTCGCTTCCACACATCAGGATTGGGTCAATATAGCTCTTAAGAACTCTTTTCATCATCTCAGTTGAGAGAGAGATAAATTGTAGAGAATATTCTTCCTCTTGTAAAATGCTGCTTTTACTTGGACTATTCTACATCTAACTTCCTGAATACAACTTCAATATGCTGTTATTAAAGTACCCAAATAATTATATACATTGACTTGCTGACCATAGCGCCAAGACATTCCAAATCTGCGACATTTTCATTTTCGTCATTGTTAATAGTGATGTTTGATTGTCGTATAGTTTTGTCGGTGAACCAATTTTATTTTTAAGTTCAGGCAAGATCAACTCTTCTAATCTCTGAGCATTATTTAATAATAAGACGGCGTCACCTACATATCCTAGTTCTTTGACTGCCATAATTTATGAATGGATCCAAAATGTCGCTAGCTTCTTCACTGTTAGCGTTTCTCATTACAAGTTCTGCAGAAATGGGTAGATAATGCTGGCGTCTTACTCCGCTTAAATGACCACGGTGAAAGGTTAATAGTATATCACTAGTTAAACGTTTAGGTTAAGTTATGTTGCAATCGAAAAACGCACCAACGTTGGCAAATTTCGACGCGCGCGCGCGCGCACACACACACACCACACACTGCAAGCGTCAATATACAGAACAAATAGAGGCACCTATACACAACTGGGCTCACACCACACACTGCAAGCGTCAATACACAGAACAAATAAAGGCACCTATACACAACTGGGTTCACACCACACACTGCAAGCGTCAATATACGGAACAAATAAGGGTGAATATACAGAACAAATAGAGGCACCTATACACAACTGGGCTCACACCACATACTGCAAGCGTCAATATACAGAACACATAGAGGCACCTATACACAACTGGGCTCACACCACACACTGCAAGCATCAATATACGGGACAAATAAGGGTGAATATACAGAACAAATAGAGGCACCTATACACAACTGGGCTCACACCACACACTGCAAGCGTCAATACACAGAACAAATAGAGGCCCCTATACACAACTGGGCTCACACCACATACTGCAAGCGTCAATATACAGAACACATAGAGGCACCTATACACAACTGGGCTCACACCACACACTGCAAGCATCAATATACGGGACAAATAAGGGTGAATATACAGAACAAATAGAGGCACCTATACACAACTGGGCTCACACCACATACTGCAAGCGTCAATATACAGAACACATAGAGGCACCTATACACAACTGGGCTCACACCACATACTGCAAGCGTCAATATACAGAACACATAGAGGCACCTATACACAACTGGGCTCACACCACATACTGCAAGCGTCAATATACAGAACACATAGAGGCACCTATACACAACTGGGCTCACACCACATACTGCAAGCGTCAATATACAGAACACATAGAGGCACCTATACACAACTGGGCTCACACCACATACTGCAAGCGTCAATATACAGAACACATAGAGGCACCTATACACAACTGGGCTCACACCACATACTGCAAGCGTCAATATACGGAACATATAGAGGCACCTATACACAACTGGGCTCACACCACATACTGCAAGCGTCAATATACAGAACACATAGAGGCACCTATACACAACTGGGCTCACACCACATACTGCAAGCGTCAATATACAGAACACATAGAGGCACCTATACACAACTGGGCTCACACCACATACTGCAAGCGTCAATATACAGAACACATAGAGGCACCTATACACAACTGGGCTCACACCACATACTGCAAGCGTCAATATACAGAACACATAGAGGCACCTATACACAACTGGGCTCACACCACATACTGCAAGCGTCAATATACGGGACAAATAAGGGTGAATATACAGAACAAATAGAGGCACCTATACACAACTGGGCTCACACCACATACTGCAAGCGTCAATATACAGAAACACATAGAGGCACCTATACACAAACTGGGCTCACACCACATACTGCAAGCGTCAATATACAGAACACATAGAGGCACCTATACACAACTGGGCTCACACCACATACTGCAAGCGTCAATATACAGAACACATAGAGGCACCTATACACAACTGGGCTCACACCACATACTGCAAGCGTCAATATACAGAACACATAGAGGCACCTATACACAACTGGGCTCACACCACATACTGCAAGCGTCAATATACGGGACAAATAAGGGTGAATATACAGAACAAATAGAGGCACCTATACACAACTGGGCTCACACCACATACTGCAAGCGTCAATATACAGAACACATAGAGGCACCTATACACAACTGGGCTCACACCACATACTGCAAGCGTCAATATACAGAACACATAGAGGCACCTATACACAACTGGGCTCACACCACATACTGCAAGCGTCAATATACAGAACACATAGAGGCACCTATACACAACTGGGCTCACACCACATACTGCAAGCGTCAATATACAGAACACATAGAGGCACCTATACACAAACTGGGCTCACACCACATACTGCAAGCGTCAATATACAGAACACATAGAGGCACCTATACACAACTGGGCTCACACCACATACTGCAAGCGTCAATATACGGAACATATAGAGGCACCTATACACAACTGGGCTCACACCACATACTGCAAGCGTCAATATACAGAACCACATAGAGGCACCTATACACAACTGGGCTCACACCACATACTGCAAGCGTCAATATACAGAACACATAGAGGCACCTATACACAACTGGGCTCACACCACATACTGCAAGCGTCAATATACAGAACACATAGAGGCACCTATACACAACTGGGCTCACACCACATACTGCAAGCGTCAATATACAGAACACATAGAGGCACCTATACACAACTGGGCTCACACCACATACTGCAAGCGTCAATATACGGAACAAATAATGGTGAATATACAGAACAAATAGAGGCACCTATACACAACTGGGCTCACACCACACACTGCAAGCGTCAATATACAGAACAAATAGAGGCACCTATACACAACTGGGCTCACACCACACACTGCAAGCGTCAATATACAGAACAAATAGAGGCACCTATACACAACTGGGCTCACACCACACACTGCAAGCGTCAATATACAGAACACATAGAGGCACCTATACACAACTGGGCTCACACCACATACTGCAAGCGTCAATATACAGAACACATAGAGGCACCTATACACAACTGGGCTCACACCACATACTGCAAGCGTCAATACACAGAACAAATAGAGGCACCTATACACAACTGGGCTCATGCAGGTATTGAGAGTCTCCTTGGTGGAGCGGTCAAGCCGCTCTCGGGCTCCGAAAGTCGTGGGTTCGTTCTCGGACTCCGTCATTCTGTTATAAGTAAACAATTTTCGCAGATACCTGACTGGATCTACGGAGTTAGTGCACTGTGCGACGTTTTCGACAGGCAGCTCTGCGGAAAGAAGACCAAGCCGTATGAGATGCAACCTGGTGCATTGAACGTCGACACTCTTGCCTTTAACACCTTTTTAACATATGTTATTGTTGTAATTAACACCAGAGCAGATAACAACGCAGAAGTCCGGAATATGAAAGCTGTTCAATTAAGTTCTGCTTCCGGGTCGAACTAGTCTACAAAGGATACCAGGAAATATCACTGAATAGGAAAAGTGGCCAGCATGAAATCGACCACGTCATCCATCGAGTTCCCATTGGCCTTTAAAAGTGCAACCAGCACCATATACCCAATTCCTCTAATGTTTGTAAACAAGCCCTTTACTTTTACATTATAATTCTGCATACGATTGATAGACGATGAAATATAATAATACAAAAATTATAATTTTAAAATTATACATATAAAATAATAATAATTTTGGCAGCGAATATAATCAGACAGTCAGTTTATATAATTTTCTGTCTGTAAATAACGATGATAACCTATGCAGCTACATAATCGTATACAACATATGTAATGAAACATCTACAGAGCTGTCAGAACCAATTGTCTGTCCGTCTGTCTGCTTGTCTGTCTCTATCAACCTATTGCAGAGTGGTTAGTTGCATATCCTTTACAGGACATCCCAATCAACCCTGTCGGATATGTTTATGTTGTTTGTCCATCAAGAATGATGATGACTATTCATTTCATCCAGTGGGGTTGAAAGTATGGAGCCGTGAGTTCTAAGATGGCTGATAAGGCCTATTTTGTCTCGAAATGTTCTTTGACAATGTTAACAAAGAATGCTTGACGTTTCTGGAGGAGGATTTTCCTGCAATGGTTTTTTCTGTTCTGTCTTTTCTTCACAGCTCTTGCAGTCCTGGTTGCCTCACAAGTGACTGCACCCTTGCGTAATGATGCACGCCACGAATTTCGGTCTCAGGCTGCATTCTCCCAGGTGTCATGATGAATTCCAAAAGCATTCAGTGAGATTTTCAGAGTGTCTTTAAAGCGTTTCCTCAGTCCGCCTTGGGAGCGTTTACCATAACGCAACTCGCATTAAAAAAATTCGTTTAGGGACCCTGTGATCTAGCATGCGAGTCAAGTGACCAGCCCAGCGAATCTGATTCTTCATTAGTAGAGTGTGGATACTGGGCATGGACGCTCTTTCTAGGACTTCAGTGTCTGGAATTTTGTCTTGCCATTTAATCTTCAGTAACTTCCTAAGGCAGACTATGTGGAAGTGGCTTAATTTCCTAGCGTGTCACTGATAAACAGTCTAGGTTTCACAAGCACATAGCATGTGTGGATAACACAACTGCTTTGTAGACTTTCAGCTTTGTTTGCAGGCTTATTCCATTTCTGTCCCATACATTTGCTGTAAAGTGGTTGAATATGATTCCAACTCGCCGTCAATAACAACAATGCAGCAGAACTACTGAAGCAACGTCAATGAACATGTAATGACTGAAGGTAGGCCAACATTTACTGGCAGACAATGTTTATTACATAAAATAGCTTGAGCGTCCTCAAATATTAATATACACCGTTCCTAAGTGGCTGGGGGATCGGTGTTACGTAAATAGGCAAAATACCCAAAGCTCCTAATACATAGTTAATTAATTGAATGCCCAGATAAATGATTTAGCCGTCCAGCGGTCTCCACATTGTATAGTTGTCGCTTAACATAACAATACCGACTTACTGTTGATCTTGGGCCATGCCGTCTAATTCTGGTTTAATATTAATGGCCAATCGTGTATGCCGACTGTGGAGCATGCCTTGATCGTGTATCCTTTATGAACGATGACTCCCTGTTACCATATCCGTCTTCCAGATCGCCTCATGTTGATAATTCATCTCTGAGAGCGTTCCGCCGCCTTTCTTGCTGTCAGCCCAAACATCGTTCTCTCACTCACTGGTTGCTAGTCTTTCACGCAGTGACGTTTTTCACATTGTCACAGTCACTTGGCGACTTTTGCTATCTTTTGGTTCGAGATTACTCTTCGGATTCTTTCTCCTTATAAATTCTATCTCTCATTCTGAAGTGCTACGTGGCAACATTCTTGTATAGTCTGCCAAAGGCCGCACTGGCCTTGGAGATTCTTGTATTCACTTCATCATCAATTGTGGCAGCTTGTGACACAGTGCTGCCAAGATAGGTGAATTTGTCCACAACACTTAGACTATGACCATTCATTTTGATAATTCGGCACAGTGTGATTATTCCCTGGATCTGGCTGGTACATAACTACAGTCTTCTCCAAATTGATATTGAGCCCAAAGTTGGCAAAGGCATGTGAGAAAGCTGAAACATTATGTTGCATGTCCGCCTCTGAGTTGGCGTATAGAGCGCAATCATCAGCAAACAGGAGCTCTCTGATGGTGTCGCTGTTAATTTTGGTTTTAGCTTTCAGCCTTCTGAGATTGAATAACTTTCCACCCATGCGGTAGTTGATGTCTATTCCAATGTCGTTGTTCTCGAAGGCATTCGTCAACATAGCTGAAAACATGAGGCTGAACAGTGTTGGTGCCAGGACACATCCTTGCTTCACTCCATTGGTGACAGGAAGGGCTCAGAGAGTTCACCATTTTCCTGTACTCTTGGCTGCATGCCATCATGAAATAGCCGCACTATTTGGACAAACTTTCGTGGACAGCCATAATCTTCCACAGTCCCTTCTCTGCTGACTGTATCAAAAGCCTTGGTAAGGTCAATGAAAGTGGAGAACATTTCTGTTCCTGTCATTACTCGACATTTTTCTCGACATCCGACATTTGTCGGATATATGGTTCTCCCAAAGCGAGAAAGGATACAAAGTTCCTCTTTCTCAATGTAATCCTGCCCGTTATAATTAATTAAGCTAGCACTGGCTCAAATGCTTGATTTAATATTTCAGAGTTTCGGAGAACCAAGGAATTCCTCCAGGGAACAATGTAAAGTTTCCTGACGGCCAACCCTATCTGGTTGGGGGTTCCTTGCCTCTCCTCTCTCAGCTAATTAATTAATATCTAGGGTGTGTCTTATTGACCTACATTACACGACAATGGAGGAAATTACCTCTTACATAATTTATTAAAACATAAACATGGATTATGGTCATTCAATACATCAATAACATCAATTTCAAATGGTATTGTGTATCAATATATGTTCATACAATTCAAAGATACTTCACATCCCTGGATGCCTTAAATATACATTTTAATGACATACTTTAATATTTCCTTGGGATAGACTGTCTGAACCTGCTTATAAACATATAGTTGTACTTCAGGGTGACTGGATCCCTAATGCCACCAATTCCTTGAGCTTGTGTTAAGTTCTCCTAAAGACTGTGTTTATTTTTTTGCCTGGGTATAGGATATTGTTTTTGTTTCCCTACACTCCAGTTAAGTTACCTCTTTTACTGGGCTAAGGAAACTGCTTGCAGGTGAGTTCTGTTTGGGATACTGTTCCGCATCACTTTGTCCAGATACTTCACTCACACAAGAAAAGTCAGGCCTGGATCTAGATTCAGTCAAGCTGCTACATTCACCAAAGTCAGGTCTGGATCTATATGGTTATAGTCACTACCTTCATTCTTTTGAGAATGGCTCCAACACCACATGTCAACACCAAGATTTCAGGTCCTAGATTTGGTTGTGTTTCCAAATACACTGGCTGCTGGTTTTTGTTCCTTCTTTTTTTCTCTCGACTAAATAATTATTCATCTAGCGTGTGTAGAGATTTTAGAGGCTACAATTTCCAGTATTCACAGTAGGCCTTAATCTAGCGACGACGAGTCTGTGGTATCACAATGATGCCGTGCACTGGTCGTTGCTGGTTTTTATCCTGGCTTTTCCCGTCAAAGTTTTTGGTTGAATCGTCGAAAATGAGCCGTTGTAAATTTTGGATTTTAGAAGGCGGGAACAAAACAGCACTGTTGTGGTGTCAATCTCGAATTGTTTTACGGGGAATATTCACAGCGTCGTTGACGGCGTGCGAAAATATATTACAAACCCCAATATTTATAATCAGCTTGTGATTTTCTGGGCTATGTTATGTTAAACAGTTTGCCACTGTTTTCTGAACGGCAGACTATCATACCGATGTGTGAATCAAAGCAAAGCGATTTGCACCCACATACTCAGTCGTTGACTTTGAACCCGGCGTGTTGAGACTGTGAAACTCCGTTCACTATCCCCAGGCACCTGATTTCGACGGGTAGAAGGGTGTGCTATATCATTTTCTCACCTGCCGCTTGATGACGTGTCTCGCTCACGTAAACTACATGCAGATGTTAGTATTTTCAGACCTGTTCTTGTAGTATTCCGACCTTCACCTTTACACATATATCATGTGTGCCTGCCATTTATCAATTGACGTGGGCGATCATGCCTTCCCACAACACCCATTCTCTACTACGATGAACAAGTGTACAACGACACCGTTGAGAATTCTATAACGGTTCTTTAAGAGGTAACAGTGTGCAGAATTCTATAATGGTTCTTTCAGAGGTAACATTGTACAGAATTCTATAATGGTTCTTTCCGAGGTAACATTGTGCATAATTCTGTAATGGTTCTTTCAGAGGTAACAGTGTGAAGAATTCTATAATGGTTCTTTCAGAGGTAACATTGTACAGAATTCTATAATGGTTCTTTCCGAGGTAACATTGTGCATAATTCTGTAATGGTTCTTTCAGAGGTAACAGTGTGCAGAATTCTATAATGGTTCTTTCAGGGGTAACATTGTACAGAATTCTACAAGGGTTAAGAGGTAACATTAAGCAGAATTCTAAAAGGGTTCTTTAAGAGGTAACATTGTGCAGTATTCCATAAGAGTTCTTTTAGAGGTAACATTATGCATAATTCCATAAGGGTTCTTTAAGAGGTAACATTGTGCAAAATTCTATAATGGTTCTTTAAGAGGTAACATTGTGCAAAATTCTATAATAGTTCTGTAAGAGGTAACATTGTGCAGTTTTCTTTAAGGGTTCTTTAGGAGGTAACATTGTGCAAAATTCTATAATGGTTCTTTAAGAGGTAATATTGTGCAGAATTATATAAGGGTTTTTCAAGAGGTAACATTGTGCAGTTTTCTTTAAGGGTTCTTTAAGAGGTAACATTGTGCAAAATTCTATAATGGTTCTTTAAGAGGTAACATTGTGCAGAATTATATAAGGGTTTTTAAGAGGTAACATTGTACATAATTATATAATGGTTCTTTAAGAGGTAACATTGTGCAGAATTATATAATGGTTCTTTAAGAGGTAACATTGTGCAGAATTATATAATGGTTCTTTAAGAGGTAACATTGTGCAGAATTATATAATGGTTCTTTAAGAAGCAACATTGTGCAGTATTCTATAAGGGTTCTTTAAGAAGCAACATTGTGCAGTATTCTATAAGGGTTCTTTAAGAAGCAGCAATGTGCAGTATTCTATAAGTGTTCTTTAAGAAGCAACATTGTGCAGCATTCTATAAGTGTTCTTTAAGAAGCAACATTGTGCAGTATTCTATAAGGGTTCTTTAAGGAGCAACATTCTGCAGTATTCTATAAGTGTTCTTTAAGAAGCAACATTGTGCAGTATTCTATAAGTGTTCTTTAAGAAGCAACATATTGTGCAGTATTCTATAAGTGTTCTTTAAAAAGCAACATATTGTGCAGTATTCTATAAGTGTTCTTTAAGAAGCAACATTGTGCAGTATTCTATAAGGGTTCTTTAAGAAGCAACATTGTGCAGTATTCTATAAGTGTTCTTTAAGAAGCAACATATTGTGCAGTATTCTATAAGTGTTCTTTAAAAAGCAACATATTGTGCCAGTATTCTTCTATAGTGTTCTTTAAGAAGCAACATTGTGCAGCATTCTATAAGTGTTCTTTAAGAAGCAACATTGTGCAGTATTCTATGTGTTCTTTAAGAAGCAACATATTGTGCAGTATTCTATAAGTGTTCTTTAAGAAGCAACATATTGTGCAGTATTCTATAAGTGTTCTTTAAGAAGCAACATTGTGCAGTATTCTATAAGTGTTCTTTAAGAAGCAACATTGTGCAGTATTCTATAAGGGTTCTTGCAACTGCTGCTACGTAGCAAGGATGGACATGTTTAACAGGTCAATGAAACATCGTATTCCATCATGTAATGTGAGCCGGTCTCCCTGACCGAGGAGTTAACGCAGTTGTTCGTAATTCCGTATATCCACGTGGGGAAAACAGCTGTGCTGGTAACTTACGGGGGTATGTGAGCCGGTCGTACAGAAAGCAATGGTAAACTACTGAACGTAAAACTTGCCCAGTACATCTACACTGAAAAATGCTTGTGTTGACTGCAACGTCCTATAAGGGATATGCAACATAAAAGAAATGTGACAAAAATTAGGCTCCAGACGTCTCTTTCTATTTAAACTTAAGTGACGTAAGTAATTTGCTTGTTCTTTTCAGGACGTTGCAATTAATCCCAGCATTTATTGGCTGTTTGTATTTAGTTGAGTTGAGTTGAGTTGAGTTAAGAACCGACATCATTGCACTCAGGACATTCCCATACGTGCTCCGTCCCCTCGTTCAACAGCCAGCGAAAAGTCACACTACTAATCGTTCACAGCGCTATCTGATTAAAAGTTCTCCTGGTCTTTCCTCTCAGTTATGAGATTCTTCCATAACCCCTGCTGTTACGTTCAGTGGTTTAAAATTGCTTTTTGGACATCCAACGTTCATACCATGGAAATCAACGCCACGCGATCTGGTGTAGTCGGTGGATCGTGAAACCGCGTTCATCATCTTCTTCTACTTTTGCCGGCAAGCGTCATGGGGAGGAATAGTTGGTGCTCCAGCGAGCGATGGGAGGCACTGGATCATTACGTGTGATTGTACAATGTCTTTCATGTCGTAAATCCATTTTCTTCACGGGTGTCCTCTTGTTCTCGTGGCAGATCACCGCATTACTCTTCACAAAATACCATTCCACTAGAATGATTAGGTAGTGTTAGGCTTCAAAGTCCTGACTGGACCATAGTTTACGGTAAACATCTCGTTTTATGCTGAATTTATTTTCCCAGGGCATTGATCCATGTTGCAGTTTCTGTCTGGCCGTCTCTCTCTTTCGTCCTCTTTTTCTCTCCCTCTCGCGCTCATCTCGGTCTTAGCCCCCCTCTCTCTCTCTCTCTCTCTCTCTCTCTCTCTCTCTCTCTCTCTCTCTCTCTCTCTCTCTCAGACATAATGTATCCGTTCGCGTGTGTCAAGCCACGACGTGGGGCTATCAACAAGCCCTCTCTCACTGTGGTGATCCATCTCCTTCCATTTATCTGTCCAGTTGTTAGAATATGCTCCAGACGTGCCCTTCTCACTACGGCACCAGACATGTTGACTGTCTCATTCCATGTCTGTGGTCAGTGGTCGTTGTGTTTCAGCCTCTTTCAAAACAGTTCAATCACATTTGGACTATTTCAATCACATTTTGACGTTTCATTCTGTTGAATGATTTTGTGTCGTCTACGAAAAATAAGTACAGATCTGCGCTAAAACAAACAAAAATACACAGGCACCCACACCAAAACACACATTGTGTTTTAACTAGGGTAATAGCTTGGTGGTTTGTATGATTTTTGTAAATATGTTTGTCAACGTTTTCAGTCTTAGAAGATTTCGTACTCGAAGCCAAACAGGCACTATAAGAATAATGCAAAAAAAGCATGTGTGTGTGTAATACTTTCAAACATGTACCATTTATGGTACTGTATTTTAACATAAACCATAAGTCTTTAATATGCTCAGACCAAATTTAAGAGCCATAAAACACATCATACGTTGCTTGATACGCACAGGCAACAGATGACCACACATGGTGCGTTGATTTGGTCAAAACGAATGGCTTTGACATGGTTTCCTTGTGCGAGAATTTTGAGGCAGGGAGTGACTACAGGATCTGGCCGACACTCAGTTCTCCGAAGAAAGGCCAGACGGAGATAATCACACTGCAACTGCTATCATTATTATTGGGACTCTTCGCTGGTTGCTGAAGATGAGGGCGCAGCGCGTATGGAAATATCCCCATTGCTGTGATGTCGGTTCTTTACTCAACAAAACTCAATAGTATGCCGCCATTTTCAAGACAAACCAGTATTCTATCCGATAATGTGCATCCTAAATATTGATCCTGATTTATTCATTTGAAAATTATTGTTTCCGCTCACTCTGTTATGGTGCTCATAATGTCAGATAGATGATAAGTTAGATCCATTGGCTGACCTCTGATATAGTGGCAATGCCAACCCGCCCATCTGCTCAGTTTCTGATGGCCTGATAAGATGATGAATGTTACCTTCAGCAGAGATTTAAACCAGTGTTTGATGCGAAGCCTGCTTTAAATCTCCTAGGTTATGGGATAGGTAGTTATTTGTTGAGGTATCATTCTTGCACTTCGGACAAGTTAACAGGTGCTCATTTCTCTCTCTCCACCCCGATATGCATCAGCACCCGGCGGCTCCTCAGCACGAGGCCCCTCATTCTCCCGATTATGAAATATTACAGGGAGAACCAATAATAAACAAAACCAAAAAAAGTCTTTAGTCTAATCTTTAAAAGGTGAGAAATGATGGCTCCGTGAACTTAAAGAAAAGTTTGTTTTAGGTTAACAGCTGACAAACTGCTTGATCATAATAGTTTCAAATGGGTCGTTAAGTGTCTTTTAGTGTAGTGTGAAACGCTCGAACACAAATATGTTCAGCTTATCTTGTCAAGATAACATCCAGGATGAGAAAATACACACAAGGTGGCAATGGTCAAGCCCCAGGACGCGGACGTGCTCGCAGATATGATGATTTATATGCTCTTTGAATTTCAGCACAGAAGCCACAAGCAATAGGCTACACAATTTATTGCCTGGAATATTTCGCTGCATCTCGGTAGGTGCACAATTAAGTTACTTACAGAAAGTCGCAATAAACCTCATAATTTTGTTTTCGATATTTATGATTTTTAAGGCAATTTTTGATTCGGTAGTTTGCATTGCTTTCTGAACGATCGACGCCCACACCATTGTTAAATATAAACGATTATGAAACGCGTTCACTACCCATAGCCACAGACACTGGCAGGTACATAGTGCAGAATTATAGACGCATCTATCTGATGTAGCTTGAGAAAAAAAATTTCACGTATTGATTAGCACTCGTATACGACAAGGGAAGAGGTAGACATTGAGGATACAATTTTTCTTATAGTCCATGCCGCGTGAATGTCTGTCCAGAGCCTTCCGTTTCTTGCACTTTAAATAATGTCTATACCGACGTTTCTCCATGCCACGATGTCAAACTGTCCTATATCTTCTCTCTTGGTCTCACCCTGTCGCTCTTCCCCTCCAGCCTTCCTATCCTAATGACATGTCCAATGAATGTGTACTGTCTACTTCTAAAGCGAGGATACACTAAGCCAGTGGTTCTCAACCGGTGGGGAATTCCCCCAGGGGGGAATTTTAGAGTTTCCAGGGGGAGGGGAAGAGGGAGAAATTAAGATTATTTCAAGATCGCATTAATACCAGAACCGATTACTTGATATTGTTTATCTTTCCATACTTTACGGTTCTGTACTTATTGCCCTTCTGAAATTCGTTTTATAACGTAAGTAGACCCACAAATCACGTTTTATGTGGGCGCCTAAACTTGTTGTAGTATGTGTTATTAAATTTAGCTTCAATATTTATTTATACTGTGTAGGGGCGGGGGGATTTATAGAAAGGAAATACGAAAAGGGGGGGGGGAAACATATGGTGCATGGGTAAAAAAAAATGGTTGAGAACCACTGCACTAGGCGGTTGAACAAACTGAATGCTAAGGTAATACATATTTGAACTTGTTGCCTCCACATGACAAGCCCTTGCAGAAACACCACATTTGTTTAAACTAGTATGTGTGTGTGTGTGTGTGTGTGTGTGTGTGTGTGTGGTGTAGAGAGAGAGAGAGAGAGAGAGAGAGAGAGAGAGAGAGAGAGAGAGAGAGAGAGAGAGAGAGGGGGGGGGGGGAAGTAGCTTTGAAATATATCAAGTTTTGTTTTCATAAACAGAAGTCACCTCATTAGACAGGAAATGCTTACAGACACAGAAGTAAAATTAATACAACAAGGAAACCGTTTTTGGCCACAAAGACCAATGAGAAGGTTACATGATCCAACCGTATATCAAGTACATTGTTAACCGAGATGGGTATGTTGCCCGCAAACAAAATAATGAAGTTTATTAACTCACTAATAAGGTATACATACTAGTCAGTATGGTATAATGATGTCTACAACATGGTTTCCGTTCTTTTTTGACTCCTCCCATACACCTCGCCACACACAGTGATCGAGGAATTGTCAGTCGTATCCTTATTTTCGTGTCAGGCATAAGTATATTGTTTTCCTGTTCACATATTTCATCATCGGCTATATTATGTTTAAAACCAATCTGAGTCTCTTACTGCTTTCATTCTGGGTGTCTTAATGCAGTAGCTTCCTCTTGCTTTCCGCATATACATGGCGGTGAACTATGTCTACAGAATTTGGACAACGTTTAAACTGCTCTGTGGTACACTCGCTAACAGCAAAGAGCACCTAGGAGTTGTCGACTTATCCCTGTGGATGCTCGGTCCCCAGAGCTGTTTTTGCCACGCCGTGTGATGATTTCGACCTCTACAACGAGGCGATGCAGATGGAAATGGAAATTTGGCTTCTGAAGAAAATGCAAAGGAAATCATGGACAGACCGAAAAACCACAGAGCAGCCTCTACAAGTGTCCTACAAGACACAAATGAAAACCGTAAACTGAATAGATAAATTATGTGTAGACAGTCAAGATTTGTTGGACACGTTATGAAAAACAATAAACAGGAGAACATGGTAAAAACTGGCAATAGCCTACTGAGGGGAAGAAAACTAGGGGGAGGCAGAGAGGTAAATACCTGGATGGCTTGGCCACACTGCATAGTCGAGACAAATAACACAGAGCTGACTCAAGATTCGGGTGATAATATGGGATGGAGAAACATGCCGCCCACGCTTATCGGCAATGCAAATGAGCTACCGTGTAACAAGCAAAAATATTGATGTTGTTTAGAATCAAAACGTTGTACTCGATGAAAAGTAAGTAGTCTGTGGGCGATAGTATGTGACATGTGTTAGTGGGTGTTCTACGTAACAATACGACATATATAAATACAGGACAATTGAAAGGGATAATTACAATATGTAGAATCCGATACGGCTCCGTGGCGAAGGCGTTATGGACGTAGTTCGCAATCCCGCATACCCGCGTTCGAAACACAGCTACGCGAGATTTGGCATCAGACTAAGTTGCGTTGGTTTTTATGAAATGGTATGGGTGTCGGTCGTTTAGAGAGCAATGGTAAACTAGTGAACGTAAACTTGCTAATAAATCACAGCAGCAAAAAGATGCTGGTGTTGAGTGCAACGTCCTGTAAAGGATATGCAATTAACTAACTTTAGAATCCGATACGTTCTTTAGGCGACTGGATAGTTACTTTTGTCTTCGTGGCGAAGTGGTTAAGGCACCTGCCTCGTGCTGCGAAGGTTGTGGGCTCGATTCCGGTCTCCATCATTTCCAATCCAATCCCATTTTTGGTACGAGTATCCCCTTTCAGCCTCCGAGTTTTTCGACTTGGAATATGTAGGGGTGTTTATGGTGTAGCTTGTAGTTTGTCTTTCGTACTTTGGGCTGCTTGTTGTAAGCTTCTCGGCTTCTGATGGGTTGATTGCGTTCGTTACTTTCTGTATGAGGTTTTTCATGTCTGTACAGTCACGCACTTGTTGAGGCTTGCAGTCGTTGTGTGCCCACCTGGTCATATGCTGCTGTTGCCTTCAGGGAGCTTTACCTCTCGTTCTCTATGCTCCAGTAATTGTGATCGTTTGGGCGTCGTCTTGGTCTTCCTTGATTTCGTGTGTTGTGGGCGGTTCGCCAGTTCGATATTGGTGGGGAGCGACATTGTACTTCCTCTGTTGCTTCTTCTTCTTCTGTCTGTGCTCTTGCATCTTCTAGTTCGTGTGTGGCTGTCTGGGTCTTGAGCAGTGCTAATATCTCTTGTAGAGTATCTTCTGTCCTTTCTTTCACATCTTGTATTTTTGATAGCTGTTCTTCAGTCTCAGCCTTTATAGCAGCCATTCGAGCGACATCCTGCTCAATCTTCTGCTGAACTTGCTTCGTTTCGTCCAGGATGCGCTGAGCGGCTGTTATCTGGGTCTCTTGCGTCTTTTCTTTTTCTTCCTCCATGTTGTTGAGCTTTGATCGCAGGTCCTTCAGTTGGCCTTCCAGTTGCGCTTTGTCGCTTTTTGTGAGTCGATTGGTGGCCTCGTACTTGCCTCCTAGCCTCTTTATAGGGTAGGTTAGTTTTGATGGCGATCTTCATGGCTTCCTTGCTGTCTTGGTGGCAGGGGCAGCCGAGGTACCTGGCGCCGTGGTTGCCGAGGCAGTTGGCGCATTTTCTGTTAGTGTTAGGCCTCCTGAAGTCCTTGTCGATCTTTGCATGCTGGCACTGACTGTATGGATGAGGTCCAGAGCAGTATCTGCATACCTCCACCTCACTCTTGCAGGTGGCACGGGTGTGCCAAAACTTCTGGCACTTAGAGCACTGCAGCACTCTCGGTATGTAGTGCTCTGGAACTTGGTCTCTCTTGTCCCATCTGATGTATTGAGGGATCACTCGGTCCTGCGATGTTACTATGACGACTGTGGAGGGGATGTTATTCTTTCCGATGATCCTCTCAGCACTGGTGATCTTGAGTTTCTTGTTCTCCCTTGTCAGCATCTCCCTGATCTGGTCGTTGGTGAGATGGGTCTTGACTCGTTTAATGACCCATCGTTTCATCATGCTGTGTCGGGTGGCTTCCAATAAGATGCCGTGGTGAAGCTTGATGTCGGCCTTCTATTCTTGTGCAATTTTCTGCATAAGTGCTGTGGTCTTTGGGTTTTTGTTGATGGAGACCACTACTCCATCAGGTGTCTTGCGTAGCTGGTAGATGCTGTTTCTTCCCAGCTCGTTTTCCAGCAGCTTGATTATCTTGTCTGTTGGCAGCGCCGACAGTTTGGCTTCTCCAACGCTTGTCTGTTTTAGCAGCAATTTGCCGGTGAAGTCCTCAGTTGTAGTTTCCTCCGATGTTGAGATCTTTGGTAAACTGGGCTGCTTCGTCTTGGTGCTGTTGAAAACTTCACGGCTGCTGCTGGCTTCAGTTAAAGTTGTAGTTTCTGACGTCTGTTGAGCTACGGGTGTGGCTTCATCTTGTGTAGAAGTGGTAGCTTCATTTAATGTTTCTTCAGGTTCTGGCGGTGTGCTGCGGCTAGCAGACACGTTGTCCTCTTGCATCATTTTGATAGTCTTGGCGGCTTCCACGCTGCTCATTTAGAACGTTGGGTGTCTTAGTGGAGTTTTTTCTGGCAACGTGCCATTTTCTGACACGTGTCCGGTTTGAAGCGATTTGGCCGCTTGCTCTCGATAGCGCGTCGAGACGACTCCATCATTTGGTTCACGGCTGCAGTTTTATCAGAGATTCCCGCGGGGCGTCGGAGTTCGTATGGAGTTCGTGCTTTATGTGGCACTTTTGGCAGGCCGCGTTACGGGAAGAAACCGAGCCATTTGGGATAAAACCCGGTGCACTGAAATCGTTCCTCTCGCCTTTAGACATTTGTTTTGTCCTAATTGTAAAAGCGTCGATTCTGTTAATAAGTAACAACTGTGAATGTTTAAAAACAATCTGCTTCACTATGCGTACACAAGGGACGGAGATGTAAAACGTTGACTAGGAGGGACTCAACAACAATTTCAGGCAGTCACAGACAATACTGGCTGAAAGCTTGTGTGTGCACGCGGGAGTCGGTGTTTGTGAAATCGGTATTTATACTATGATGTGTGTAGTGAATGCTTGTGTTGGTGTGTGAAAGTATGTGTTAGCGGACTGTTTTCAAGTGCTTAATGCGTGTTTGTGTGCATTTGGGACATGTGTGTGTGTTGTGTGTGTGTGTGTCTTAGCGGATATTTGAATGAGTTAATGAGTGTTTGTATGTACTGTTTATGTTAATCGGTGCTCGTGTGTGTGTGTGTGTGTGTGTGTGTGTGTGTGTGTGTGTGCGCGCGCGCGTTAGTATGTGTTTGTGTTTAGCGGATATTTGAATGAGTTAATGAAGTGTTTGCGTGTCAGTGGGTATTGTTTCCTGTTAAGGAGTTCTTGTGGTGTGTCTGTGCTAAAATGTTTGTATACATTGCTTGGTGTGTGTGTGTGTGTGTGTGTGTGTGCGTGCGTGCGTGCGCGCGCGCGCGCGTGTGTGAGCGTCTTAGTAAGTTATACATATTATCTTAATGTTTTTGTTTTACGTTTCTCATGACATTTTCTGCATTCAGACAAATTAAAATATAGTAATAAATATGTTTTATTTATTTTTTTAAATTATTATTTTTTCCATTTGTGGATATACTGAATTTCTGCTTCTTTTATTCTTCTGTCCTATATTCCCCACTGGGGCTAAATCCTTCAAGCCAACAATGCCACACCGATAGATCTTGTGCTATTTCCTACAGCTCCATTCATGTCGTCCCTACACTATTTATTCATCTCTGTCTGTAATGCTCTTCTCCCAGTGTTTAGGTCTCCCGCTATTTCGTTTGCGTTGTGGATTCCAGACAAGAGAATGTCTAGTTCAGTGGTTTTCAACCGCTGGGGAATTCCCCGCTCCCCCGGGGGAATTTAGGGTTTCCGGGGGTGGGGGGCGGTTAAAATTATTTCAAGATCGCGTTAATACAAGAACCGATTACTTGATATTGACAGACAGACAGACAGACAGATAGATAGACAGACAGACAGACAGACAGACAGACAGACAGACAGATAGACAGACAGACAGACAGACAGACAGACAGACAGACTAGATAGATAGATAGATAGATAGATAGATAGATAGATAGATAGATATCGGTCGGTCGATCGGCCGTCAGGCAGGCAGGCAGATAGATAGATAGATAGATAGATAGACAGATAGATATATAGATAGATAGATAAGCAGGCAGGCAAGCGGGCGGGCAGGCAGGCAGATAGATAGATAGATAGATAGATAGATAGATAGATAGATAGATAGTAGATCGATAGATAGATAGATAGATAGAAAAGCAGGCGCGGACGGGACGGGCGGCGGCGGGCGGACTGACGGACGGACTGAATGGAACGGACGACAGACACAGACAGCAGACAGACTAGCTAGATAGATATCGGTCTGTCGGTCGCCGGCAGGCAGGTAGATAGATAGATAGATAGATAGATAGATAGATAGATAGATAGATAAGCAGGCAGGCAGGCAGGAGGCAAGCGGGCGGACAGGCAGGCAGATAGATAGGTAGATAGATAGATAGATAGATAGATAGATAGAAAAGCAGGCGGGCGGGCGGACGGACGGACAGACAGACAGACAGACAGACAGACAGACAGAGAGAGAGAGATAGATAGATAGATAGATAGATAGATAGATAGATAGATAGATAGATAGATAGATAGATAGATAGATAGATAGATAGATAGATAGATAGATACCCGCCAGAAGCCGGGCCTTGTCAGCTAGTTTATTTATATAATCACGTTTCATGAAAGAACCCCCATTTGGAGACACCTCTGAATCTTCGCGCTGTTTGTTTCAAAACGGAAATCACGTGAAAATTTCAAAATCTGCCGGGACGTCTCTTGGTGAAGCTGTAATACTGTTAAAATCATGGACGTAATCTCTAAATCGTAATTAATATACCGCATATAAACTAACTTTGAAATCTGCTGTAAAATCTCCAGAACAAAATTTTTTTGTTGGGTGGACATAATGATAAGGTTATATACTAAATCTCATCATTTTACCTCAGATGGTTACTGAGATATTGAATTTTATATTGAGGCAACAAAAAAAAAAACACAAAAACACTATAGACATCATGTCATGAAGGAGTATCAGTAGCAGAATCAATGGCAGCACAAGAGACCGAAAACTGTGGAGAGACATGATCACAAAACACCACAAAGCATTGACTATAAGAAGATAAGAAGAAGATTTGGATGTAACTGAAGACTGTCTATGAACAGTTTCAGTGAAGCGATTACAGACCATGGTCATAAGTGTGAATAAACACACTACCACATGCCCCACGTGGTTATCACCATTTGTACCATCAGCACGTTTGCCCAAGTGAATACTTCAGCCATGGCACCATGTCGTACTGCATCCTACCTCAGGAGTGGTAGGAGGTACGTTTGGAGTGTCTAGTTGGTCATGCGTCGAAGTACACTTGTTCCTGCAGCGAGGCGCTGTCGTCATTTGGAGGTGACAGGTTCGAATCTCGGTCGGTAACTATAGCTTTAAAATTTTATGTTGTCTAGTGCGTCCTCTAATCTCTACTTCCTTCTTCTCCTTCTGTGAGCGCCTAACAATACTATGTGTGTTTATTTGTGTCCTACCTCACCGCGTTCACTAGCAGCATTGTTATACACTAGACTTTGGAAGCAGAAACAGTCGTAACTATACCTTTGAACAGATGTGTACTAAAGAAGGGAGCCTGTCATCCCCACTTGAACACTCCCTGCTAATAAAATGTGCGTTACTTATTGAAAGGCCAGTTCCCAAAGCAGTAACATAATCCACCATATGTCATTCCAACCTGTGATTTACTAGGGGCATTGTGTCAGTGCTGCCTTACTGAACTCTACATTTTGTAACATTTTCGTCAAATTTTATTTCATAAGATATAAATATAAGTATTATAGCTGTTTTATCTTAGGAACATTAACCGCAAAAGCCCTGGCTTTTCTATCAACCGCTTTAAACGGCTGTTGCTAATGTGGGTAAACTGCAGAATAGGGCCAGTCTACTTATCATAATCCTGTAACATCTTCTGACCCTTGAGGATGACCCGCTACATTCGCAAGTGTAACCCAATAGCCGCAAATGTAACCCAATAGCCGCAAGTGTAACCCAGTAGCCGCAAGTGTAACCCAATAGCCGCAAGTGTAACCCACTAGCCGCAAGTGTAACCCAATAGCCGCAAGTGTAACCCAATAGCCGCAAGTGTAACCCAATAACCGCAAGTGTAACCCAATAGCCGCAAGTGTAACCAAATAGCCGCAAGTGTAAGCCAATAAAGTAACGCTAAAAGTACTGGAGAGTTTGTGAAATGTTACCATGGCCCCATAACTCCAGGAAGGGAACATCCGAACTGCTCCTCCACGTGGCAGAAGATGGCAAACACACAATGGTATGACAAACAGCCCTTGGGGATGAGTATTCATCGGGATAAGTGAACAAATCTGCAGCTCAGCACAACAAGGCACTCACTTGTCCTGGCAGTCAGAAATGACTGTCAAAGGAAGATTAAAACACTCCTAATTAGATGAACTATAAGGGGAAAACAAACCCATTTATCTTGCCGACTTCACGACTAACAACGACTGCCTTGAGGAGTCTAATAAAAGTGGAATATTATATATAATTATTAGAAAGAGACAGATGGTGTTCTTCGGCTATACTATAATGAGAAAAGGGGTGGGGGGCAATCGAAAGCATAGTGACGACTGGGAAGATCAGTTGGAAAAGAGGAAGAGGCAGACCGAAAGAAATGATGTGGGGACTACTGAGACGGTGGAACGGAGTAATATCATCAGCAGAGTTTATCCAGAATACCGAGATCTGTGGAGAGACATCAACGCCAACGCCATTCGACGAGAGCAGATGATGATTTCAAGTTACTATGTTTTTGTTTACTTTATAGGCTAAATTGAATTTAAACATTTAATCTTGTTCCTCATCCAGGCTAATCTATAAGTAGCGAAGCTCAGGCGCTTCGTTGATATGATTCATAATTAACTAACACAACACGAATCCAATTTCTGTTGTATTTAAACTTCCCCATGTCCTCTTTTATTCGAAGGGATTCCCACCTCTCTGCTGTTAACAACAGGGTGTCGTGTGCAAGTGACATTCGTTGGAGCTCAGCCTACAGTAAACTGACATTTAAATATGCCAGGAGAGCTTGCGGTGTCTCGTTAATGGAGACGGGAAATGATGCAAGAAGGGACTCCCCGTCGTGTGGAAGACAATTAGTGATCAAGAGCACTAGACGGAATCGTCGTCAACAGGCAGTTTCGTTTTGTCGTCTTCCTCGTTCTCTTGTAGTCATGTGAAAGTTTACCATTCAATTTCTTACCAACACTGGGTTATACATTCAAACAGCCAGCCAAAACTGGGTTATATATGTTTAGTTTAGTTTAGTCGTTGGATCAACATCACGGCACACGGTTTAACCCATAAGTGCTCCGTTTTCCTCCTAACTCAAACCTGAGTCTGGAGAAACTCAGCTCACTAACTCCGTTGCATCGGCGAGGATCCTGAAATACTTTGGGTAGATTTTTAACTCGAAATGTTGCACGGGCAGCGCCGTTAGGCTACTCTTTTTCGATTTCCAACTGCCAAGGGATTTTTTACATGCGCAACAATACACACGGGCGTCCGATCTCACTACCCAGAGACCAGGGGAAATTTTATTACTGGAAGTCCAGGTGGATTTTTTAAATAAATCCCGGTCCTCACCGGGACCTCCCTGGGTTATATATTTAAAACAAAAACAAGCAAGCAATACTGGGTTATACATTTAAACAGCTAGCCAATACTGGGTAAAACATAAACAGCCAGCCAATATTGGGTTATATATTTAAACAGCCAGCCAGCTTTGGGATGTTCATTTAAACAGCCAGCCAATACTGCGTTATACATTTAAACAGCCAGCCAATACTTGGTAATACATTTAAACAGCCAGCCAATACTTGGTTACATTTAAACAGCCAGCCAATACTGGGTTATACATTTAAACAGCCAGCCAATATGGGTATACATTTAAACAGCCAGCCAATACTGGATTATACATTTAAACAGCCACACAATACTGTGTTATACATTTAAACAGCCAGCCAATACTGACTTATCAAGATGAGGTCTACACTGAGAATCACAATTGAAGCTCAAGCTGAATTATAAAGACACTGGCAAGATTAAAGGACATTTTCCAGGCAGTGAGGTGTACCGGCTATATGGTGCTAGCATCATATTTCAGACCAATCGAAACTCCGTGGTTGATGAGCTCAATATCAGACTGGCCGTCTTCACGTCCCAGAACATTTCCTGGTACCATTTTAGGCTGCGTTGAAGTGTTGATTCATGTGAAGAACCAACAACAGAAAGTACCATGTCAGGAGACAGCTGAATGGGGGAAATAACACTGTGCGTTGTGACAACACGAACGAAGCCCTGAATTCACCTGTATTCATTGTTTATCGAAAAAACCCATGCTTTATGCGGATCATCATCGACAGGAACTTCAGGAAAATGCTTGTACCACTCACACAGTTGTGATTTCGTTACTGCGATATCAGTGTATGCTTTCTGAAGCAAGGTTAAAGTATTCGAAGGTGACTTATCAAGCAACTTACAACATTTGACACTTATCAGTTGTTCAGTCAAGAACATATTAAACTCGAAGCCTGTGTGTGTAGAACACATTGAATTCTGACACGCTGGTTCTAGAGTAAAATGAGAAGGTTACATCAGCAATGTAGTTTCGCCAAGACCACAATCAGTCATATTTTACGTTCATTCTTGTTTCGCATCTGATTAAATTTTATGTTCCAAGGCAATATCAATCATTCAAATAGAAAACATCTATTCCTGGACATTTTTGCAACGTATCTTCTGTAGAGTCAACTCTGAGTTATATTTCCTTCAAGAGAGTCAACACGTAGTTATATAGTTAGAGTGCACATAGCTATCAGACAAACTGTTACAAAGATAAAGTCAAGACTTTATTAAGACAATCAAATCTTTCTTATAAAGATAAAGCCAAGACTGGATTAAAACAAGTTATAATATAAAGAAAATGGGAATCAAAGATCTGTTTTTAAAGACAGACAGTCAACACTGAGATATGAATTCAGTGAGAGTTTACAGTTTATTACATAGGCGAGAGTCAAACTTAGGTTACAAAACAAAGCTAATCGATACAGCTTATAAATACTCTGAGGGTCAAAACTGAGTTACGAAAACAACGAAAATCAATACTGCTTTAATCAGTAACTAAGTCTTAGGGAAAAAGGTAACCTTTTAATGTTCTTCTTTTTTTTTCCATGGCATGCGGCGTTGGCGATCACGTCTGCCCATAACCGTATGTATCATGTACTGCCAATCAATTCTGATACTGCTGTTCATTCATGCCATGATGTCAAACTGCCTATCTTCTCCCTCGATCTTCCCCGCCTCTCTTCCCCTAAACCTTTCTTGTTGTCACGATGCATTTCAGCTTACGCCTTCTTATGACTTGCCCATAGCTCACGGAAACTCTTCATTTGGAAATGAATAACCAGTCTCTTGGAGGAATATCATCAGCAGAGTTGAACCAGAAAACCAAGCACCGAGATCTGTAGAGAGTCATGAACGCCTACGCCAGCTGGCATGACACGTGATGATGATGAACTAGAAGACACACATAAGAGAACATCATGACCAATTGAAAGATCACGGCAGAAGAGTCAGAGGCAAAACATGGATTAGCGAAATAACACTGACAATTAAACCTACATTTACTGCAGCCCACACAGCGGATCTGCCAGGAAAGTTCTTGCTATTCCGATACAGGAATACGTAAGAGTGTGTGGACATAATAAACCGTAGTAGTAGTTAAGTAAAGGATACTGTTTCACGCCATAAAGTAAAGGATACTGTTTCACGCCATAAAGTAAAGGATACTGTTTCACGCCATAAAGTAAAGGATACTGTTTCACGCCATAAAGTAAAGGATACTGTTTCACGCCATAAAGTAAAGAATTCTGGTTCACGCCATAAAGTAAAGGATACTGTTTCACGCCATAAAGCGACTTTAGTTGTTTTGTTTTTTTTGGTTGCATTTTCTCGCTTTGAACTCAACTGTAGTCCATACACGTGTTACTGCTTCTAGTGTACTAGGCTGATTGTTATGTGTATTAGCTTTCCCTATTACCAGTGCCCCTCGCCATCAGGCGAACTCACTCCGGTTTCTTCAGAGGTACTTGTAATTTACGTCCCCAAGTCAAGGACGAGAAGTCAACACGTTAGTCCAGCCGGCCGATACAGGGGTTAAACCAGCTACCTCGGCATCAGCGCACTGGATAACAGCAAGCGCGCTTATCCATTCGAATATACTGGCCTCTGTTTTGGGTATATGATGCTAGTCTCATATTTTTAGACTGATCGACAATGGGTTGGTGATGTGGTTAAAGTTAATTAGGAATCTTCAAGAACAAACGTTAGTTAGTTGCATATGCTTTACATGACGTCGCAGTCAACCCAAGCATTTTTTCTTTGCTGTTTGTGATCGCTTGGTAAGTTTACGTTCAATAGTTTGTCATTGCTTTCTAACGACCGGCACCCATACCATTTCGTAAAAAACCAACATAAGGCAGTCTGCTGCCAAATCGCACGCAGCTGTGTTTCGAACGCGGTATGCGGGATTACAAACTGCGTCCGTAACTCCTACGCCACGCAGCCGACGGGTGATATGGTAAATACCCAGAAGTACTTTCCCTGAACACTTTCCTGGAACTCTTTGTTGACTGCGTCGACTGGCTGCAAGAAAACAAACATACCCTGCCATTGTTAGCAACTGAACCTGGTCCCATGCTTATGTAAGCATGCACACTAACTGCATCAATCCAGACAGTGCATAATAATAACAATATTTGGCAGTTTCCTGCTGTGCATCTGTGATGTGATAGAGCCATCACATTTTGAAGGCCTGAGAGCAAGGGGAAATGAGTGGCCAATCTGTCCCTCATGTTGGCAAGCGACGAGGCCGGGAATGGAACCCGCGTTGACCGTGTTCATGACCTTAGCAGCGCAGTTGGCTTTCGATTTCGCGGGCGCTCCCGCCCCTTAACCACTGGATTAATGTGAACAGTACAAGCAGAGTGTATAACATGAACATGTATGTAGACAATACAAAAAACTCCTGTCATAATAACTGCACGCAGGGAACCAGAAACAAAATACCAGAATTGAACACCAACAGTTTAAGCACGAATGATGTTTTGTATGAACTAGTCATGTAGCAGGAGCCTGCCGTGTTATGTGAAGTGTTAGGACCATCACATTTCTGTAGGCCTGAATGCACGGAGGGCTAGATTTTCTCTCCCGCAGCAAACAGCCAAAAGCAATTCATAAAATGGAAAAATGCAAGCTGAAATTAGAGATGCAACACGACGAGCCAGACCAATGGGGAAATGTCACCCATATTATATAACAAACAAGTAGCACTAGAAACAAATTAAGCACTGTTTTACGCAGGTTTCCTCCCCAACCTATTATATCAATGTCACATCTGGGAATAATAACACGGGAAAAAAACAAACAATTGTTTCAACATGGATGCAATGCATACGGTTGATGCTGAACACTTAAAAGCCGGGAAGCCAGTGTAACGAGCTCATATTTCCAAGTGTTCATGATGTGATAACGTAAACTGGTTGTTTTCGTGTGTCCTGGTATACAGTTTGGGGTGGAGCGCAATTGGGAGGGTACAAGCTTTACCCTGGTGCGAGGAAACGCAACCTAAAGACTACATGTCATGGCAGGGCAGACCAGGCCATACGCCTTGGTTGGCAGCTGGTATAGGATCGAAGCTCCGACAGGCGGACATGTTTAGAGAATTGCTTTGCTGATCGGCAGTTTCTGCAGCTTGTCTTGTTCCAGATGTATAGGTGTCACCTTTCCTCTCGAGTAAACTAGGCAGGTCAAGAGAGGGATCATGCTGCATGGGCAACACATGGTCTCGATATTTCAACCCAGGTTTTGTGCTAATGGAGAGGTATAACTCAATCCCTGATCTTAACGAGCAGGTAACAGTTACGGATTATAAGCCCTTTTCTGAAGCAATGCACCAGAAACGACCTATGTATTACAAACTCCCTTTTTAAAAGAAAAGTACGACGTCCAGCCCTCCGACCAGTGATACGTGAAACCTTGCGAGCAGAAAGTGGATGGTGCTGGGAGCTGCGGACAGATAGTTATGGCCTCAATTTTCACGACGGTAGGCTATATAAATCAAACTGGCTACTCACATCAGAAGAAGTCCATATTCTTAAGGCTTGACATGAGAAGGGGAAAGCTAGAGTACATTGTTTTAACAGGAAATATGAAGGGTAGGAGAGGCAGGGAAGAACGAGAGAGAAGAAGACGCACAGCTTGACATCGTGACATCAGGACACAACAGTATTAGAAATGATTAGCAATACATGAGACAGAAGGCAGTCGAGAGACATGATCATCAACGCCACAAAACATGCACTAAAACAAGAAGAATACTGCTTAAACACCCCGTGTATTCCAAGTTATAATACAGATATATGTTACCATCAGTCTGGGAACCCTTCATTAGCTATGGAAAGGGATACGGAACACGTGAGGAATGTCCCGAGTGAAGTTATGTTGACTCTTTAACTCATGCCCATACATATATCATACCAATAATTCATCATCATTATCAGTATGTGTATTGTTGGGTGGCTTAGACATTCATGTCTCTACAAATGTGCAGGTCAGCATGGTCGAATGGGTAAGAACGCGTGTTCTAAACATCCATTGTGCTGATGCCGAGGTAAGCGGTTCAATCCCTACACCGGACAGCTGGACTAAAATGTTGACCTGTCATCCCTGACTTGGGGACGTAAATTACAAGTACCTCTGAAGTCGGAGTGGGTTCAGCCTGATGGCGAGGGACACTGTTAACAGGGAAAGCTAATCCACACGCCGGATCCCTGGCCAGGGTGTTAACGACATTGTTCGTAATCCCGTATATCCACGTGGGGAAAACAGCAGCTGCGAGATTCAGGCAGCGGATCGCGCCGCGCTGGTAACTTACGGGGGTATGTGAGCCGGTCGTTCAGAAAGCAATTGCAAACTGTCATTTAACTGTCATTTACTGCCAATATAGTACCTTGCGGTGTATGGCAGAGGGGTCTTTGAGCCTGAGGAATTAAGGCCGCCTGGCTAGTGCAGTCGCCGCGAACTGTGCAGGTTAGGATTTTCTTTTTGCCCCCGACAGAAAACAATCCCCACACCTTACCGAGGGATCGAACCCGGGTCTCCCGAATGAGAGTCCGGCGTTCTAGCCACTCGGCCAGCCGCTCCTCTAATTTGGAATTGGCAATGGCAAACTACTGAACGTAAAACTTGCCTAGTACATCAACAGCAGCTAAAAATGCTGGTGTCGACTGCAACGCCCTGTAAGGGATATGCAACATAAAACAAATCCACACTCACAATTCAGTCCATCAGTACTATAAAAATAGTGTGTTTGGACTACACTTGAGTTCAAAGCCAGCGCGCGCAACCAAAAAAAAAAAAAAAACCCAAAAAATGTCTGTCCAAAGATCTCTACACTTGGTGTTCTGGATAAGTTCTAGTGAAACATCCTCCAAGCCACCGTTTTAGACCATCCAATGCCATTTTCTCTCGGTCTGCTTCTGCTTCTTTTACCGCTGATCTTACCGGCCGTCGTGATGATAAAAATATAGTTATGAAAATCGTCGCAGTGACTTAACCATTTATCGTTAGCACAAAATTACAACTCAGAGAGAATTATCCTGCAACAAATCCTTTTGACATTTAGGCGTTAATATAAAAAAAGATGATAATGATAAACAAGAGGGGCACAATAAGATATGCAGATATCAGAAAATAAGCTAGCTCAAGGCCAAAGTTTGATACAAGCAACAAGCATTATGGTTTGGCCATGTGTTGTAACTAGCATCAGACAGTTATCTACAGAAAGCAATATCACATGGATACAAAATGGGAAAACACAAAATATCGCGTCCGCAAAAAATGACTAGATGGCATGACAGAGGCAATTAACGTCACGGTGTATGAGACACATTAGAGCTAATTCCAGAACTTTCTTCATATCCTAATGGTGACAAACACAAGGGAAAGGAAAGTGGTTGACAGAGAATACGAACATATTCATTTTATACGACAAGCTAAAAAAACATCGGACGGCCGTGGAAATGTAGTTTCCGAGGAAAATGCAAAGAATACCAAGGGAAGATAGAAATAAGCACGTCCTACAAATAAATAAATAAATAAATAAATAAATACAACCGTAAACTGATTTGGGAAATTAGACTGATTAGTCAACATTTTTTGTGGCCGTTATGAGGAGAAAGAAACTGGAGAGCTTGGTGTGAGCCGTGGCGATGGGTTTACGGACACAGTTCATGATCCCACATACTCGAGATCGAAACACAGCTGCGCGCGATTTGGCAGCAGACCACGTTGCGTTGGTTTTCTTACGAATTGGTATGGGTGCCGGTCGTTCAGAAAGCAATGGAAAACTACTGAACGTAAACTTGCCAAGAGATCACAACAGAAAAAATGCTGGTGTTGACTGTAACGTCCTGTAAGGATATGCAACTAACTTTTTTTTTTAACTTTGTGAGAACTGCCATGATTGAGGGGAAGAGAACACGGGGAAGGCAGAGATGTAAACATCTAGATGGCTTGGCCAGATGACATAATCTAGACAAAGACAGAGCTGACCTACGACTCTGGTGATCATGTGAGATGGGGAAACATGACTTATTGGCATGGTACGTGATGATGTGGATGAATGCACACAACATTCACTCAGTAGTAGTAAATCAACTGCCATCAACTAACAAAAGGAATCAGGGACATCTGTACAACAATGACCTCTTGTTGGGATATACGATCTAGTATATGGTTGGCAACAATTACCTTTTTTAGCATATCCTTTACAGGACTTAGCTGTCAACACCAGCATCTTTCAGCTGTATGTTGATCTCTTGGCAAGATTACGCTCAGTAGTTTGCCATTGCTTTCTGAGCGGCCGGCTCACATACCCCGTAAGTTACCGATGCGATTCGAACCACTGCTGATTTGAACCGTCATCACGTTACCGACGAGAGTATACGAGATTACGGAGAAAAGTCATAACCTCTAAGCCACGAAGCCGGCAACAATTACCTAGTGTAGAGAAATATAACTTGTATCTGGTTGGCCACACTTGGGAATTGAAGACATTCTCCGGTGTTACGAGTGTCACATGGTCGTAAATTTTCGCATCCATAAAACACATATCTAGACCGTATTCTGCCAACTGACAACAACACTGATACAACAGTCTCGACAAGATGGTGTGATTTCTATAGGCCAAATGTCTGTTAAAGGCTCCAATTCTGGACTAGTATCTTTTGCTTTCTTTCCTTGAATATCGAGAAAACATGAAAAATGGTTATATCAAAGAAAAAGACAACATCACAGTGTGAAGTTACAACAGAAAGACCAGAGCTTAACCAAAATAATCAATCAAATATTTGGGAGCAGATAGATGATGCGCGACAAAGTTTAAAAGCAGAATAGAGTCGGCAATAGCTGAATCTTCTAAAATTTAAAAAAAAAAAACAAAAAAAAACAACTATCTTACATAAATCGTCCTGAGTCGCAGAGACAACTTATTACAAACATCAGAAAGAGGCAGTCATCGTTGTTTTGTTTTTTGGCCACGTTATGAGAGGACAATAACTGGAACATGTTGTGACAATCGGAAAGATTTGCGGAAAGAGATATAGAGGAAGACAGTTGGAGAAGATTCTTGACAGTCTTGCGTCATGCCACGGAATTGATCCATGGCGTCGGAGATCGTCATTTGTGGAGAGGCATGATTGCACACGCCAGCCGGCAAGACACTGGATGATGATGACCTTAAATAACAAGTATCTTTCACTGAATAGTCAGAAAGATTATGAAATGTTACAACGAACGTGTTCTGCCGCATGGCAGTAAATGTTGGAACGTCAACGAGCAAATGAGAAAGATCTTGGAGACAGCAGAGATGTGGTCCCTGAGACGAATGTTGCGAATATCTTGGTCTGCCAAAATAACTGACAACGATTTCCTGGAAAAGGTTAACGAAAGTAGAACATTATACACAACCATAAGAAAGAGACTAACAGTGTCCGTTTGTCATATAATGAGAAGAGAAGCACTGGGAAACACCTTGACGTCTGGATAAGCAGCGGTGTAGGAGATAAGAGCCAGACCGAGAGAAATAATGATAAATGGACCAGGACGGTGAAGTCGAGGAACAGCATCAATAGAATTCATCCAGAACACCAAGAACCGGGATGTGTGGGAAGATATAAACGACTACGCCAGTTGAGAAGGCACATGCTGATGATATGCTCCCTCGTACTTACAGTCCACAGAAGAAATCGATCTGTAACAGCTATTCCAGCCCTCTGGTCACAAGAAGCAGAATGAGGCCGGTATTTGTGTTAACAACGATAGTCGCATGTTCTTTACAGGATGCTGCAATCAATTCCCGACATTTAGTTTAGTCAGTTTAGTTTAGTCGATGGATCAACATCACAGCACACGGGTGTAACCCATAAGTGCTCTGTTCTCCTCCTAACTCAAACCTGAGTCTGGAGAAACTCAGCTCAGTGCACGAACGGCGAGGAACCTGAAATACTTTGGGTAGATTTTTAACTCGAAATGTTGCCCGGGCAGCGCCGTTAGGCTACTCTTTTTCGATTTCCAACTGCCAAGGGATTGTTTACGTGCGCAACAATACACACGGGCGTCCGATCTCACTACCCAGAAACCAGGGGACATTTTATTACTAGAAGTCCACGTGAAAAAAATCCCGGTCCTCAACGGGGCTTGAACCCGAGACCTCCAGCACTCGAGGCAGACACCATACCTCGAGACCACGCACCGACATTTACCGGCTGTTTGTGATTTACTAGACAATTTTACGTTCAGTAGTTTTCCACTGCTCTTAGAACGACTTTGCTCATACTATAGAAATCAACGCAAAGCAATCTCCTCCCAACTCGCTTGCGGTAGATTTCGAATTCTCGACTCCGTATGCCGGAAAATTATGTAACTACGTTCACTAACCCCCCCCCCCCCCCCCCCACACACACACACACACACATATATATATATATATATATATATATATATATATATATATATGTATATATATATATATATATATATATATATATATATATATATATATATATATATATATATATATACTGTATCATGCCTTTGGAGCACAGCTGCAGCCCATGGTATAATTTAACATTTAGACCACGGCAGTAACATCCATGACAATGATGAAACAATACAACATAACGCTGAGCGACGACATGTGGCTGAAGTGTTGGAACACCAGGAGAAACATAAAATTAAGTAGAGGATCAAGTTACTCTCCTTGGGGCGTATTAGGCCTGTGGTGCTAGACCCATATCTGCATATACTAATAGTCACTACATGAATGGCATCTATATCACACCGGCCGCCTTCACTACTCAAGACATGTTCCCGGCACTGACTATAGGCTGGGTTGATCTGGGAGCCCGGGCGAATTTTAAAAACCCGCCTCCATGCGAATTCGAACACCATCGGGGCAGAGATGTACAAATATCTGACTAGCTGAAATCTGGATGACACGAGAAGAAACCAGTGTACTAATGTCAGACCCAGAATCCAGCATATTCCATGCAACATGCATTAGCACCCCAGCATGGCCCAGGATACTGCTGTGTGCACACCTTCAAGAAAGTAGACATAAAATTTGGTGGAACTGCGGTAAAGCTGTGAAAGTTTAAATAAAATATAATGACACAAAGTAGTGCAGCTTTACATAACAGAGTTACGACACATACAGAACGTTGCGGCGGTTAGCCTTCATCAGCAAACAAACACATTCACAAACACAACATACAGTCAAGGAGAACTCCTGTGACTACATTAGAAGGTGATGACAGGACGAGAGGAACAAATGCATGGAAAAATTGAAGCAATGAAGAGAAAATGAGAATTGACAAAATGTTAATTGAAAAGAATGTTAGTCGAAGAAAATGTTTAATAGAACAACTGTTTATAGAGAAAAAAACTGTATACTCACCTCACGTACGGACCTGTGAATGTCTGCGGAAATCTCGGGTGTATTTGTATAACGGTGCTGGATGTTACGGTACAGTGAGCACATAGAAAGAAGGGGGCGGGGTAGGAGGCGTGTAAAATTGACTACGACCCCATTGTGTTGTTGGTCTGGGTGGACTGGTGTGCAGGAACACGCGTACTTACATAGACACACTTCAACAGACGAAATGCTAGTGTATGTGGACATGCAAGAAGAGAGAGAGGGAGAGAGAGAGAGAGAGAGAGAGAGAGAGAGAGAGAGAGAGAGAGAGAGGAGAGCGAGAGAGAGAGAGAGACAGAGAGAGAGGAAAAGTGCCTGCGACCTACCACATGGGGTATATTGTAACCTACGAAATAGTCAGTCTCTCTTCTCCCTCTCTCCCCCTCTCTCCCCCCTTTCGCGCTCTCTCTCTCACTCTCTCTCTCTCCCCCTCTCTCTCCTCTCACATCTGGCTTCTCTGTGCATACCTTCTTCACGTGCATTGCCAGTGGTTGGACTGGGCGAGGGGCTCCTGAAGCGCGTTGTATGACTAGCAACCATACTGACTATTTCGTAGGTTACAATATACCCCATGTGGTAGGTCGCAGGCACTTTTCCTCTCTCTGTCGCTCTCTCTGTCTGTCTCTCTCTCTGTCTGTCTCTCTCTCTCTCTCTCCCTCTCTCTCTTCTTGCATGTCCACATACACTAGCATTTTGTCTGTTGAAGTGTGTCTATGTAAGTACGCGTGTTCCTGCACACCAGTCCACCCAGACCAACAACACAATGGGGTCGTAGTCAATTTTACACGCCTCCTACTCCGCCCCCTTCTTTCAATGTGCTCACTGTACCGTAACATCCAGCACCGTTATACAAATACACCCGAGATTTCCGCAGACATTCACAGGTCAGTACGTGAGGTGAGTATACAGTTTTTTTCTCTATAAACAGTTGTTCTATTAAACATTTTCTTCGACTAACATTCTTTTCAATTAACATTTTGTCAATTCTCATTTTCTCTTCATTGTTTCCATTTTTCCATGCATTTGTTCCTCTCGTCCTGTCATCACCTTCTAATGTAGTCACAGGAGTTCTCCTTGACTGTATGTTGTGTTTGTGAATGTGTTTGTTTGCTGATGAAGGCTAGCCGCCGCAACGTTCTGTATGTGTCGTAACTCTGTTATGTAAAGCTGCACTACTTTGTGTCATTATATTTTGTTCAAGAAAGTAGAGCACACTGTCAGTTCCAGTGCCCACTCTTACATAATATTAGGAGATGGAGAGGTTGCCTATTAGGACACTACCACACACAATATTACAGGGCGACAACGGTGAAGTAATAATAACTTGCGTGTGTTACTACATGGTATTGGGCCTAAGGACCAAGTCCAAGCGCCGTGAAACTGTGAACAACAACAATGACATGATCATAAGCACACGACAAAGGTCTCGGTGGCTTGGTGGCCAGACCCCTGCCTGCCTGACTCGGTGGTCATGAGTTAGAACTGGCATACAGGCAATTTAGCTGGGCTCTCAGGTTGACTCAGCCTAAGAATGGCTACCAGGAGGTCAGTACGGCCGAATGGATAAGAACGTGCGTTTTTAAACATCCGATGTGCTTTGCCGAGGTGAGGGGTTCAACACCTAGACCGGATAGTTGGACTAAAATGCTGACTTCTCGTCTTTGACTTGGACTTCGGGACGTAAATTACAAGTATCTCTGAAGTCTGAGTGGGTTCGCTTGATGGCGAGGAACACTAGTAATAGAAAAAGCTAATCCATACGCAAAATTCAGTCCAGTGATACTAGAAGTAGTGTGTATGGACTACGCTTGAGTTTAAAGCGAGTGAGGGCAAAAAATGGGTACCAGAAAATATCTTGGGAAGTGATAAGGCCGGCGGATATCTACCAATCGTCACTGGATAGCTGGTTGATCTATACAAATACGGTTCTAGCACCAATTTGCACAATACGTCCTAAGGCATGTAAGGGGGTCTTTTATTTTATTTTATAAGAAAATGATGCAGACAGTAATTTTGTAGACATTCAACAACAGCATTTTGACAAACAAGTGTCTAAATTATTAGATACTCTGTGTTTTTTTTTAAATAAGAACAATAATTACTTATTTAAGAGGTGGTGATGGGATGGACAATTCAGCAGTCCCTAAGCCAACAACGTGCTATTGAACGTGCAAGTGACACCTGGACAATGAGAAGACAAGCGGCGACATCTGGTGACAGATGTTGCAACACTGGATAATGCAAAGAATATAATGGACTTACAGAAGAAGTACACGGACTTAAACGCAAGAAGCAGACAAAAGCCACAAATGATTAGACATTTGATGACAGTAAATTTTTGGCATCTTATGACGAGAGACAAACCTAGTGACAACCGGGAATTGCCATCATTATGTTCCATACCGATAAGCGTGAGCGGTCACAGTTCACCACCTCACTCAATCACCAGTCTTTGGATCAGCCCTGTTTCTGGTCCCGATTACACCATTTAACCCGGTAGTTATCTCTCTGACGTCCCCTTGCTATTTTTCCATCAATTTTTCAGGTTGTCACTACGTTTCCTGGTTTATTTCTCCCCACAACGTGCCCAAAAAGTCTTGACTGGTAAACATGATTGGAAACGTCACGTTGATCATAAAAACCAAGATGGTTTGATTAAGTAAAATAATAGGGCAACGAATAGACATCATCCAAGATTCTGGTGATCGTATGAGATGATGAAGCACAATCATCTACATTTAAAATGATGGCACATAATAATAATAACAACGGTGATGACAAAGACAGAAAGGAGGAAACTGAAAAGCTAATACGAGAACGTTACACAGTAACACAGTACTTACTGAGACCCAGCTGGCAATGTTGCGATGTCCAGCAACGTTTAACTTCCACATTGCCTACTCTAGTAGTCGGACAATAGTCTGGGCAATAATTTGCGCACTGATTTTCCTCTTTGTTGTCCTTGAAGTCTTGGGCCTCGGCGTCAACTCCCAGACGGCCCCAATCAATTGTATCAACATAACACAACTTTTTACTTCTAGTTATTCTAATCCCCCCACGGCCAATGGTGCGTAAACTCACCAACCCTAGCTCCTCTAGATCTAACATTTCATACGCAACAAATGCGTAATTATTGAACAGCTGACGACCTCCTATGACTGTCAAGTTCGGAAAGAGGTGTCGAAGTGTCTTCAACCCATAGACACGATACAGTCTGACATATCCTGTGATTTCACGCAATTCCGGGAAACTCCACTTGCTATAATCTTCATGAACAGCTCGTTCAATTAATGAGATGTGCAGAAATCCCTCGACGACCGTACAGTTCTCCAGCTGTCTGAACTGATCCATGGTCATCCTGATGTCTACACTGCCACACACTGAAACAAGGAAATATTGACCGTTGTGAAACTAATAAAGGCAATACAATGTCTCTGTCGTCTGACTTCTATTATTAGTATAAAGATGTTATGAAACCTCTTTAATAATACCAAGTAAACATCTATATTAAAAAAAAAACAAAAAAAAAAAAACAACACACACACACACACACACGCGCGTACGTACGTACGTGGGCCCCGGTTAACGTCGGGGTTACGTTCTTGGAAAACGCGACGTTAAGCGAAACGACCTATAGCGAAACACTATTTCCCATAGAATTAAATGAAATACAGTGTATTGTGTACCACAGTAATGTTTATTTTGATGGTTGTTGATATTTATTGGCTAAATAGAGGTAGGTAGGAGGGCGAGTGGTAGAGTCATTGGGACGTAGAGGCATTACATTCTTGCTCTTCATTTAAGGATGAAACTGTAACCTCTTTCTGCTTCTTTTCCTGGCTCTTCTCTGCTTGAACAAAAAAATGTGTCCAATGTCTGCTGCACAGTAACCACCCTCCTCAGTATCAGCACTTCACCTGTTGTCTGAATGTTGTGCAGGTGTGAACGCTTCTTACACGCTCAAACCAACCACGACTCGCTCTAAAACTATCATCGGCACTACTAGTACTGCTCTCACCCGCTTTCTTAGCTAGATCTTCATAGCGAGACTTTGCCTTCTCTTGGATAACCATCTTGCTTACAAGCATATTCCGTTGGTTTTGGTCTTCAATCCAGACGGCCAATTGTGCTTCCATGTTCTCCAAAAGAATACTTCTGGTACAAGTGATCTTGAAAGCACTCAAAGGGGTTACGTTTTTAGCACCCTCTTTGATTTTGTCAGCACCTGCATGAATTGTCCTTACCGTCGTTGGAGGTAAACCATGGACTTTACTGATATCAACAGCCCGATCGCCAGCCTCAAAACGACGTTATGGCGAAACGTAGCGACGTAAAGTGAAGTTAGTCCCCTATGTGACAACGACGTTATAGCGAAACGACGTATACGGAGGCGACGTATAGCTGGGCCTCTCTCTCTCTCTGTGTGTGTTTTTTTTTTTTAAACAAGAGAGTAACAAAATATTAGGGACGTTCATTTGAAACCCGTTCCAATGGCTTTATTACAAAAGCATGAAAGAAACATTAACAAGTGTGGTATAACTTAAACAAAGCATTCCTTTTGAATTAATTATCCACCATGGGTTGGTGAGAAGAAGTCGCCGTAGGCATTCAGGCAAGCATCCCATTGCTGAGGTAGGCGACGAATGTCGTCCGCAAAAAGGATTGTGGTTGCTCACTGAACCAAGTGTTTACCGCATTCATTACGTCTGCATCAGTATGAAGTCGTTGCCCCTTGAGAGCTTTTTTTTTAGAGGTCCAAACAAATGAAAATCACATGGTGACAAATCAGGACTATAGGCTGGATGTTGCAGAATTTCCCACTTCTTCCTTGCTAATGTTTCCTGCACAATCTTTGCAACATGCGGAAGAGCATTATCGTGCAACAAAATCACACCGCGAGAAAGCATGCCGGATCGTTTATTCTTGATGGCTTTTTGCAGCTTGTCTAGTGTTTGCAAGTAGTGGGTAGAGTTGGTGTTGACACCAGGTTCTTTAAAATCGGCCAACAATAGCCCTTCATGGACAAAAAATTCGCTCAGCATAACCTTACCAGCGGAAAAATGTAACTTGAATTTTTTTGGCTTTTGGTGATCCAGCATGCTTCCATTGAATACTCTCTCTCTCTCTCTCTCTCTCTCTCTCTCTCTCTCTCTCTCTCTCTCTCTCTCTCTTTTGCTGCTCGGCTCACTGAACCAAGTGTTTACCGCATTCATTACGTCTGCATCAGTATGAAGTCGTTGCCCCTTGAGAGCTTTATTTTTAGAGGTCCAAACAAATGAAAATCACATGGTGACAAATCAGGACTATAGGCTGGATGTTGCAGAATTTCCCACTTCTTCCTTGCTAATGTTTCCTGCACTAATCTTTGCAACATGCGGAAGAGCATTATCGTGCAACAAAATCACACCGCGAGAAAGCATGCCGGATCGTTTATTCTTGATGGCTTTTTGCAGCTTGTCTAGTGTTTGCAAGTAGTGGGTAGAGTTGGTGTTGACACCAGGTTCTTTAAAATCGGCCAACAATAGCCCTTCATGGACAAAAAATGCGCTCAGCATAACCTTACCAGCGGAAAAATGTAACTTGAATTTTTTTGGCTTTTGGTGATTCAGCATGCTTCCATTGAATACTCTCTCTCTCTCTCTCTCTCTCTCTCTCTCTCTCTCTCTCTCTCTCTCTCTCTCTCTCTCTCTCTCTCTCTCTCTCTCTCTCTCTTTTGCTGCTCGGCTCAAAGTGGTGACACCATGATTCATCGCCTGCCACTATGCGGAAGAGAAATCCATCACCCTCCACTCTGTAAAGCAGCAAGTGGTTCAAACACCATCCCATGCGTCCCTCTTTGTGGCGGTCGGTCAACATCCGTGGTACCAACTGTGAACAGCCCTTCCGATATTGCAGTTTCTTACGAACGACCTTTTGAATTGTCCTAATTGGCAAATCAAATTCTTTCGCTAGCGAACGTATGTTTCAATTTTGGCGATGATTGTTTGTTTTTTTTTTTTAACTGTTGCAACAAAATGCCTTTTGATCCGACCGTCGAAGATCTGTCGTACCCAGTCTGTCACTGTTGTCTTCGACACACATTTGTTACCGTACGCTGCCTGCATTCTTCGATGAATGTCCACTGGTCGACATCCTTCAAATGAAAGAAACTGAATCACCGCTCTTTGAGCTTCTTTGGGCGGATTTTGGATCAACCCGGCCATTTTCTCAACGGTCAGAAACAGAACCTATGCATCATGGGACGATAAGCACGTGCTCTTTTATTCATTGGTCAGTACTTATCACATGACTATGACATGATCAGGTCTGTGTCAGGTCTTAGTCAGATATGACTGAGCTACCGTATAACAGTAGACGGTACTACCTGGTTTCTGTTAGCGCTGAACGTTGGGCGGCGCTTACCAAACCCGACACCCCACATTGTGCCAACGGCTTCGGGCGGAAGAGCGCAATTGGGAGGGTACAAGCCTTACCCTGGTGCGAGGAAATGCAAGCTAAAGACAAAATGTCATGGCAGGGCAGACCAGGCCCTAAGCCTTGGTTGGCGACTGGTCTAGGATCGAAGCTCCGACAGGCGGACAGTTAGAGCATTGCTTTGCTGATCCGGCAGCTTCTGCAGCTTGTCTTGTTCCAGATGTAGGGGTGTTACCTTTCCTCTGGAGTAAACTAGGCAGGCCGAGAGAGGGATCATGCTGCATGGGCAACACATGATCTCTATATTTTAGCCCAGGCTTTGTGCTATGGAGAGGCAATAACTCCATCCCTGGTCTTAACTGGTCTCGGAATCAAAGCGAGAGGCAACTGTTACGGGTTATAAGTCCTTGTCAGTTGGCGTAGACATGGGGCGCCACGCGTTGCCTCTGACGGTGGGAGACACCTATAGGTGTCACTGATCAGCTACCGCCCGCCTCAAGCTGGGCAGCCCCCAGCCAATTGGGTGCTGATCCGCCACAGCCTGCCTGCTTCAATGGGTGCTTGGGGCTAGGACAAAATCTGAATCGCAGGCTGTAAAACCAATGCACCAGGTACAAACAAAAATAAAAATAGAAATCTCAAGCTACGGCTTGCAACCTGGAACGTGAGAACCATGTGTCCAGGATTTTCCACTGACTTGACCAATATTGACGATGTGAGAAAAACGGCTGTGATTGATGCCGAACTCAATCGTCTAAACATTGATATTGCTGGCCTGCAGGAGACTCGCCTCGCTGAGGAAGGGTCACTCAGGGAAAACAACTACACCTTTTTCTGGAAGGGTAGAGGGCAGGCAGAAAAAAGGCAACACGGTGTGGGCTTTGCAGTGAAGAATTCGCTACTGGGAATGATTGAAATTCCAGCAGGAGGAAATGAAAGACTATTATCCCTGCGCTTGGCAACCTCTTGTGGGTTTGCCACCATTATTACTGCATATGCACCGACACTCGATTCCTCTGATGATGTGAAGGATTCGTTCTATGAGGAGTTAGACTCCGTGATCAAGGCAGTTCCAAAATCTGACTACATTTATATGCTCGGTGATTTCAATGCTCGTGTGGGCAAGGACTCGAGTTCATGGCCAGTGTGCCTTGGAAAATACAACATCGGTCGCATGAATGAAAATGGGCAAAGGCTGCTGGAGCATTGCACCAGTAATGACCTATGTATTACAAACTCCTTTTTTAAAACAAAAGAGATGCATAAGGTCACATGGAAACATCCAAGATCCGGCCATTGGCACCAGCTGGACTTCATCATCACACGGAGACAACATCTGAACCATATATCATTGACTCGTAGTTACCACAGTGCTGACTGTGATACGGATCATTCTTTGGTTGTTGCAAGGGTTAGACTGAGACCAAAGAGAATCTACACAGCTAAACACAAATCTAGCCTCAGGATTAATATTATTAACACTCATGATCCTGAAAAGTGCTTTCAGTTTCAACAGCAACTTGAAGACGCTTTCACTGATACACCAGAAAATTGTACAGTAAATGAAAAGTGGGGTCAAATTAAGGAAACTCTTTATAAAACTGCCGTAGGGGTTTACGGCACTGTGGATCATAAGAGGCAGGACTGGTTTGCGGCCAACAGCGAGACTCTGCAGCCTTTGATTGATAAGAAGAAGAAAGCTCTCTTAAGAAACAAGGAAAGACCAACGCGTAACACTCTGAGTGAGCTTAGGCAAGCTAGGAAGGATGTGCAAAAGGCTGCCAGGCAGTGTGCAAATGATTATTGGATCAAGTTATGTGAGTCCATTCAAATCGCAAGTGATAAGGGAGACATAAGAAGCATGTATGAAGGAATAAAGAAAGCCTGCGGTCCAGTGATCAAAAGAAGTGCACCATTGAAAACCTTGACTGGAGAAATCATCACTGATAAGAAACAGCAGATGGACAGATGGGTAGAGCACTATTTGGAGCTTTACTCAAGTGAGACCAAACTAGCGGATGATGCCCTCAACGCCATAGAGGCTCTACCAACTCTTGACCACCTGGACACACTTCCCACCATAACAGAAGTTAAGTGTGCTATAAATGAACTTGCATCTGGCAAGGCTCCAGGTAAGGATGGGATTCCAATAGAGGTTATCAGGAGTGGGCAAGACACACTCACTATACAGATCCACCAGCTAATAGAGCTATGCTGGCGTGAAGGACAAGTCCCACAGGATTTCAAAGATTCAAGCATCATAACACTGTACAAGAACAAGGGCGATCGGAGCGACTGCAACAACTATAGGGGTATCTCACTTCTGTGTATTGTTGGAAAAGTATTTGCCAGAATTGTTCTGCGCAGACTTCAAGTCCTAGGAGATCAAGTCTACCCCGAATCACAGTGTGGCTTTCGACAGAACCGATCTACCACTGATATGATATTCTCATTGCGACAAATGCAAGAAAAATGCCGTGAACAGAATCAACCACTGTTTATTGCCTTCATCGACCTCACAAAGGCATTTGATTTGGTCAGTCGTGAGGGTCTGTTCAAGGCACTAAAGAAGATTGGCTGCCCACCAACTCTTCTGTCCATTGTGGAATCGTTCCACACAGGCATGAAGGGTATAATCAAGTTTGATGGTGCAACTTCTGAAGAATTTGAAATCAAGAGTGGAGTTAAGCAAGGTTGTGTACTAGCTCCCACCCTCTTTGGAATATACTTTTCACTTCTACTGAAATATGCATTTCATGATCAGGATGGTGGTATATACATTCACTCACGCTCAGATGGCGGCCTCTACAATGCTCAGAGATTGAAGGCTAAGACCAAAATTAGGAGGGTACTGATCAGAGAGTTGCTTTTTGCAGATGATGCTGCAGTTACGACCCACTCTGAGGAAGAATTGCAATGTCTACTATCTGCATTCTCCAATGCTTGTTCTGAATTTGGTTTAACAATTAGCAAAAAGAAGACACAGATTATGTCACAAGGTGCACATGGGGTACCATCAATCTTTATTGACGACGCCGAACTAGAGATAGTAGACCATTTTACATATCTAGGATCAGTAGTAAATAGCAAATTATCCCTAGATCAGGAAATCAACATCCGGATTGGTAAGGCAGCAACAACAATGAACAGGTTAAGAAAAAGAGTCTGGGAGAACAGGAAGCTTACTGCCAAAACAAAAGTCCTTGTCTATCAAGCCTGTGTCCTTAGTACTCTTCTCTATGGCAGTGAAACCTGGACAACTTACTCACACCAAGAGAACAACTTAAACAGCTTTCATATGCGGTGTCTGCGAAGAATTCTTGGTATTAAGTGGCAAGACAAAATCACAAATACTGAAGTATTGGAAAGATCAGGTTGTGTGACAGTTTATTCCATGCTCAGTCTTCGTAGACTTAGATGGATAGGACATCTTAGGAGGATGGATGATGGTAGAATACCAAAGGATATCTTTTTTGGTGAATTACAGATGGGTAAGAGATCTCAGGGTCGGCCTCTACTACGATACAAAGATGTGTGTAAGCGGGACATGATTGATACAGGCATTGATAATGCACATTGGGAGCAAGTCGCCGCTGAACGTGTTGCATGGAGGGCAAATATCAGAAATGGAATAAAGTCAAAGGAGAAAATTATTGCAGAAAAGTCACACACCAAGCGTTTGAGACGTAAGATGGTGCATGATGGCGGAAGTGACCACTTGTTCACATGCACCCACTGTGAACGGACATTTACAGCGCAAATTGGCCTTATCAGTCACACTCGCTACCGCCATAGTTAAAAGTTATTATGCCTTTTTAAAGCACAAACTATCGTCTGTCAAGACGGCAAGGTGCCAAGGTATGACATGATCATGTTCAACTGTACGCAATTACGCGCGGTGCGGCACGAACGGATTTCAAATGAACGCCCCTTAAATATGATGAATGATGAAGCTGAAGTGCTACAGTTTAACAATGTTAGTTGCTTCTATTACTGCAATGAAAGCGTGCAGTCTCTTTCTCTCTCTCTCTCTCTCTCTCTCTCTCTCTCTCTCTCTCTCTCTCTCTCTCTCACACACACACACACACTACACACACAGTGCAACTATTGATGCCTTGGATTCAGTGCCGGTTCTGGTGGGTGTGCGTTCATTCATGCACGCAGACTGCCAAATCTCTAGGGCGGCCGAAGAGGCCTCATTATTGTGCACTGTTACACATTAACATAAAATCAATTTCAGACAGCAACGATGAAGTGGAGGTGAAAATTAATTGAGAAACTGTGCAAAGAGGTGACTGAATAAAGATTTGTTGAGGACCATTCGTTAAATAATTGTGTTGAATTAACGATTAAATATGATATGGGAGATCATTTAAGCAAGCCATCTATTATCTATATATTTATAAAACAAAGTGTATGTATGTAAATATGTATGTATATATGTATGTCCTTTATTTGTTCGCGAACGGCCCATCCGATTGAGATGAAATTTTCTACACGCCTTCCTTTCATTCCAGAGCTGTCAACTGTCATAGTTTTTTTTTCTTCTTCCTCCTCCTCCCTCCTCCCCATTCCCAAAATACGTACGTAAATATATGATGATGATGATGAAAGAATCCCCGAACCAAAACGCTAGGGAAAGAGAAGAAAATGACGTGACTACACAGAATCGTCACACGGCAATCATCATCATCAAGTGCCGTGCCGGCTGGCGTAGGCGTTCATGGCTCTCCGTAGATCTCAGTCTTTGGTTTTTTGGATCAACTCTGCTGCTGATATTCCTCCATGCCACGGCAATATCAATAACAATTCATCTTTTTATGTGTAAGGAAGTTATCTACAGTCGTGTAGAAGGGAAGAACTAGACGAGTATGAATTCGGAATGGCGAACTCTCTCCTCCTCTCTTCTCCTCCCTCCTCCTCCCTCTACCTCCTCCCTCCACCCTCCTCCCTCTCCCTCCTCCCTCCTCCTTCTCCCTCTTCCTCTCCCCACCTCCTCCATCCTACTCCCTCCTACTCCCTCCGCCTCCTCCCCCTCCTCCCTCATCTTCCCTCCTTCTCCCTCTCCCTCCTCATCCCTCCTCCTCCTCCTGTCTCCCTCCTCCTCCTCCTGCCTCCTTCTCCCTCATCATCCTCCCTCCTCCTTCTCCCTTCTTCTCCCTCTTCCCAATTCCTCCTCCTCCTACCTCCTCCCTCCTCCTCCCTCTACCTCCTCCTCCTCCCTCCACCCTCCTCCTCTCTTCTCCTCCTCTTCCTCCTCCCTTTCCTTCCTCCTCCTCCTCCCTCTCCGCCTCCTCCCTCTACCTCCTCCCTCCTCCTCCCTTCACATTCCTCCTCCTCCTCCCTCCTCCTCCTCCCTCCTCCTCCTCCCTCCTCCTTCTCCCTCTTCCTCCTCCCTCTTCCTTCTCCCTCCGCCTCCTTTCTCCTCCTCCTCTCTCCTCCTCCCTCTCCCTCCTCCTCCCTCTCCTCCTCCTGCTCCCTTCTCTTCCTGCGTTCTCCTCCTCCCTCCTTCTCCCTCCTCTTCCCTCTTCCTCCTCCACCCTACTCCTCCCTCCTCCTCCTAATCCCTCCTCCTCCCTCCTATTCCTCCCTACTCCTCCTGTCTCCTCCCTCCTCCTCCCTCCTCTTCCCTCCTCCACCTCCCTCTTCCTCCTCCCTCCTCCATTTACCCAAGACAGACAGACAGTCAGACAGATAGTCGGGAACGGGATCTTATATGACTACTTATATAATTTAAATGAGATGCTCTCCGCCATGGGCTGGGCCGGGTCAGACAGACAGACAGATAGATAGATAGATAGATAGATAGATAGATAGATAGATAGATAGATAGATAGATAGATAGATAGATAGATAGATAGATAGACAGACAGACAGACAGACAGACAGACAGTCGGGAACGGGAACTTATATGACTACTTACAAGAATTAAATGAGATGCTCCCCACCAGGAGTTGGGCGATGCCGGGCCGGGTCAGACAGACAGACAGATAGATAGTCGGAACGGGAACTTATATTACTACTTATATGAATTAAATGAGATGCTCCCCATCAGGGTCTGGGCGAAGACGGGCCGGGTCAGACAGACAGACAGACAGATAGACAGACAGACAGACAGACAGACAGACAGACAGACAGACAGACAGACAGATAGTCGGTAACGGGAACGAGAACTTATATGACTACTTATATGAATTAAATGAGATGCTCCCCACCAGGGTCTGGGCGAAGCCGGGCCGGGTCAGCTAGTTAATTATAATTGTTTATTAGAACAAATAATTCAGAAGGGGCCGGTAACTCCCAAAATATGAAATTTCCAACAGATAACAACATACGATAATGTTCTGTGTCACAATTTAATAGCCTTTTACCTAACGATGACAAAGTTCAAAAAGCTTGGTTAATCTTAATCTGTACTACAAAATCCAAAGCTTATTTTGCTTTGCTGGTCGTTTGCTTTAAAACAAAACAAATGTAACAGATAGGGATTGTCAGGGATTTCATGCTGGCAACAATTAGGTACTCATTTATTGCGGCGTGAGGCCAGTGTAGAACACTAAACAGTTGGGTTGATTAAAAATACGTTTCGGCAACAGTTGTATAACTCGGCAACAGTTGTACAACTGATAAAGAACAACAACGGTACTTCGAATCTGATTTTTAAAAAAACAACCAATGCGATACATTGCTGAGAGATTCATTGCAACTGTCCATTTTCTGGCAGGTCACTGTTTGGCTTTCAAGGGTGACACAGAGTAATCAAATGAAGCAAACAATGGGAACTCTTTTTAGGCTATAGAAATGACAACAGAATTTGACCCTTTATTTCACAGCATGTCAATAGCATACCAGCTCCGTGGCCGAGGGGTTAGCAGCTTTCTCCGCTAACCCCGAATACTCTCGTCACGTGACGCGACGAGAATTAGCAGTGGTTCGAATCGCAAAATTGACTTATGAGAGTATGGAGCCGGTCGCTCAGAAAGTCGTGGCGTGCTGATGAGCGTAATCTAGCCTAGGAATCAACATACAGCTGAAAGATGCTGGTGTTGACCGCAATATCCTGAAACAGGATGGAAACGCGGGAAAAAAAGAAAAAAAAATGTCAATAGCATAATAAAGTCTCAACCTGATAAACGTTATTTGCCTCACAACTCAAGACATGCATTTGAAAATGAAATCATATGTTTTAATAGGGCATACAACAACAAACAAATCTGAGAATTTATAAAGACAGCAAAATATATATTCGGCAATTCTCGACTAAGTTAGTTGCATATCCTTTACAGGACGTTGCAGTCAACAGCGACATTTTTTGCTGCTGTGATCTCCTGGCACGTTGTTTACGTTCAGTAGTTTGCCATTGCTTTCTGAACGACCGGCGACTGCAAGACAGATATCAGCCACATTGAACAGATGCCGCTTCTAAATAGAATTGTAAATATTGACAAGTTGAGTTGACTTGAGTTGAGCTAAGAAACGGCATCGTTGCCCTCAAGAATTCCCACACGTGCTCCGTCCCTTCGTTCAACAGCAAGCGAAGAGTCATACTACTAATTGTTCCAACTGACATCTGATTTAAAGTTCTGTTCTTCCATCTCAGTTTTGAGATTCTTTCAAAATCCCAACCAACCCCCTCCCTCCTCCCCCGCCATATCATTCTCTCCATATACGGGTCCTCAGTCTGTTCCCCCGCTTTCTCCACCTGGTCCAACTGGCGCGTGACCACCTCTCCATTGTCCATAGGTAATCTACCACTGAGAGGTGCATTCCCTGCCAGCCTATTAACCTGTTCATTCCCCCGTACTACCACATTACTAGGGCAGAAAATTAATACAATTCTCACAATCTGTGACCTCTGAAGCGAGGCAAGCCATTCTACGCGAAACATTCTTTTCTCCACCTTACTAAGCATTCTCCGTGAGTCCGTAATTAATACAATTTGTGATGCAGCGGTCTCCTCCAACTATAGGAAGGCTGCTGTTACTGCTTCCACCTCCGTTCCCATGCTGGAGGTCATAGTCTCATATACTAGACTATCCTTTTTCAAGCATCGCCTTCGCAATGAAACCTCAGCCACTACGTCTGCTTCTTACCACTGACACATCGGTGTTGATAAATACTGACAATTCTGATGTTTCAGTTCGAGAATCATTTCTTGGGTTTCATCCAGTTTCAGACACTACGGGAGAAAGATTATGAAACTAACTATCTTCTATGTGAACTCTTGACAGATTACGAACTAGCTGTTCAAGATATACGTGGATAGGGACATGATAAGGGGGCAAATATGTTTATTAAGCTAATGGCTTGCAGAAGAAAATTAGGAATATAAATCCTAGAGCCTTTTTTTTGTACTCCATTCAGTAAATTTAGTTGTAAATTATACTGCCAAAGTAACATTTGAAATTCATTTTTTTTTAAACATTATCGAAGAATTGTACTTCAAATTCTTGCTTTGATTTACATATTTCCTTTCTCATCATCATCAAGTACCATGCCAGCGGGCGCAGGTGTTCATGCCTCTCCACATATCTCTGTTGGTTTTCTGGATCAACTCTACTGCTGATATTCCTCTACCCTCCGTCTCAATCCACCCAGCATCATTTCTCTTGATCGGCCTCTTCCTCTCGTCCCCTCGATCTTTCCAGTCGTCAGATGTTCTCCAATGCCTCTCTTCTCATAACATGACCATAGAAAGATGTTTGTCGCTTTCTTATTGTTGTATATAATGTTCTAGCTTCATTAGTCTCTTTCAGGCAATCGTTGTTAGTTGCTCTGGCAGTCAAAAGAATTTCCAACATTCCTCTAAGGAACCACATCTTTGTTGCTTCCAAGTTCTTCCCAATTTGTTAATTTACATTCAAAGATTCATTGCCATACAGCAAAACGTGCTCTATATAGCACTTCAGCACTCTGTTTCTTACATTCAATGATAGTGACTTATTGCATAAGATAGTTGTCATTTGCTTGCCATATTCTGCTCTTAATCTCTGTTGTGCACCTTCCGTGTGATGTTATAAATACCCCCAGGTATTTAAAAGTATCCACTTGGTTAAGACTTTTCTCTTCTATTTCCACTTCACAGATTGGTGTCATCTTTTACTTTGATATTATCATTGTTACTATTTTCTTGATATTAAAGGGAAATCCTTTCTTTGCACTCTGTTACTGCAATGTCCAACAATTGTTGTAGATCTTTTTTGCATTATCCGCCACCAATACTGTGTCATCTGCATATCATATATTGTTTATATTATAACCTCCGATTAGTATTCCCGGCTTCTCTTAGATCTCTCTAATGATTACTTCGCTATAGAGGGAGAAGAGATCCGGTGACAAAACACATCCGTGTCGTACTCCTAGATTTATTTATTAGTTTTCGTAATGTATACAATGCATTGCTTGTACTTTTCCTTCCACAAACTCATACTGTTCTACACCAATTTCCTTTTATTATTTATTGTTTAAAAATATATTTATTATTTTCTTTAGTGAAATGGTTAATGAGGTTATTTGTCTTCGCATTCAATTGCTCGTGGTCTTTTTGGTATATACAGATTTCAGATATCACTAGGTAAATATCCAGTGCCATAAATATAATTCAACATTTTGGTTAATGCATCTACCCCAAATTCTCATAGTTCTTCTAATTCTTCTATTGTGATTCCATCTGGCCCAGCTGTTTTTCCTTTTCTCATATGTCTGCAGCATCAGCGACTTCTTCTTTTAGAATAGGTGGACCTTCTAAATTACTTTCTTCTGTTGATACTTCCCTTTCTCGATCATTTAATTCTCTAATATACTCATTACACATCTTCAATATAGCCTCTTCCTCCAATAATATCTTTCCTGTTTTTGATTTCAAACACCCTGTATTTACTCTTATTTGTCTTTATATGAGCTCACTGATTTGTTTGTGCATACTTTTTTGTATCTTAAATAAAATTTAATTCAATTTTCTTGCACTGTTCATTTAACCAACTTTCTTGTGCCTTCACACATTTATCTCTTATTTCTATATTTATCTTCTCATACTCTTGTTTGTCGTGATTTTATTTCTTGTGATTTAATTTGAGAAGTCGCCATTTCTACTTCATCGTAAAAGTGTTGTATGTCTTCATAACTACTACTTGTTGTTGGTGCATATATTTGTATAATATTTATATCTATTGGTTTGCGTTTCAGCTTGACCATAATAATTTTATCTGAAATATACCAGTAACCATTAACTGACTTGGCTGGTTTTAAAAAAAAAATCAAATAGTAGTGTTAGTCCTTTCTCATGTATATTAGCTCAAGAATAAATTATTGCGTGATTTTCAGTTATAGTTTTACCCGATCCCGCTATCCTATCTATTTCACTTATGCCTAGAATATTCATTTTCATGCTTCCCATTTCTCTTATCACATTGTTCAATTTTCCCAAACCATTTATTGTTCTAACATTCCATGTTGCTATTTTAAATGTATTTCCCATTTTAAATGTATTCCCTATTTTAAATTTATTCGTTATGATTTTGCCATCAGTAGCTGGATGACGGTCTGGTGTCACCTGTAGCTCACAACCCTACTGGACGAGGATGTCCTAAAACAGCCATTTACGTCGTTCACTACCTCTGATATGTGACTATTCATGAAATCTTGGGAAGATAATGTGGGATTTCCCCTTGCCTTCCACATCCACATGGGGGTCTTTTACCCCTGCCTGTGACAGTCATTTCCGGCTGTCAGGACAAGTGAGTGCCCTGTTCTGCTCAGTTGCAGTTGCCCACTTATCCCGGTGGATGTTAGGTTCCCAAGGGCTGTGTTTACCATCCTCTACCACTTGGAGGTACAGTTGGGATTTTCCCTTCCTAAATTTCTGGTCTATGATGGCCAAAACTCTCCAGTACTTTTGTTTTCTACTTAATAAAATCTGTTTATAGCCTTGAGAATGCTGTGGACATTACGAGTTAGTGTAGTGTCAACTGAATGGAGTTTTTTGAAACTCAATTTATACAGATATATTTAAAAACGTCAATGACTCAAGAAGCTTTGGTGATCTAAGACAGTAATATATAGAGATGCAGTTGTGTGAAAGTCTGGAAATAGCAGATGCAACTGGCGAATTAGCAAACAGGAAAGCAAGAAGAGTGGACTTTCAACTCTATGGAAACATAGTTGTTAAGCTACGGAACATATCTACGATATTTTTGTACATTTTTTGTTTAGAATATACATTTATAATAATAATCTTTTTAAAAACACGTATACCTCTTACATCACGCAATTTTATTACGGAATATGTCTACCCCAATCAACTATAAAGAACTGTGAAAATAACACCACTCCCCTTGTAGGTTAGGTCATTAATCTTAATAGCACATTTGCTTGATCTTTATTCTAATATTCATGGGTGGCCAAATATCTGTGACAAGTAGATGGCTAACTGTCCAGAACCGGCACAGCTTAAACAGTTGAACTCCCCCGATGTGTCTCCACCTTGCCGTGGTGGGGGCGCTTGCGTGTCCCATTGACCCCATGTGCTGGCCGATGGATGAAAACTACATATCGGACAGCTTATGGGATAGGGGCCAGACTAAGAGAGACACAACCTGCTGCTCTGCAGGTAGACTGAGGACAGCAGTCAAAAGTTTAAATCAGGCGCACGAAGGCAGAAGTTCTTGGTCCGGACACATACTCTAAGGCTCTGTCGAGGGTTGAGGCTGAATGCCCCTAAGACACAAACCCTCGGATGTGAGAGACCGGGCCGATACCCACCTACTGAAAAATAGAGGTGAGATACTGAGCACGCTACATGCCCAGTTCTGATACTTGTTCGAAGGCTCTCAGCTGGGGGATATGAGGGATTCCCGGATGAGAGGGCCTGGCCGTTTCTTGTTCACTGCTTCACACAGGTAAGGTGCTGAGCCGGCAGCACATGTAGCCTACCTCGTGAGCGAGTATTAAAAGGTAGAAAAGTGCCCCAGTCGAATGAAATGGTTAAGGAAACTGTCTGTATCTAACTCATAGAGTGTAGACCAGTGTTTCCCAACCTTTTTTGTGTTATGCCCCACCTAAGCCTTTCTAAAATATTAATAAAAGATTTTTCTATATTATTTTTTATTTTTAGTAATTATTTATTATTTAAATTCAGTGAGATTCTTGCGCTTGATGCTTGCTGCAAAGAGATTTTATGTCAGGTTCCAATTTAGTTAACTTCAGTCTCAAGTCTCCCCGTTTTGTTTTATCCAGCCGATTTCTTCGATTTTCGAATTGCCCCCCTTAACAATCGAATTGCCCCCCTGTGGGGCGTGGGCCCCACGTTGGGAAACACTGGTGTAGACAAAAGTGGTAAAACGTCTCAATAAAACGAAATGGAACGCACGGCTAGCGAATCCATTGCGTGGTCCGAAGTCAAAAGCAAAAGCTTACCGAGTGGATGTCGTCAGCAGTCTGACCGTTCCTGGTGTGTGCTTGGGCGACCAGTGGCAAGCGAGATGCCCAACACATGGAAGTGAGGAACTAAAGCAGCCATGAACAGGACGTGGCAACTCCTCGGGTGAGCCCAGTCTCAGAGCAATATGTGCCGACTCTGCAATTATGGAAGCCTCCTTGGATTGTGAGGGAATGCCCATGGTCTGCCCCTGCCTTCCCTTGAGGGTTGACCATGAATTCGTTGACCGTTCTATCTTGACCAGCTGAGATGTGGGCGACATCACAACAATAGTTCTAACGTGCCTCGAAACCCGAGGAAGGCTAACCTCATTAAAAAATGCCCACCGAAGCCGGAAGTGCCGTCCTACGGGTGGCAAAATAAAAATTGGCACTACGCATTTACGCCCGAGTGAAATGTATCGTCCGAATGTCTCTCGTGCTAGGAACAGCTCTGACTACCTAGTTTCCGAATGCCGCTCTTGTTCGGAACAGCTCTAACTAGGTAGTTTCCGAATGTCCGTCGTGCCTGGAACAGCTCTGACGGGCACAACGACAAGCACATGTCCGAACCGATAACTCGCTGAGTGGATACCGTCTGCACACCTGTCTGGTTTGTGCGGGAACGGCCCGGGGCAAACGAAATGCCCAATATATTGAAGTGAGGAATTAAAGCAGCCATGAGCAGGACGTGACGATTCCCTCGGTAAGCCCAGCACCAGAGCGCTATGTGTCGGCTCTGCAATTATGGAAGCCACCCAGGATGGCGGAAAATGCCATAGACTGTCCCTGCCTTCCTTTGAGGGATGACCGCGAAGTTCCAACTTGACCAGCTGGGAGGTGGACGGTACCATAAAAGTGAGAGTCTCCCAGGAATGCTAACCTTGTCAAAAATGCACGCAAAAAGCCGGATGTGTTGACCTAAGGGTTTCGACCCAAGGGTGCCTAACGCACACCACAATCACATCTGAAAAAACACTCCAGATGAACGCAAAGAAGAAGAAGAACAGTTGAATATTGCACGCACTGCACCTACACAGACTGATAGACAGACACGAAGGGAGACAGACATATGCACGCAAGCACGCACACACATGCAGGCATGCCTCCCTGTATACATACATACAAACGTACATATGTGGGTCTTAGATCTTCTTATCTATTGCTGAACCTTACCCACATCTCTATGGAGCCATAAATCTGCGATGTTTTTCACTGGAGGTGGAAGCAGTTACGTTGGCATTCCGTTGGTTAGGGGAGACCACTGCAACACACATTGTCTTCATCACGGACTCAAGGAGTATGTTTAGTAAAGTGGAGAAAGGAATGTTTCGTGTGGAATGGCTCACCTCACTTCAGAGGTCACAGATTGTAAGAATGGTATGTATTATTTTGCCCTGGTCATGCGGGAGTGCGGGGGAATGAATAGGCTGACAGGCTGGCAGGGAACGCACCTCTTGGTGGTCGACTACCTACCTATGAACAAGGGAGAGATGAGCATGCGCCTGTGGGACCAGGTGGAAAAGATGGAGGAACAGATTGAGAACCCTTATGTGGAAAGGATGAGATTGCAGAGGATCGGCAGGGGTTGTGGTAGAATCTCAAAACTGAGAGTGAAGATCAGGAGAACCTTCAATTAGATAGCGGTGGGACCTATTAGTAGTGTGACCCTTCGCTGGCTGTTGATCGAGGGGAAGGAGCGCATATGGGAATGTCCTGAGTGCAGTGATGTCTGTTCTTAGTTCAACTCAACATGTAGGTTGCAGTGGGTCACATAATATATGAGCGTTTGTCTTTGTAGTACACATTTCCTATACTCCAGTAAGTTGTGTGCAATGTGGCTTCTGGCATAATTCACATGCTTCTTCCTTGATAATAAAACAGGCTCATCCACGTTGTAGCACAGCAATGTTCTGTTACATGACATGACAAGTTCATCTGTTTTCAGAAAATTTCTTGTTGGAGCACTGAACAATCTGTTAACATGTCTTTCCCTCAAACTTTTTCTCACACGGTAGTCCATTTTTCTGTTATATTTTTATTCGCTAATTTAATGTCGCCGGCTTCGTGGCTTAGAGGTTAGAGACTTTTCTCCGTAATCTCGTATACTCTCGTAGGTAACGTGATGACGGTGAGAATCAGCAGTGGTTCGAATCGCATCGGTAACTTACGGAGTTTGTGAGCCGGCCGCTCAGAAAGCAATGGCAAACTACTGAGCGTCCTTCTTGCCAAGAAATCAACATACAGCTGAAAGATGTGGTGTTGACAGCGATGTCCTGTAAAGGATATGCAAAAAAAAAAAAAAAAAAAAATTTACGTCATCTTTGCCCTGGCCATACGGGAGTGCAGGGGAATGAACAGGCTGATAGGCTGGCAGGGAATGCACCTCTTGGTGGTAGATTACCTACTGACAAGGGAGAGGTGGTCGTGCGCCTATGGAACCAGGTAGAGAAGGTGGGGGTGGAGGGGGGGGACAAATTGAGAAGCCGTATGCAGAAAGAATGAGATTGCGAGGGATCGGCAGGAGTTCTGGTAGAATCTCAAAACTGAGAGGGAAGAGCAGCAGAACTTTCAATATGCGGTGGGAACGATTAGTAATGAGACTCTTCGCTGGCTGTTGAACGAGGGGACAGAGCGCGGATGGGAATGTCCCGAGTGCAGTGATGTCGGTTATTAGCTCAACTCAACTCAACATGTCATCTTTACTCATATTCACACGAATTTTGTTTTTGTTAGCTCTAACATTTTTAGTTTCCCTGTCCACTATTTATTTCAATGTTATATATGTCTACACGTGTAAGTAATTATCGGTGACATAACAACTGACCATTCTCTTGTGTATAACTGTGTAGTGGCTAGGAAAAACGCCTTTGCTATATCCGGTCTACTACACACCCTTGTATTTGTTAAAGCTAGAACTGTTAAAAATAACTGAAAAGTGAATAAGTAAAATCCTCTTTAGCTTATTCTTCATACCGTGTGCTGCTTTTTTTCTGCCACCAAATCGTCATCATCATCACTTGCCTTGTCAAAAAGGGTAGGCGATCATGACTTTCAACAGATCTCGGTTCTTGGCGCTCTGGATCATTTCTATTGATGATATCCTCCCATCCCTTAGTTCATGCCTGAGACTGGTGTTACTGACCAGTTACCCTCCAGGACAATAGCTTTCAATGTTTATGTTGTCCTCTAGTTTCAACTTCTTCTTCTACAAACAATTCATATGTGCTCATTTATTATTAAGCGAACCACTGTTTGAAATAGAAGGATATAAAGCAACAACTTCCTGGTACATACGGAGTTAATTATCATCACTATAACTTCTATCTTCTGATTGAAGCTGGCAACGTTCTTTGCACTCTCTATAACCACCATGTTGATGATTTCCTGTTGCCTCTTTGTACTTTTGATTTAAATGTAGAGCATTTAAAGAAACAATGAGACTTTAGTGCTTTCATTCGCAACTGTGGAGCGATATCGAGAACAAGTCACCTGAATTTTCAAGAAACCTGATACGGGGGAGAAAATGGCACGTGGCAAGACAAACATCAAAAGACACCCGACTCACAAGATGAGCAGCCAGGAAGCCGCCAAGACCTTAAAGATGACGAGAGGAGAGAATTTACCTGCGAGCTGCAGCAAAGAACCAGAAATACAGTAACCTCAGATGAAGCTACCACGAGGAAGACCGACGACAACCCACCACAAACAAGAGCCAAGTCTATTGAGAAGAAGGAGGAGGAGAAAGACACCAGAGTCGGAAACACCGACCCACAGACGATCAGATGGGTAATTAAGCGTATCCAAGTGGAGCTGACAGACGACCAAATACTGAAGCAGCTACAAAAGGAAAATTTTCATATCAGAATCTTGAAGGCGGAGCGGATTATGACGTACTCCAAGATCCCTACTACTCTAGCGGTGGTAACAACAGAGGGGAGCGAGATGCCATCCAAGTATCGATCAACAAAAAAGTACAATAGCCTAAAAGATTCATTCCGAGAATCACCCAATGCTCAAGGTGCAAGAGGACCGGCCACAGCTGAACAACATGCCGCAGCAAGACAGATATCTGCCGCTACTGCGCCGTACACCATGTATTCAAGGAATGTCCGCTGGCAAAACAAGACAGGGTCTTCTGAAAGCCCAATGACAAGAGAAAGCGCGCCAACTGCCTTGGCAAGTATGGAGCAAGATAAATGGGCTGTCCGTACCCCCAAAGACACAGAGAAGTCTTAAAGATCGCCATTACCACAAAGAAACCATACAAGGAAGCAATGCGGAGGTGCAAGACAGCCATGTGCATCTCACAAGCTGAAAGATCTCTACTGCAAGGTCAGATAGACTAGCTAAAGAAACAAGTCAAGCTACTTCAGACACCGACACAAACGAGCGACAACGAAAAACTGCTGGCTGACATAAAGGAAGTCCAGCAAAGCATCAAGACAGAGGTGGAACGCATGGCACTGATAAAAAAGGAGAACAAAGAAATCCTACAAACCATTAAATCAGAGAGAGAACTGCTAAAAGCTGAAAGGGAACTAATTCAAAACACACCAGCTGAAGCCGTGCAAAAGACCAGAGAGAAGCCGAAAGATGAAACCAAACAAAAGACCAATCAGAAACCGCAAGCTAAAGCCAGCAGCCCAACCACGATATCCAAGAAATTCAAGGGGAAACCAATATCCCGCCAGACCTCTGAAGAAAACTTAGATGTGTACTCTGAAGACAATCTACAGTTGTGGTCCCCAGGATGGCGGAATACATCAAGCGGAACGTAGAACGCAAAGGCAAAAGCAACTCAAATTTAAACTCGAAAGAGAAAAAAGGTGCAAGGAAGAAAATGAAGCCATCGGAGGGCTTCTACAGACAATATACAAACACACAAAAAGAGGAGGCAAAAAGAACAAATAAAAAGGAGCGGCTGGCCGAGAGGCTAGAACGCCGGACTCTCATTCGGGAGACCCGGGTTCGATCCCTCGGTAAGGTGTGGGATTTTTTTCTGTCGGGGGCAAAAAGAAAATCCTAACCTGCACAGTTCGCGGCGACTGCACTAGCCAGGCGGCCTTTATTCTTCAGGCTCAAAGACCCCTCTACCATACACCACAAGGTACTATATTGGCAGTAAATGAGTTTATAAGGACTGCACCCAGTCAAGCAAAACGCACAAGGAGCCAACACTGACAAAAGAAACTGCCAGAGGAGATGGACACAAAGGAGAACTCGTCGGCCAATCCCCAGCTGACGTTACAGGCATAAATGCTTCAAAATGGATAAGCCAGCTAACACTGGCGCAGAAAACTAAACAAACTCATTCCGCATCATAAACCACCACAAATATAATTATAACTAATACCAGAGAGACTAGTTGAATGTTGGTGGAAAGTTTCTTTTTTTTTTTGTTTTTTACAAAATGGACTCGGACTTTAGTGCTCCGATTCTTTGATGCCACTTAACTTCTGTCTGCTTGATTATTAAAGCAAGTAACTTAATTTCCATTTTCAGCATCCACTGTTTTCAACATCCTGCTGCATTCAGTGTTGGAATAGTCATATGTTAACATTAAATTGATTAAAACTAGCAATGCATTTAACAGGGAACTGGAAAAAGGAGGGGATCAAACATAGACAAATAAACATAAATTATTAGCTAACAGATTGACAAAACAGAAACGAATATGAACATATAAAGAGAACTGTTAACTACTGACAGGTTCTCACATCTTGAACAATGATGACAAGAAACTTCATGCACAGGACAATTATTAAACCAAATGGTCAACAATAAATTCAATGTCTTAGAAAGATAATTTCATATAACTATTTACAAATTAATCCGATGTTTACAGCTGTTAGTAAGTAGCAGATGCAACAGTAAAACTAAAATAAAATTAAGCCAAAGTAGATAGACTATAAAGTAAATGAGACTGTTTCAAAGGATATGAAGCATTTTTACCGCTGGGCTGAAAAATACATTTTTAATGAGATTGAGTAAGTACAAAAGTACTTGAAAAGAATTTATACTTTGATAAAAACCTTAACAGACGAAGAAATAAATAACATGCACAAGAACTATGAAAGACATAATTTTGTCTAGTTTGTGATTGGAGAAGCATCAAGGCATGAAGTAACAAAACAACTAATTAGTGTTCCTTAAAGCTGAAAGAACGAAAGCATTGAAAACTAGCTCAGTAGGTCATTGCTGCAAATACTGCACATGAACCAAGGTAGAAAATAAGAGATAACATTGTCTCTTATGTTTATACACATGATATGATTTCAAACTAACATTATACAAACTCATAGAGTGTACACAGAATAAAGGGGATATAAAATAATGTGGCAACTAAAAGATAAACAAATCACTTATATATGCCACAGGACATATAAAATGCATAAGGAAATAAAAGATAAGATTGTCTAGTTTGTGTTAAGTTGAAAACATATTTTCAGAACTAATAAAACATCATTCATGTGGAGCATGCAAGATAAGGAATGATGATGATTTCCTAACTCCTCTTCCTTTCCTTCTCCCTTGTTTGTTCTCAAATAATCATGTCTATCTCTCTTATAAGTTGGTTGTCTGTTTTTGGTGTCTTCCTACATAACAGTTTTCCCTCAGTTGGCCTGGGGTAGGTTATGCAATCGCTCTACCCTCTTCTAGAACTGATAGCCATGGAGAAAGTATTAAGTTGTTTCTTCTGTCCATATGAACAGTAGTAGTCTGTCCAATTTTCATTTTCTGAAAAGATGTCTGAGTTTGCTATGGCTGGTTCCCAGCCTAAAGATTATCACATGATTACCTCTGAGTAATGGGAAGTATGGTTAAGATGTATCTATCTGGATATTTCTTAAGTCATTCATCCTTAAAGTAACTTTTGATGACTAATTTAACTCTTCACTTGTAGCTTTGTCTTCGGTGTGAATATTTCATCCTCCCTTCCTGGCAAATCTGTTTGCCTTCTTATTACCAAATGTATTACAGTGGATTTGTTAACACCTAGTCTTTGACAACACTGGTGTCTAATAGGCTGCAGCTGGTGTATCTTGATCATTGTTTTTAGACCCAAAGGCTGTGATCTTTGACTGGGATATGAGGAGAGCATTATTTTGTCTCATACAGAATATATTACTTATTGGCCAGGTCTCGTGTTCATAGTGTAGCATAGACTTAATATAGCACCATTACACTCTTGTGAGTACTATTTTTCATCTTACAAAAGGTTTTTTTTTTCTGTTTGCTTTGAGGATTCTTGTTGTAATTTCTACAAGGCATGTTCTATATGACCTTATGACTGTTTTTAGATAGTTTAAAAAATGCAGCTGTTTAAGAGGTTCCTATGTACATGGAGGTTGGGGAGCTGCAGTAGTGCAGTGGTTACATCCATGCCTGCTAGTCTGGTGGTCAAGTGTTTGAATCACCATCAAGGTGGGGAATTTGTTTTTTAAAAACTACAAGTCGACCCAGTCTAAAATACGTACCAGGAGTAGTAAAGGCAGTTGGCATTACACTGGCCACATCATTCAGTGAGTGATGATTGGTCTGGAACAATTGTGTGGCTAGCACCATACAACCAATATGTGTGATGATGTTGAAAGGGATCCTTTATTTTTTACTTGCTTGGATGTTACATTGTGGTATCTATTTTCTTTTTGGAGATGATCATAATTTATGTTTTCTTTAAATTTAATTTTAAACCTGGTTAGCATCATCCGTACAGATTAGTGGACCCAATTTGTTAACTTAAAGACATACAGCTAACATAAAATTGCAAAGCATTCCTAAGAGAGATTACAAATAACAAATGAGATGGTAAAATAGTTATTAACATGTGTCATGCTCCATTTAAAGGTTTTCAATTGAGTTATTTATTCTTCTTTTGTACTTTATCCTCCATTACGCATAGCCCTCACCAACTCATCGCAATCCATTCCATCTTTTGCTATCTCTTGCAACTCTATCCATATTCTCCCCGTGTTATTCATCTCTGTCTCTAATTTTCTTCTTTAAGTGTTTTCAGGTTTCTCTCTATTTTGCTTGGCCTTTTGTTTTCAGACAAAGGATTTTCCTATTACATTATTATCAGGATTTCTAAATGTGTCTTATCCAGCGCTAGTGTATTTCGCTCACCTGTTGATTCGCTTAAATGTGTCCCTGAGCTGTGCATTTGTGATTCTTCTTAGTACTTCTTTTCTACACAGGCACTAGTTAAGGAATGTTTGCAGTTTGTAGTTAATTGTAATTCTTTTGATCCTCCTCTAAATTTCTGATTCGTGCAGAATAACAATTGCACATTAGAGTTAAATATTCTAAGTTTGGTACTAGGTATAAAATATTTTGATTTATACAAATTTCCCAGGAGTTACCTATAGTAGTATTGAATTACCTGGCCTGATTTATTACAGGACTATGACAAATACCTTGAGATTCACAAATTAACCAGAAAAACATTTCACCATCTGTGTTTTAATTCTTTTAGTCCCAGACAGTTTTTGCAGTAGATGCCCAAGGGGTCAAATAACCATGATCAAAATCATGCTTGCATTACTTTCAAAAGAGGCTAAATACACAGTGCAACTGGTCAATGGGTAAGCCAGATTTCTTAAGTATACTTTGGCCAAAAGTAAAAAGTAAGAGAAAATACAATGTGATGGATGGGATTCACTCAGTGCTTGTGACCGAAAGAGTTAATCAACCATGGATAAAAGAATATATTACACAGAAACTATCTATTGTGGGGAATTATAAATGTAAATGTATTTCTCATGTTTGTCCATTAATGGCACAGTTAAAAACAGAAATTCCACCATACCTCACTTTTTGTATAAATAATAGCTTTGTAATTTGCCTTATGACGCACCTTTCTAATGGTATGCAACAGAAGGAATTACTGTGGTTATTTTGTTTTACTTTTGAATGATGTATCCTTCATTCTAGTGTGTGTGTTTTGAATTCTGTCTTTAGCAGAAATGATTTATAGTGCTTATTTAGTTATTTGTATATAGTATATATTATACATTTATTAATTGAAACATCAACATAATTATAAATATTGTATGCTCTGACCAAATATAAAAAGAATGTATGTGATGGCTGGGATTCACATGGAAGAGTCCATCACATATCAAAGTTAACCAATCATGGACACAAGATGTCTGTTGTATGAGGTAAGTTTGTAAAATTTACTTCAAGGTCCATTTGGTAGAAACAACTGTGCTGAATGCAAGAAGCATAATATAATAGAAGACTTTCTACTGAAGTGTAATAACTATACACCCAAAGGTTGCCAATATCTGAATACATGACCTACTGCAATAAGCCTATGACAATAGAAATCGTATTAAAAATAGATAACCATAGTGAACTGTACGGAACGATTAAGCAAAATATTATAAAAACAAAAATGTATATATAGGGGATAAATATTGAACAGTAAAATACTAATAATGTGACTTATTGAAAAGCTGCAAATATATTGACAGGAAAGAAGATGGATAGCAAAATATTATTATTATAATTGTCTGAAAAACATTATTATATAAGTTACACAATATGAAATAGGAAAATTATAAATTAGAGAAACATAAACATACATTATATGAAATAGCAATAGACACTATATATGTATACCAATTATAACTCAGATGGATTGAACAGGATATGGCTATATAAATATACTACAATGGGAGAACTATGTGGAAAATGATCACATGTTGTTAAACTTTGGAAGATAAATATATAACTCCATCTGTTTCCTCATCAACCATGTTCTTTAGCTGAATCCTCAGATTCAGTTGCTGGTTTAATCGCACAGTGACCTATTCATATGTTATTGTCAATGTAGTTGGTGCATGCTAGGATGAACAAAAAGTCAATAAAGGGTGATGTTACTTCCAACATCTTCAGCAATCGGTGTAATCAATGAACATTAAAGACAATAAAGTTACCTCCACACACCTTCAGCAATCGGTTTAATCATGTTAAGTTAGTGCATATCCTTTAAAGGATGTCACAGTTTCCCCCAGCATTTTAAAAACTGTTTTTGATTTCTTGGCAAGTTTATGTTCAGTAGCTTGCCATTGCTTTCTGAACGACTGGCACTCACACTATCTTATAACAACCAATGCAAGATGGGCTGCTGCCAAATCGCCCTTAGCTGTGTTAAAGTGTAATCAGTGTTAGTAAAGAGATTAAGGTTACAGATTTGTTGTGTATGTTCATATCTATTCTGTGGCAATACATGGATGCCAGTCATGGATCATTTCACAATCAGCAAGGAAAACAATTTAGGCTTCTGAGCTTAGATCTTACAGAAATGTTATATGAATATTCTAGACCAAGAAGAAGAAAAATACTGACATTCTACACGATCTGAGCGTCAAACAAAGCTGGCTGATAAATAGCACCATGTCTTGAAAACTGAAATACTTTAGACATATTAAATAGCACAGTGTCTTGGAAAGAATGGTCCCTGGGTGAAAAGGAAGGAGTAGATCAGCACAAAGGTGGACATAGGGCATTGTAAACACCTTGGGCATGAAAATGCATGAGGTAGGAAAACAGGCAAGTGTTAAATAACCTTTTCAGGGGGCCGAGATGAAGGCAACATTCTACAAAGAACCTACTAAATGATGATCATGATGAAGTTCACATTTGTTGCCTATTCTTGAAACCTTCTCTTCTAAAATGATACCAGTTAACTCTGCTTTGTTTTGCAACACTGACAAGATGTTATTCTTGGAATAGATACAACCTTAATATCTGTTAATATATGTTATTAAGTGATGTTTATTGCTTGCAATCAGGTACTGTGTACATCATATACTGAGTGTATGAAATTATACAACTGAATTTAACTTCAAGCCATAAGTTTGCTAAACTGATTGACAATAATTTCCCTTTGACTGTTGGGTGGGTAAGCTTTTCAATATAACTGTTGTTAAACTGATGATAAATAATCCAACCATATGAGGTTATAATCTAACAAGTAAATTAATTTTTTGAAAAGTTTAATATTTATCTATTTAATTTAGGTATCTTAACCAATTTAGTGCCAAAAGATAATATTTCACCAATTATAACCTCCCATTTTGGCAGAAGGCTGTTATATCGCCACACTAGGGTCATTGTGTTATTTATTTTGTTTTGTGGTATCTTCCGCAATTTCAATGCTCAGTGAATGGAAATTTAATTATAATACTTGTTCATTTGATTGTGTACTATGTCCGGTCCAAACCTACTTTTTGTTTGGCACTAATGTTTTTGCATATCCTTTACAGGACATCGCTGTCAACATCAGCATCTTTCAGCTGATTGTTGATTTCTTGGCAAGATAATGCTCAGTAGTTTGCCATTGGTTTCTGAGCGGCCGGAAAACATACCCCGTAAGTTACCGACGCGATTCGAACCACTGCTGATTCTCACCGTCATCACGTTACTTACGAAAGTATAGGAGATTATGGAGAAAAGTCGCTAACCTCTAGGCCAGGAAGCCAGCTGTTTGGCATTGAATTTGTTAAATTATGTTCCTGAACATTAAAAACTGGCATAATGTGAATTAGTTAAATTTTCAAACAAAAATAGAATTACACAAACAAAACCATTCATTTGGAGTGGCAGTGTGAGGAACTGGATGATTTAGCTACCTATGAATGCAATGTAACTCTTGTAGGTAGTAGATGTGAACCTACTCACAAGGTGATATTTCATTTGCTACTGAAAATAATATTCTGAGGGGAAATCCTATAAAAACAATGCAAGTCAAATATAATTACCACCACCAGGATTTTTGAGGTTTGATTGGGGATTGGTTTATGAAGAGGAGGTGGTGGGAATCCTGCACATTTATCTAGTTCTACAGTCAATAACTGTGGTGTAGCAATTCATCTTTTCATAGGAAGAACTACCACAGACCAATAAGAAACAACATGTTACATTGAGGGGAAATCAACGAGAACCACAGACAAATTCGGTACTGAATTGTTTATTGTCATAAGACTAAAAAATCACAAACAATATTGTATGTAGGAATTAGAAATGAGAACCACAGACAAATTCGGTACTGAATTGTTTATTGTCATAAGACTAAAATATCATAAACAATATTGTATGTAGGAATTCATTTTCTGATAGGAAGTTCTATCACAGACCAGTCAGAAACAATATGCTAAATGAGGGAAAACCAATGAGAGCCAAAGTCAAATTCAGTACTGGATTAATTATTGTCGCATAAAAAGCTAAAAGTGATAAAAATCCAATATAAACCTGATGACTAGACTATTATCTAATCTGTTAATGCAGTGGTTCTCAACCAGTGGGGAATTTCACCCTGGGGGGGGGGGGGATTTTAGGGTTTCCAGGGGGAGGGGGGATGAAGATTATTTCAAGATTGCGTTAATACAAGAACGGATTACTTTATATAGTTTTTCCCTCCATACTTTATGGTTCTGTACTCCTCGCCCTTCTGATATTCGTCTTATAACGTAAGTAGACCCACAAATCACGTTTCATGTAGACGTCTAAACTTGTTCTAGTATGTGTTATTAAAGTTAGCTTTCATTTTTATGTATACTATTTAGAGCCAGTGTGGGGGAGGGGGGAATTTATAGGGAGTAAAGTACGAAAGGGGAGGAATGACATTCTCAACATATGGTGAAAGGGGTATGGGCCAAAAAAAAAGGTTGAGAACTACTCTATTAATGTTAACCATATTTCACTGTTTTTACATAGATAGAAGGGCCATAAACCAGTTAGTTATCATATTGCACCCACTTGTATCTGCACAGCCAAAGCAGGTTACACTTGATACTTGAAGTGTTTGACCCCATTCACAGATTAGGCCGTGACATGACCTGGTTATTGCTGGGCCATACGTGTGGGCTGTTAAATTGTCTTGAAGACAGGGTTACATACAATTCTACAATTCTTAAGTCAGATGCAATGGGGTTCAGGTTGTTTGAATCTTGAAAAGGGCTAGCACTTTTCAGAGTGGGTTGGTGGCACATATAGACTGGCTGAGATTAGGCCTGGGATGTGTCATGGTTCCCCGTGTTTTTTTTTAAAATTCCATTGTCCACAGACTTCAACCCAATGGGCAGAAGGACATTTAAGCCGGTAACTGGCTTGTTTTAGTTTTATTCTTTGTGTACAAAGCAACTGCCATGTCTTTTTAGCTACTCCATCATTCCATACAGTGTATTCTTGTCTTAACTACCGTCCAGATGGTTATTTACATCGATCCACTGTAACCAAATTGTTACAGTGTTTTCTACCATCCGTTAGTGATCATATTTTAACTCCCGCATACCTAAACCGTTTAGGCTAAAAGAATGTTTTAATTTAAAGTTAAAAAAAAATGTTTGAATAGAAAGAGTAACAAGCTTGGAACAAAGTGTGAAACAATGTTACTTGTTCAGTTATTACATAGAAAGTATTATATTGGCGGGGAATCCTACTTACTTGGGAATGTTTTCTCATATTTGTTCAGTTATGGAAAGTAAATAACATTCCTTCATACTTCACTATCTGGATCTGCATAAAATGGACTTTTGCGTTCGTTCACGGTATGAGGTACCTTTCTAAAGAGTTGCAACTGTAGGAATTACTGTGATTATATGTGATAACTATGTTTACTTGCATGCGATGTACCTTCATTCTGGCAAGTGTTTTGAATTATATTTGTGGCGGAAACTAACTATATTACTTATTTTATTTAATTATTTGTATATAATAATAATAATAACAAACAGTATACATTCATGAGTTAAAACATCGACATAGTAGAGGCGAATTAGGGGAACATATCTTAAACCTGGAGAAATAACAGCCGAAGACAGACAGACAGCATGCAGAAGAATAAAAGAAAACACAAACAGCTGGTGGTTTGTTTTGATAACTTACCTCCGTCTGCTGGGTTCTGGTAGTTACCCCCTTTCGAAATGTTTCTGCACAGCGCGGCGAAACTGCTTGGTATGATAACCAACATCAGAAATATTGACACCAGTAACTCACACCTGTTCATCATATTATTAAATGTTTAGTCTTTTAAAACGGTAGAACAGCCAGGCTTAACAAAGAGAAAATCGACTGTTCTTACTTACACAGGACTTAGTACTAACACAAATAGTAATACTCAGCACGGTTCAAGAGTCACAAGGACGGTAAATGTCTTGGAAAGGTGACCTCGTGTAATCTTGCTAGAAAGTTTATTGTGCAACTTAAATAAAGCTTCAGCAATGCTTTACAAAAGCAGTTTGGAAAGCCAATAGGATAATGGCCCATACCGAGCAGTGAGTGTTGTGTGTAACTTTATAGTCAAAACTTATTGTACATACAGTATAAGCAAACTACACGTGCCGGCCCACGCGATGTAATAAATAATACCAACAAACACGTTTTTTGTATACTGTTTACCCTAGTTAGAAATATGTTGAATAGCTCTCTTGTTTCACATCCGTAAGTTTCACCCGCTGCTTCCATGAAGCATCAATGTTACGTTTCATTAGCGACCTTGTCGTAACGTTTCGTTATTTCTCTACTGGCATGTAAAAACAAACAAGGAGAAAGCACTGTCGCCTACCAAAATCCGTCAGCAAACCGGGTCAAGCTGTTCCAGGCGTAGCACTAGCAACAGCTGAAGTAAACAAGCTCACCCGCCCATTGGTCGGTTCAGCCGTCGCGCGAAGCTATGTAACGGCCGCATTTCCTACCACTTTATCAAGGACATAATTAGCGCTTTTAACTTACTGTAGGTACTATTATTTTAACTCTTGTGACACAACACGACACTTGAAGTAGTTTGTATATAGTTTATTATGCCTGCGGTTGAACTCTCTCTGCCATATCCAGCCTTGGCGTTAATTCTTTCTCCCCAAGATACTTGACACCAGTGGCGTGCAGAGGGGGGTGCGACGCGGCCCCCCCCCCCCCCCCAGGCATCCAGCCGGGAAGGGGGCATCCAGTTAGTGAGAGGGGGCAGCACAGTGCAGTCGGAGGGGAGGAGAAATGAATGAGGTAAAGAACAATTTAGGGGCATCCAATCAAGGGGTTGGCCTCGGGCATCAAAGAACCTCTGCACGGCACTGCTTGGCACTTTACCTCACATTTTCAAGGACTTAGGGCGCTGCGCTAAATATTATTAATGTTATAACGCTTATCGTATAACACGACACTTGAAGTGGCGTGAATGTTGTTTATTATGCCTGCAATTTTAACGCTTTCTTGGGGTTGTCAGACTGTGACTGAGAAACAGGGACATTTAAGCATAAGAAGAATTAAAGATGTTGCAAAATTTAATACTGTGGCTTAAAAGAAAAAGGTGCTCTATGTCGACCTGGTTGTACTAGGTTTATCTCATACGGTCAGAGCAACGTGTGCTGGCAGTTTAGCTTGAAACTAATTCTGGACAAGTTACAACAGACAGACGGAAACCAACCAACCACAAGATAACGAAAACGAAACTACCTCGTTTGCGCGCGCTGACATTTGATGTTTCTAAATTAAACATTTCTAATAAATGAAAATCAAGAAAGATGTGGCTTTAATTAAATCTTTCATTTAACAGGGGAAAAAACGGGACACAAGGACATCCCGAAATCAGTTTTTTTTTTTTGGTGGGGGGGGGGCGGTGGGGGTGGGGGGGCAGTGACTTATGGTATTGCGTTAAAAACAAAACGGAACTGTCCCAGAAAAAAGTGATGTCTGTCAACCCTCTTCTGTCTGCCATACCAAGGTGTTACATTAACTCTTTCTTCCCATGGTAGTTATATTCTTCTTTTATTTCAAGTTAACTTAAATGCGTGTTTTTTACAGGACGTCGCAACCAAACCCATCATTTTTGGCTGTCTGTGACAAGTTAGGCAATATTTACGTTCAGTAGTTTGCCATTGAGTTCTGAACGACCAACGCTCATATAATCGACTCAACGCTAGGCAGCTGATTTCGAACCCTGGACTCCGTATGTGGGGAAATTGCTAAAGGCGTTCACTGCCTGTAATCCACAAAAACGGGCGTCTGTTCTAAGCAGATAAATAATACATGTCTCTGTAAGGATGAGTTAAATTAACGCTGTGGAGCGGAATCAGTTAAATGTTAAATTACTAACACAGATACAGTGAGCTCATGTAGCAATGCACAGACTACGGAATTATCTTATTTGTGGAATAATTAACTCTTTGTATATCAGGCCCCCTTTGAAATGGCTCAAAAATCTCCCCACGTGTAAATAAAACCACTGTCAGTGGCAGACTGGCTAAGATATCAGCTCACTCGATGGCAATTGGGCCCCGTGGGAACCTGGTGAAGTGGGCCCCCTTAAATATTTTCCGATATGTTTAAAATGTTAATGTCCTTTTAGTAACTTTGACTCCCGGCAGTCAACATTGTTAAGTCCTAGTCACTGATTAGAGTGGTTCCCATAGTTGAGACTCGACAAGTCCCGATAAGTTAGTTAAGTAAAGGTATGAGTTGAGTCAAGAACCGACATCACTGCACCCGGAGCATTCTCATATGCGCTTAAAGGCCTCATCTTCAACCGCCAGCGTAGAGTTCCACTACTGATGGTGCCCGTTACAATCTGATTATACGTCCGTCTTGTTTTACCTCTGAGTGACGAATGTCAACCAAATCCTCTGACCACCCCTTGCTGCCGCATTCTCTCTAGACCATGATAGTCGAAATGTTATTCTGCATTAATGATAGTCTCCCAGAGGGCCTTCACATCCCTTATCATGCAACAAATCACCCCTCAATGATGCAGCACCAGCCAATCTGTCTGTCTATTCATTTCCAACCACACCAGAGTGTCCCGAAGAAAAATATCCAGTGAATGTTCACAACCTGCGACCCCTGAATCGAAGCAAGCCATGTTACAAGTCGATATGTATCAATGAGCTTCAAGCTATTATTATTAATCATGACTCAAGACCACAGGATGACATAATGGATAAGAGTGCTCGTTCTTAAACATCCAGTGTTTTGATGAAGAGGCAGCGCGTTAAGCCCCTACACCGGTCTTCTTCTTCTTCTTCTTCTTCTTCTTCTTCTTCTTCTTCTTCTTCTTCTTCTTCTTCTTCTTCTTCTTCTTCTTCTTCTTCTTCTTCTTCTTCTTCTTCTTCACCATTCCGAGCCATTGTGGATCTTAACTGAAGATACAAGCCGTCTCCATTGGTCTCTCTGGTTGACCTTCTCTTGCCAGTCGCTGATTCCAAGTGCTTGTTGGTCTGTATGTATTATCGCTCCACCGTCTTCTTGGTCTACCTCGGGGTCTACGGTCATTTATTTCCTGATTGTAAGCGAGTTTTGTTTCCCTATTATCTTCCATTCTTTCTATATGTCCCAGCAATTGCAGTCTATTAGCTTTCATGATACCAGTGATTAGCGGGGGACCTAAACAGATCATACGTGTCTTTGTTGCTCCTTCTTTTCCACTCTCCACTTTGTGTATCCCTAATGGACCTAAAGATGCGTATTAAGACTTTGTTCTCAAAGGTTTGTAACAAGGCTTCGTCTCCTTTAGTAGTACTCCAGGTTTCAGAGCCATACAGCACAACTGGTCTAATCAGTGTTTTGTATATTGTGATCTTGGTGTTACGAGATAGCGCATTTGATTTTAGCAGATGTTGTAGTGCATAGTATATCTTATTTCTAGAGTTGATTCTAGCTTGTATTTCTTCCTTTATTATGTTGAAGCAGTTGAAGATTGTACCCAGGAATTTGTATGTTTCCATTCTTCCAATGGTCATATTATCTATTTGCATATGGCCAGAGGTTTTAGCCGTTCCTTCTCTTGAAATTACCATATATTCTGTCTTATCTTGGTTGATAACCAGCCCCATTTGTTGAGCTTTTTTCTTTAAGTGTGCCAATATTTCCAATGTCTTGTGTTCATTTCCCCCTATAATATCTATATCATATGCATAACCAAGTAGTCTGGATGTTCCTCCAATAACACATTCCTCCTTTACCTTCCTTACAACTTTGTCTAGAGCCAGATTGAAAAGGAGCGGCGATAGTGCATCACCCTGTTTCAAGCCAGATGTTATTTGGAAAGGGTCTGATTTCCTGCCTTTATATGTTACTATATTATAAGTATCTTCCATGCATAGTCTGGTCATGTTGATTAACTGCCTTGGTATTCCAAATTCCTGCATACCATTCCATAGACTATTCCTCGTGGACACTATCATAAGCCTTTTTAAAATCCACAAAATGTTATGGAGATCTCATTTATATTCCCAATTTTTCTCGGCTATTTGTCGTAAGATAAATATCTGATCTATTGTTGATCTGTTTTGTCTGAAACCCGCCTGGTAGTCACCTAATATGTCTTCTGAATATGGTTTTAGTCTATTTAGTAATACCGCGGATAGTATCTTATAGCTTGTGGAGAATAGTGATATTCCTCTATAATTTTCACATTGGAATTTGTCTCCTTTCTTAAAGATAATGACTCTTTCCAGTCATGGGGTAATTCTTCTGTCCTCCAGATTTTTATTATTAGTTCGTATAGCTTTAGATGTAATGCATGGCCGCCTGCCTTTATAAATTCAGCAGCAATTCCATCAGCCTCAGTTGACTTATTGTTTTTAAGTCGTGTTATTACATATAGGATTTCTTCAAAAACAGGTTCTTAATTTTTGGTTTACACATTAGAACCGCGTCCTGAGGGAAAGTGTTACTTGGAGCTTCACAATTCAGTAATTCAACAAAGTATTCTTTCCATGTGTTACACATTTCCTAATTGGTATTTATCATATCCCCATTTATGTTTTTTAAACGATATGTGTTGTGTTGGTGCCCTCGTTTCATTGACTTCAGTTCTTTAAAAACTTTCTGAATTAGTTTTTCTGGTGATTAGTTTCCATATCTTTGATTGCTCATATATTCTCGCTTCAGCTGCCGAACTATTTTTGTAGCCTCTTTACATTCAATTCTATATTGCTTTTCATTTTGGATGTTGTTGATGTCATTTAACCACAACTGTCTGGCATTCTTTTTCCTAATGACTGCTTCTTCACATTTTTGATTGAACCATCTGTTCTTTCTATGCGTGTTTAACACACCGATACATTATTCTGCGGTAGTTTTAATAGTATTCTTGATGTTCAACCAAGTTTGGTCAACACTTTCCTTCAACGGGTTTGTAGAATTTCAAGTTTAGATTTTATTTCATCTGCAAATTTCTCTTTGACTGTACTTTCTTGTAGTTTTTCTCTGTTATATGTTGGACGTAACCTTTGTAGTTTAGCATAGTAAGCTCTCTTAAGTTTTATTTTAAATTTTGCTCCAACGAGTAAGTGGTCGTTGTGGCACTCAGCTCCTCTATAACTTCTAACTTGTTGTATATTTGATGCATTTCTGTTGTTAATTAAAATGTGATCTATTTGATTATAAGTTCTCTTGTCACATGATTTCCAAGTTTGTTTATGTATATCCTTTCTTTGCAGTCTGGTACTGCTGATCTGCAGTCCTTTGGCTTCTGCTAGGTTGATGACTTTCCATCCATTGTCATTTGAAGTTGTATGTAGGCTTTCCATACCAGCAACTTGTTTATGAGTCAGTTGGAAAAATGTTGACGTCTCGTCCTTGACTTGGGGACTTAAATTACAAGTAACTCTGAAGTCGAATTGGGTTCGCCTGATGGCGAGGGATACTGGTTGTCATGAAAATCACAGTGGATTAACCAGATGATGATAATACAGACAGTTTGCTTCACGGCGTGTTTTCAAGGCCACACTTGTTTTTAACCGGTGCAGAAAAAAACAAGGTCATTTTGCCGACCAGCCGGATCAAAGAGAGTCTGTTGTTGGGAGAATGCAGAAACACACTAGCTTGTTTTGGGTGTCAAAACAAGAAAAGACAACTCTTACATTGATTAAGTCAAAGGGAGAACTGATTCTGAAATGGATAATCTGCCCCTGAAACCATCTGATGTATTGACATCAAAGGAACGTCACGTGAACAATTCAAGGCTCTTGGACAAAAACATGATTTGGGGACACAGTGTAACTCAGACAGTTGATTTAGGCAGAAGTGCTTTGGCACTGCAGTTATGAATTTTAATAATGTCTACCGTGTTCGGAATTAAGTGGATTTAATTTTACGCGTGCCTGTCATGGCAAATGTAGAGTTGATTTAGTAGAACTGCGGTGTTGTATAAGGTAGAACATATTGTATAATTAGTCCTAATTAATTTAGGCAGTAGCATGGTTGAAACTAGCTAGAGTAGTGAAGTGATGATTAGCTCTGTTAGTTGAAAATAGAGTAGTGAAGTGTTGATAAGCTCTACTAGTTGAGAATTGAGTAATGGGGGATAATTGGGATCTTCCAGTGGGGTGCTCCCTGGTGGGGGGGGGGGGGGGGGGGTTCCGCACTCTGTATGTTTTTTTTTCTTGTCTTGGCCTGATGAAAACCTATGTGTTGAGCTCATCTGTCCCTGACAGAGTGGTTCACTGTATTTTTCTGAGCGAGGCCGATGGCCCACGATCATCTAATAAGGATCAGTGACGGGGAGGCTCTCACCAGTTGTATTATATATTTTACAGGTTCCCTCTGGTTGGGATGAAGAACACAGAACCATTGAAAATTCAGATCCCGGATAATTTTTGGTGCAGGAAGATTGGCCAGCAACTTTCTCACTGGGCCTATGCTAGAAGAAGTTGATAAACATTGCTCGGTGGAGCTGAATAGTATAAGTATCCCACAGGATAAATAATGAGAACATTACTAAGAATATTTCACACTACCTGTGGACCGCAACATAGTAATGGGTTTTGATTTTCATACCATTCGTGAATATACCAGTGTGATGGATGTTCAGTCCACATATTACTAGAACAGTAGGGATTGATTTTCACATTACATGAAACCAAAACATTGGAAAGGGGTTGTTCCACGTATCAAAGAAATCATAACATTAAGACGTTATCTGGAAAATTAAGAGATCTATTTGAGTCTAGATACAATGACTGTTTTAAGAGTGAAAACTATAGAACAATTCGCAAGAAAGAAAGACGTCATGTTCATGGGACAGTGTTCCATTTTTCACTGGACAGGAATTGTGTGGTCTCAGTTTCTATAAACTATTAGGAACAGTTTTTTTTTTAAGGAACAAAAATAGTATCATTCCCGGACTGTAGATTTGAATGGGAATCAGACCTCATGGTTATCAAAGCTCCTGGAGGAGGACATGTCTGGCGGGAGAGACGCGGCATTTGGTGAGGTCCATTGTGCTGATTCTTGTGATGTCGTGTAATCCTTGCCATGATGAGTGGACTCTGATCATGAACTTTGTAGTCTGACCTCTACATTTACATTAGAATACACAACACACATTTTCTTCGCATACACGTCTCACGTACATTACACTTTTCTTTTAATAAATTAATCTTTATTAATTGTTAGAAGCAAGAGTTGTTGAGTATGTGGCGTTGGGGAAGCATGAGAGGGGGCATAATCCAGGGGTGAGCAAGAGTGAGAAGAAGGTGTCTTCAGATTGAGGGAGTGTTGTGGACGGAGTCTGCTAGATATCTCCAGGATATTGATAAGGGGTAAAATATAATGTGGGTGTTGACTCCCCTCAATCCAGGGACTGACAATTTAAAGTAAGACACGACATTATTGGGGGCTCGTCCGGGATCTTTGGACAGCGGGATCTCTCGTACACGTGATTCTTGGACAGCGGGATCTCTCGGAAAAAGGGGGGATCTTTTGATACGGGAATTCTCGACACGGGATCCTTAGTTATAGGACGGAGATATCATATTAGAGAATCCAGCTAGAGTGAATGTGGATAGGGGTTAAGACACATATCTTACCTGTTCACACTTCACACGTCTGCATAGGTCTGTGGTCCTGATTCTACTCTTGTCACTGAGTGATTGTGTTGTGGTGTGCTGTGTGTGGTAAATATATAGATTTATAGTACTTGTTCATATATCTATATATTAGTTTGCAGTTAAATTGTACTCAACCTGCTAGCTTACCTCTCTGAAAAATGGCCACTCCTAAACTAACCACGGCAGAACTAAGGGCAAAGGGGGAAGAAATGGGTTTGTCGGGTTCTGCACTAACAGATTACATCCAGGAGGTGGAGAGAGAGTTTCGTCAAGCAGAAAGGGATGATCGAAAGGCCGAGCTGGAATTGAGAAAGATGGAGTTAGAAACTAAGAGAATAGAGGCTGAGCAAGCCACTAGAAGGATGGAACTGGAAGCTGAGCAGGCAGCTAGGAAATTAGAAGCTGAGCAGGCAGCTAAGAAACTAGAAGCTGAGCAGGCAGCTAGGAAACTTGAAGCTGAGCAGGCAACTAAGAAAATGGAAGCTAAGCAAGCGGCTAAGAATCTTGAGGCGGAGCAGGCTGCTAAGAGATTGGAAGCTGAACAAGAAGCTCAGAAAAGGGAGCACGAGTACCGAATGCGGGAACTCGAGCTTAAGAGGCAATCTGGTGGAGAAACTGAGGGAGCAGTGGGAGGTTCCTCTCTCCCTGGCTCAACCCCAGTAGGTGGGCATAGTTATCATGCTATGAAGTTCCCTCAAGCGATCTACGAGGAGGACAAAGAGAAGATTGACCAGTACCTTCAACGCTTCGAGGCCATGTCTGTTGCTATGGGTCTGGACCGTGACAAATGGTGTCTTAAGCTATCCCAGGGATTACGCGGGACCGGCTACGAGGTTTATTCTCGCCTGCCACCAGGACATGAGAACAATTATGACAAATTGAAGACGGCTCTGCTGAAACGATTCGAGGTTACGTCACATACCTACCGGAAAAAATTTCGAGCAGCGAAACGAGAACCGGGGGAGTTGTTTGCCGCCTACAGTTTGTGTCTAAAATCCTATCTCCATAAGTGGATGGATTTGGCTGGGTTCGCACATGACTATGAGAGTCTGGAAGAGCTCATGGTGGTCGACCAGCTGAAGAAGCAAATGTCGAAACCTCTCAGGGCGTTCCTGGGAGAACAAGGAGCGGAACGTATTGACCTCGTGACAAAATTAGCAGAACGGTTCGTCGAGGTACATGGGGAGGCAGGGGAAAACCTTTCCACCAACACCAAAAGTCAGGAGAAACATGACAAGAAGAAAGCCAAAAACTCAGGAACCAAAAAGGGGGAACCTTATGTGCAAAAATCAGAGGATAGTTCAGAGAAGACGAAGGAGGGAAGCAAGAGCACTTCAAGCTCTACACCAAAACGACCGTGGTCGGAGAAGTGGTGTTCAATTTGTAAGTCACCCTCTCACAATACGAGGGACTGCAAATCGAAGGCTAAGAGCCCTCACTTCGCAGCATGTCAAGTAACTTCCAAGGAGGTTGTCACGGAAAATGCCAAGGTAACAGGGAAGCTCGCCACCAGGAGAGCTCACTCAAGTCCGGCACTAGAAAATCTAGGACAGGGAAATGGTGCAACCAATGCAAGTCAAACACGCACAATGCTATTGACTGCAGGGGAAAGTCAGGAGACTCTAAATTCGTCGTGTGCCCCGGGAAACCTAAGGTCGAGCCCAATGAACAGGTCGAGGCCGAGGAAGAGACTCCAGACCAGGAAAAACCACCTGTAGTGGAATTGGTAGAGGTTAACGGTCGTCAAGTGGAGTGTTTGTACGACACAGGACTGGACGGGGAGGCCGTGATTTCTGCGGATCTGGTACATCCAGAACAATTCACAGGTGAGACCATGGAGATACAGCCGGCACAGAAGAGTGCTGTGGCCATGAAGTTGCCCATTGCTAATGTGGAGATTCGGTCAAGGTATGTCACCAGCACAATCAAGGCCGCTGTATTGACAGATCCCATTTTCCAGTAATCCTTGGTTGCCGGTATGTCTTTCTGGGAATGCCCAGGGAGCCAATCCATATGGGAGCAATACAGACTCGCTCTCAGACGAGAACGGAAGCGGCAGAAGCAATTGTGACTAACCCACTGCCGGGGGAGCTGCGAACTGCCCAGAGTGAGGATGCTACTTTACGTCCTTGCTACAAAAAGCTGCAGAGAAGTGCTGATCCACCAGGACGGGGGCAGTACTACATGAAGAATAGGATACTCTACAGGAGAACAGGAAGGGGAGACAACCTATACGGTCAGTTGGTCGTCCCGAAAGCTCACCGGTCCCAGATTCTTCATATGGGGCATACCATCTACTTTAGTGGACATATGGGTATTGCCGCCACCATGCAGCGGATTTCCTGTCATTACTATTGGCCGGGAATGACAGATGATGTGCGTCGGTATGTGAAGTCATGCCCTGAGTGCCAGAGGGTGGCACCGAAACACTGGACAGCACCGGTGGTCTTGGGTGAGATGCCCATCATGAACTCTCCTTTCGAGAGGGTAGCCATCGATATCGTGGGTCCACTTCCCAGGACTAGGAAGAGGAACATGTATATACTCACAATGGTGGATTGCTGTACAATGTGAGGTGAAGCCATACCGTTGACCACGATTGACTCGAAACGAGTGGCGGACGCACTGATGGAGGCCTTTACCAGATTAGGCTTCCCTGATCAAATTCTGACGGACAATGGGTCCCAGTTTTGTGGAAAACTCATGGAGGAGGTATTTAGGGTGTTTCACTCTAACCACATACATACCAGCCCTTACCACCCTCAAGCCAATGGACAAGTAGAGCGTTTCAACGGCACGTTGATGACAATGCTCAGGAAACTGGCACAGGAAAAACCTGATAGGTGGGATGAATATATCCCAGCAGCACTCTTTGCCTATCGGGAAGTTCCTCATGGCTCAACAGGACTACCACCCGCTACGTTGCTGTTTGGTCGTCCAATCAAAGGACCGTTAGAAGCCATGTTGAGGAGTTGGACTGAAGAGGGAACGTCAGAAGAAGTGATCTCTTCCTATAAATACGTGGAGGAACTGAAAGAAAAACTCCGCAAGGGATGGACTCTGGCGAATCAAAACTTGAAAAAGGCCAGAAAAAGACATGCGGCTTACTACAACCGTTGGTCTAAAGACAGATCTCTAGAGGTGGGAGACAAAGTCTTGTTGCTACTCCCAACGGGAAACAACAAACTGGAGATAGGTTGGCAAGGACCATTTCCCGTGGAAAGAATGATATCCAGAACCAGCTATCAGATCCGGATCCGGGGAAAGTCGAAGATTTTCCATATCAATCTCTTGCGGAAATACGAAGAGAGACCCGGAGACAAGGCAGCTCACCTCATGGCAATGGAAGTTGCAGTGGAGACTGAAGTGAAAACCAACGAGGGCAGGGAATATCCCTTGGTACACCAGGAAACCTATAGGGATGTGCAGGTGAACCCTGATCTGAGATATATATATATATATATATATATATATATATATATATATATATATATATATATATATATATATATATATATATATATATATATATATATGCGGAGGCCCCCCCCCCCCCCACAATAGAATACATTTGTAATGCGGCCCTACGCACAAAAAGTTTGCCCACCCCTGCTCTAGACCATGATAGTACAAATGTCTTATCTTGTCTAGGCAGGTCTTAGTCAGATATGACTAAGTTACCGTATGACAGTAGACGGTATTACCTGCTTTCTGTTAGCGGCGAATGTTGGGCGGCATTTACCAAACCCGATACTCCACATTGTGCCCACGGCTTCGGGCGGAAGTGCACAATTGGGAGGGTACAAGCCTCATCCTGGTGCGAGGAAATGTAATCTAAAGACAAAATGTCATGGCAGGACAGACCAGGCCCTAAGCCTTGGTTGGCAGCTGGTCTCGGATCGAAGCTCCGACAGGCAGGCAGTTAGAGCATTGCTTTGCTGATCCGACAGCTTCTGCAGCTTGTCTTGTTCCAGTTCCAGATGTACAGGTGTTATCTTTCCTCTGAGTGAACTAGGCAGGCCGAGAGAGGGATCATGCTGCATGGGCAACACATGATCTCTATATTTTAGCCCAGGCTTTGTGCTATGGAGAGGCAATAACTCCATCCCTGGTCTTAACCGGTTTCGGAATCAAAGCGAGAGGCAACATTTACGGGTTATAAGTCCTTGTCAATTGGCGTAGACATGAGGCGCCACGGGTTGCCTCTGATGGTGGGAGACACCTACATGTGTCACTGATCAGCTACCACCCGCCTCAAGCTGGGCAGCCCCCGGCCAATTAAGTGTTGATCCGCCAGTCTGACTGCTTCAGTGGGTGCTGATCCGCCACAGTCTGACTGCTTCAGTGGGTGCTTGGGGCTAGGACAAAATCTTAATCGCAGGTTGTGAAAACCAATGCAGCAAGCACTAATAAAAGAAAAATAGACACCTCAAGCTACGACTTGCAACCTGGAACGTAAGAACCACGGGTCCAGGATTTTCCACTGACTTGACGAATGTTAACGATGTGAGAAAAACGGTTGTGATTGATGCCGAACTCAGTCGTATTAACATTGATATTGCTGGCCTGCAGGAAACTCGCCTCGCTGAGACAGGGTCACTCAGGGAAAACAATTACACCCTTTTTTGGAGGGGTAGAAGGCAGGCAGAAAAAAAGGCAACATGATATGGGCTTTTCAGTGAATAATTCGCTACTGGAAATGATTGAAATTCCAGATAGAGGTAATGAAAGACTATTATCCCTGCACTTGGCAACCTTTTGTGGTTTTGCTACCATTATTACTGCATATGCACCGACACTCGATTCCTCTGATGATGTGACGGATTCGTTCTACGAGAAGTTAGATTCTATGATCAAGGCAGTTCCAAAATCCGACTACATTTAAATGCTCGGGACTTCAATGATCGTGTGGGAAAGGACTCGAGTTCATGACCAGTGTGCCTTGGAAAATACAACATCGGTCGCATGCTTGCTTGCGTTCGCTGGCTGTGAACTCCAGCGTGAAGTCCATATGTAGAATGGAGACATCATGTTGTCCAACATCAATGTGATGTCATACCGGACTGAGGTTTGTGTGAGTATCCGTTGTCCCATGTCTGGCTTATTGGTGTGCAGACTGGTGGTTCCTAGCCGTGCAGGCATATACTCAAATCATTCGCATGAATGAAAATGGGCAAAGGCTGCTGGAGCATTGCACCAGAAATGACCTATGTATTACAAACTCCTTTTTTAAAAGAAAAGAGCTGCATAAGGTCACATGGAAACATCCAAGATCCGGCTATTGGCATCAGCTGGACTTCATCATCACACGGAGACAACATCTGAACCATACATCATTAACTTGAAGTTACCACAGTGCTGACTGTGATACGGATCATTCTTTGGTTGTTGCAAGAGTTAGACTGAGACCAAAGAGAATCTACACAGCTAAATATAAATCTAGCCCCAGGATTAATATTATTAACACTCACGATCCGGAAAAGTGCTTTGAGTTTCAACAGCAACTTGATGACGCGTTCACTGATACATCAGAAAATTGTATAGTAAGTGAAAAGTGGGGTAAACTTAAGGAAACTCTTTATAAAACTGCGGTAGGGGTTTACGGCACTGTGGATCACAAGAGGCAGGACTGGTTTGCTGCAAACAGCCAGACACTGCAGCCCTTGATTGATAAAAAGAAGATAGCTCTCTTAAGAAACAAGGAAAGAACAACGCGTAACACTCTCAGTGAGCTGAAGCAAGCTAGGAAGGATGTGCAAAAGGCTGCCAGGCAGTGTGCAAATGACTATTGGATCAAGTTATGTGAGTCCATTCAAATCGCAAGTGATAAGGGAAACATCAGAAGCATGTATGAAGGGATAAAGAAAGCCTGTGGTCCAATGATCAAAAGAAGTGCACCACTGAAAACCTTGACTGGAGAAATCATCACTGATAAGAAACAGCAGATGGATAGATGGGTAGAGCACTATTTAGAGCTTTACTCAAGTGAGACCAAACTAGCGGATGATGCCATCAACGCCATAGAGGCCCTGCCAACTCTTGACCGCCTGGACACACTTCCTACCATAACAGAAGTTAAGTGTGCTATAAATGAACTTGCATCTGGCAAGGCTCCAGGTAAGGATGGGATTCCAATAGAGGTTATCGGGAGTGGACAAGAAACACTCACTCTACAGATCCACCAGCTAATAGAGCTATGCTGGCGAGAAGGACAAGTCCCACAGGATTTCAAAGATTCAAGCATTATAACGCTGTACAAGAACAAGGGCGATCGAAGCGACTGTAACAACTATAGGGGTATCTCACTTCTGTGTACTGTTGGGAAAGTATTTGCCAGAATTGTTCTACGCAGACTTCAAGTCCTAGGAGATCAAGTCTACCCCGAATCACAGTGCGGCTTCCGACAGAAGCGGTCTACCATTTATATGATATTCTCATTGCGACAAATGCAAGAAAAATGCCGGGAACAAAATCAACCACTGTTATTGCCTTCATCTACCTCACAAAGACATTTGATTTTGTCAGTCGTGAGGGTCTGTTCAAGGCACTAAAGAAGATTTGCTGCCCACCAACTTTTCTGTCCATTGTGGAATCGTTCCACACAGGCATGAAGGGTATAATCAAGTTTGATGGTGCAACTTCAGAAGAGTTTGAAATCAAGAGTGGAGTTAAGCAAGGTTGTGTACTATCCCCCACCCTCTTTGGAATATACTTTTCACTTCTACTGAAATATGCCTTTCGTGATCAGAATTCCGTTATATACATTCACCCACCTTCAGATGGAGCCTCTATAATGCTCAGAGATTGAAGGCCAAGACCAACATTTGGAGGGTACTAATCAGAGAGTTGCTTTTTTGCGGATGATGCTGCAATTACGACCCACTCTGAGGAAGAATTACAACATCTACTATCTGCATTCTCCAATGCTTGTTCTGAATTTGGTTTAACAATTAACAAAAAGAAGACACAGATTATGTCACAAGGTGCACATGGGGTACCATCAATCTTTATTGACGACGCCGAACTGGAGATAGTAGACCATTTTACATATCTAGGATCAGAGGTAAATAGCAAATTATCCCTAGATCAGGAAATCAACATCAGGATTGGTAAGGCAGCAACAACAATGAACATGTCAACAAAAAGAGTCTGGGAGAACAGGAAGATTACTGCCAAAATAAATGTCCTCGTCTACCAAGCCTGTGTCCTTAGTACTCTTCTTTATGGCAGTGAAACCTGGTACAACTTACTCACACCAAGAGAAACGTTTAAACAGCTTTCATATGCGGTGTCTGCGAAGAATACTTGGTATTAAGTGGCAAGACAAAATCACAAATACTGAAGTATTGGAAAGATCAGGTTGTGTGACGGTGTGTTCCATGCTCAGTCTTCGTAGACTTAGCTGGATAGCACACGTTAGGAGAATGGATGATAGTTGAATACCAAAAGACATCTTTTTTGGTGAATTACAGATGGATAGGAGATCTCAGGGTCGGCCTCTACTACGATACAAAGATGTGTGTAAGCGGGACATGATTGATACAGGCATTGATAATGCACATTGGGAGCAAGTCGCCGCTGAACGTGTTGTATGGAGGGAAAATATCAGAAATGGAATAAAGACGAAGGAGAAAATGATTGCAGATAAAGCACACACAGAGCGTGAGAGACGTAAGATGGTGCATTATGGTGGAAATGACCATGTTTTCACATGCATCCACTGTGGACAAACATTTACAGCACGAATTGGCCTTATCAGCCACACTCGCCACCGCCATGGGTTGTAGTTATTAAGCCTTTTTGAAGCACAATGTACCAAACTATCGTCTGTCAAGTCGGAAAGGTGCCAATGAAAAAAAATGAACTAGTTATACATTTTAAATATCCCTTGTATTACCGCTGGCAATGATAATTCTTGGACCAACAAGAAGGAGGGGGAAAAACACCGACATTATACAAACGATGGACATCGATGAAGTCCGGTGCTTTAATTCTGACTTTTTCTAAAGTATAGTATCTGCACTTGATTTGGCCGGGGCCACCAGCAGAGGCGGTCATCACAATGACACACAAGAATGTGGAACCTCATCGGGCGGTTCTTGCCCCTGTGGAACCGCGAGCTCTTATTTTAAAAGCAAAATTTAAGAGTATTATGTCTCAGTAACTGTCATACTTTGGAGAAGTTAATCGTCATAGTGGCTTGAATGATATGGTTCCCAGTAGAAGAGGCAGGATTAAAGGAGCACAAAAATAAATGCACGATATTGCAGACATCTTGGGCAAAGGAGTGCATGAGGCTGAAGAACTTACAAGGGATCGATACACTTTTCAGGGGGCCGTCTTTTTAGAGCGATGTTCTGCAAAAGACCTGCTAAACAATGGTTTACAATAATATAATATTTAAAATGCTGCATTTGCTTTGCAGGTTTATTTTCTATGCACTTTTACGTTCAGAAGTTTGCCATGCTTTCTGAACGAGAAGTCAATGTTAAAGTCATACTGACCAGAGTGTGAACAGTACAAACTGTCCCTACGATAGCACTTAACATGTTTAAGCGCGAGCACGATAAACCACTCGGCCACGCAGACCTTTTAATATAGTTTACAAAAGCATACAATAATTAACTCTTAGTTCTCTCAACTTAGAGAGAAAAATCCGGAAGCAGATCCTCATGACGACGGGCAAGAACTTCCAAGTGAATTCGATTGTTGGTTTTATATGTGGTATATTAAATAGAAATGGGAAATGGATATCCCCAAATAGTTGTTGCTGACAACTAAAAGAAAACCAGAAATGGTTCGTCAGATTCCCTAGTTATATTTTCCATTAGGTAGAAAATAAGTTTTCTAAGTAGAGGGCAGGGAGAGCACAGGAAAGTCACTGCATTCAAAGAGGACAAAGCCCACTCAGGTTTGACCGAAAGCTAGTAGTATCCCTGCCAAACACTGCTCTCCCGAACTGGTGTTAAATGATGTAATAATATTCCTTATTACACAGCATAGCTATACGCAAATCAACAAGAAAATTGAACAACTCAGTGTCATAAAATAATAATACTGTAATGGAATATGGGGGAGGTGTATGTTTGAATGGCATCTCAAATATACAAAACTCAAAATCACCAAAGACATAATCGCTCTAACTATTCATCACAGGTGGTTAACTAAAATGTTTTATTCATCACCCGTGGTTAACTAAAATATTGTATTCATCACATGCAGTTAACTAAAATGTTCTATTCGTGAAACTAGGAATGAATAAGCACTGTACTGTGTCACAGATTAAGTTGATCCTCTTCTTCTTTGGGCTAACGATATGATAGTCTGACTAATCACTCAAACTGGGGTGGATATAAAACATCTCTGAGACTCTTGGTAATTGAGAATCTCCGTTGGGTCTATGTTATTTACTGTTGACTGTGAACATAATTATATTCATCTTAAGTCCATAAGGCTGGGTTCTGAGGTCGAATCGGTCATTAATATTAAATGGGCCTTCACTCTTCATGTTAGCATAAGGTAAATTCCCTCCTCCTTTACTGAGGACTTCGGACCTCCGGGTGTTAATGTCCCTCGTCCAAGAACACATCATATGTAGTTCATTAGACCACCACCCTCTCTGATAACAGAAGGGCACCATTAATTCCCAAACGAAAAGACAACTTTCCTCTAGGTGTTCATTTTCTGGACTGCCTTGAATCAGAAATCTCTTAGTAAATTTCATCATCCTGTCTCAATTTACATAAACTTATGCTAATTTCTCCCCTACTACAGAAATAACACGACTCCTTTTTTCCATTTTCGGGCACCATCGCTTGCATCAGATTGTGCAGGTGGCCTCGCTGTAAGGTTCTAAAAATTGAGGCAGTATAATTATCGTGTCATTCAGAATGATGTAGTGGCTGAGACATAAAAATGTCACAGTTATCAAGACATCCCAGATATTGGTTAAGATTGATAGGTGCCCCATCCTCCCCAGCAGACGTTGCAAACGATGTGTATCTACTGGAGGTGAAACACAAATCCTAGAAACAAACAGCTTTCTTTGGTCTTGTGACGAGAAGAGAGATATTAGCGAACATTGCGACGACTTGAAAGATCGAGGGAAAGAGAGGCAGAGGCCAACCAAGAGAAATGATGCTGAATGGATTGAGACGGTGGCATGGAGGAATATCAGCATCAGAGTTGATCCAGAACATCAAATACTCAGATATGTGGAGAGACGTGATGTGATGATGTATACGTCTTGACGACTTTTTGGGCAATCGGCCTTTTCACCGCACCCTGGGACATTCTCCTGGCAGGCGTCAGTCTCTGTACAATATGCTCAAGTACGTTTAGAGATGTCACTGAGACACGGGAGCCGCCGTATTGAAGTGGCTAGTATACTTACCTGCCGGCTCGATGGTCCTGTTTTCAAATCTCTAGCCAGATTGATTTTTAACATTGATCAGGGCTACCAGGTAGACCCGGCCTGCACTTGGTATCAGGGACTGTCCTGGGAAGTAAAGCGATGAACGTGATATTATCCACATCAACCATCGAGATCCCATTGGTCTAGTAAATTATGGACGAGCACCATATGCTCAATATACCCCAAGACGTGTAAAAGTGTCCTTTACTTACCGATTCTTTTACTAAATCATAGAAAGCCAAAGTAAAATCTCTCCGAGACTGATAGAGTTACAATAAAAAACTATGCCTGAGTGTGCCATGTAACATACAGAAATGTATGTCGTCGGGGAACTCTTGAAACACTTGAAACAGCGTGAGAAACACAGGACCAGCTACTCACAGAAGCACAGGTCAGAACTATTTTTGTTTGTTTTTGCGCCTCACTCACTTTGAATTGAGTTGAGTTAAGAAACGACATCACTGCACTCAAGACATTCCCATACGTGCTCCTGTCTCCTCGTTCAACAGCCAGAGAAGAGTCATGCTACTAATCGTTCCCACCGCTATCTGATTAAAAGTTCTCCTTGTCTTCCCTTTCAGTTTTGAGATTCTTCCAGAGCCCCTGCCGATCCCTCAGCAATCTCATTGTTTCCACATATGGGTTCTCAATCTAGTTCCTCCGCCTTCTCCACCTGGTACCACAAGCGCACGACCACCTCCCCATTGTCCATTGACAATCTACTACCAAGAGGTGCGTTCCTTGCTAGCCTATCAGCCTGTTCATTCACCCGCACCTCCGCATGGCCAGGTCAAAATATCCATACAATTCTCACAATCTGTGACCTCTGAAGCGACGATAGCCATTCCACACGAAACATTCCTTTCTCCACCTTACTAAGCGTACTCTTTGAATCCGTAATGAATATGGTGTGTTGCCGCTGTCACTGCCTCCACCTTCATTCTCATGCAGGAGGTCGTAGTCTCATATGCCAGACTCTCCCTTTTCAAGACTTTTCCATTAGCCTTTGCCATAAAACCCCAACCACTACGTCTGTTTCTCACCACTGACCCATCGGTGTAGATGACTATGTCGCCTTGATGTGTGTTACTCTGGATCAACCGTGGCACTTCAAACTCAGTGCGGCCCGCTGCCCATTCCCTGCACTCACGACCCAGTGTTATTATTACATTGTGCCAGTCCGACATGTCTTCCGGAACTTCAACCCACTCATTTTCACGATTGATGGTTTCTAGATCACACACTTGATGTATAAAAAGTTTCGCCTATGCCATTAAGGACCTGCCTCGTCTTAGTCTATGACCATTGACTACATCCATGGCGGTATGCAGCGGGTGATCCCTAACTGCAGCAACTCTCATGTACATTGACCTGAAGGACTCTATGCCTATCCGTCATTGTTGGTAGCGCCAGAATATGCCTCATGCATATAATTGGTGTGTCCTTTGTGCACCCCAGGATTACCCGCATGACAGCATTTTGAAAGCGCTCCAACCTTTCAAGCTGGCTTTTTGATACTGTCAGCAGCCCCAAACTCAAGCGTAGTCCATACACACTACTTCTAGTATCAATTGACTGCATTTTGTGTGTGAATTAGCTTTCCCTATTACTAGTGTCCCTTTCTATCAGGCGATCGCACTCCGACTTAAGAGGTACTTATAATTTACGTCCCCATGTCCAAGTCAAGGACGAGAAGTTAACATTTTAGTTCAACTGTCCGGCGTAGGAATTGAACCCCTTACCTCGGACATCAGCACACCAGATGTTTAAGAATGCGCGTTCTTATCCATGCGGCCATGCTCCAGAAAGGATGAATATGGGACCGGTAATGGGAAGACTGCAGTCACGGTGACATTGTGGCTAGTGCGCATGCCTGCCAAGATATGGACCCTAAGTTAATCCCTAGCAGAGGCAGGATTATTACGAACGCCGTGAGGGCTTAACCACTTCGCCACTGAAGACCCACCCCTAAAGAAGATCGATATAATTGCACCGGGTTTTATCCCATATGGCTCGGTCTCTTTTCGCAGGGCGGCCTGGCGAAAGTGTCGCACAAAACACAAAATCCATAGTTCCAAATCTAACCCACAACCTTGCTAGCGCGAGAATTTGATAATTTCTAGTACTCTAAATGCTGTAATGAGCTTAAGGATTTCACATTAACGCCCACGTTTTTATCAGCGGTAGCAGTTGTGTCACATTTAATTGTATCATTATGTGACTATCAGGGGGAAGACATAGCAATGGTAAATATTTATTGTGGACTTTGGATATTGCGCACATTCATTATTCAGTGTCTTTTTTTTACTTGATGATATGGAGGCGTAAAACTATTTCATCTCTTCTTTCTATTGCCCACACACATTTGTACGCATGTTTCTAATTATTTATGTTAGTTTGTGAATCTACGTCAGTAACGTAACACGATATCGTTACACTAATCGGGTCACCGTCATCCTGTGGCTTGTTATTGTGCAGAGCTTTCTCCACACAATATGCCATGCCTGTAAGCGTAAGCGATCATAGTGCACTATCTACTATTGTTTTACATGAGACACATGTTAATAAATTGCACGAAGATTGGTTGTCCTATTTAAAACATACATAGCTACTTTGTTTAAAATATATTGATCAATATTGATTATATTTACCTATATAGACGGCGGATTGTGGTCCTTATTTGTCGCTGAGACTAGGGGGAGTTGAAAAGTTTCTAATGTTGAGCCAAATGTGTTGACTAATCGGCGTTGATATTTTTTGTTTGCTTTTGAAGTACATATGTTGGTATTTCTTTAGCTTTCTATATACTTGTATCCTACCGTTTTGACAAACGATAATCTGTTACATTGTGCTTCCAAAAAGGCATACTAACTACAATCCGTGGCGGTAGCGAATGTGACTGATCAGACCAATTCACGCGGTACGACTAGGGATGCAGTTATACCTTTTCATAGCAAGAAATAATTTTACTTGCATATCCTTTACAGTCAACACCTGCATTTTTTGCTGTTGTGATCTCTTGGCAAGTTTACATTCAGTAGTTTGCCATTGCATTCTGAACGACCGACACCCATACTATTTCATAAACAAACCAATGCAACGTTATATGAAGCCAAATCGCGCGCAGCTGTGTTTCTAATGCGGGTATGCGGGATCACGAACTGCGCCACTTCGCCACGGAGCAGGCCATAGCACAAAGTCTGGGCTTAATTGAAGAGACGATGTGGTGCCCATACAGCATGATCCCTCTCTCTCAGGCTGCCTATACTCCAGAGGAAATGTAACATCAATACATCTGGAACAAGACAAGCTGCAGAAGCTGCCGGACCAGCAAAGCAATGCTTTAACTGTCCGCCTGTCGGAGTTTCCATTCTAGGCCAATTGCCGACCAAGGCGTAGGGTCTAATCTGCCCTGCTATAACATTTAGTCTTTAGGTTGCATTTCTTCGTACTATAAGCATAAGACCTGTACCCTCCCAAATGCGCTCCTCCGCCCGAAGTCCATTGCCACAATGTGGGATGTAAGGGTTTGATGAGCGCCGCCAAAGACTTCGGCGTTAACAGAAAGCAGGTAGCGACCGTCTACTGTCATATCAGTAGCCCAGTCATATCTGACTGAAATCTGGCCTTCAACTTTCTGTGTAGCGCTTTGTTTTTATTGAAGGCACAGAGAATGCCGATGGCTGGTTGAAAGTCTCACAAGATGTCCAGCCATTTTAAGTATTGTCTATACATTCATTGCTTAATCGCTTGCCTGGACCCCGATGGTGATGTGTTCGAAATGGAGGTTTAAAAATGTGTTATAGTGATCTGGGCTTTCAGGTCGACACATGCATTACACCTGTACTACGTAATTTGCTGATAAGTAAGGAAGGCCGACATGAATATTGACCATATCATCCAATTAGGCTAAACTATTAGGCAAAAAAAAACACACAATACAAATGTGGCTAACACCATATACCTAATATGTCTCATGGCATGAAAAGTGGTCGTTTATTTATTAAATTTGTACTATAAATTCAAAGCATGGTGTGGTAACTCATCATCATCATTGGCACCTTGCCGTCTTGACAGACGATAGTTTGTGCTTAAAAAAGGCATAATAACTTTTACCCATGGCGGTAGCGAATGTGACTGATAAGGCCAATTCGCGCTGTAAATGTCCATTCACAGTGGGTGCATGTGAACACGTGGTCATTTCCACCATCATGCACCTTCTTACGTCTCACACGCTTGGTGTGTGACTTATCTGCAATAATTTTCTCCTTTGTCTTTATTCCATTTCTGATGCTTGCCCTCCATGCAACACGTTCAGCGGCGACTTGCTCCCAATGTGCATTATCAATGCCTGTATCAATCATGTCCCGTTTACACACATCTTTGTATCGCAGTAGAGGCCGACCCTAAGATCTCTTACCCATCTGTAATTCACCAAAAAAAGATGTCCTTTGGTATTCTACCATCATCCATCCTCCTAAGATGTCCTATCCATCTAAGTCTACGAAGACTGAGGATGGAATAAACCGTCACACAACCTGATCTTTCCAATACTTAAGTATTTGTGATTTTGTCTTGCCACTTAATACCAAGAATTCTTCGCAGACACCGCATATGAAAGTTGTTTAAACTTTTATCTTGGTGTGAGTAAGTTGTCCAGGTTTCACTGCCATAAAGAAGAGTACTAAGGACACAGGCTTAATAGACAAGGACTTTTGTTTTGGCAGTAAGCTTCCTGTTCTCCCAGACTCTTTTTCTTAACCTGTTCATTGTTGTTACGGATGCTGATTTCCTGATCTCGGGATAATTTGCTATTTACCACTGATCCTAGATATGTAAAATGATCTACCATCTCTAGTTCAAAGAGAGCACCTAAGAATAGGAAACTATGTTTTCCTATCCTTTATCAAGATAGATAGATTCTTCCTGTTACACACACACACACACACTTATATATATATATAAGCGGCCCCCAATAGCTTTACATTTGTCAGTGCGGCCCTTGTTCAGATGTTCATGATGTTCAAGTCAGTATCACGGACATTGTTACCCACCCAAGATGAGTTAACTTGTTCTTCATGGTATGTATTTCCGTCACATGACTGTGCCCTCGGGGGATTTCAGTGACTGTCAGCATATCCCAGGATATACGAGTATGTTGGAGATACAAGCTGAATCCATTTCTTTTCTAGTACCAGGACATAGACTTTTTGTAATGATTCAATACGGATTCTTTAGTATTGTAATGATGTCTTCGCTATATCCGTGTTACGCCAAAGTGAATATATGTAAATTTTACACCTTTACCCAGCTGATTGTTCATTTTCTCTAATATATTTGTTGTTAAGGTACTATTGTTTTAAAGGATCTCTACTTTAAAGTAAGGAAGTCGGAGATTATCTCTTAAAATTGATAGATAAGCGGATAACCAAACCCCCCAGTTTACTTATTATTATGACTGTTCTCTATGTTGAGTTGAATCAAGAACCGATATGACAGCACTCAGGACATTCGCATATATGCTTTGTCCTCATCTGCAACATCCAACGAAGAGTCTCGATACTAATGATACCAGTAAGAGTCTGATTATATATCCATCTGGCCTTTCCTTTTCGAGGAGTTTTGGATGTCGGCCATATCCTCTGGTCACTTCCTGCAGCATCATTCTTTCCAAGCCGCGGTGGTCTACCTGTTCTTTTGCACTATACGCACGATTTCAAAGGGCCCCGACCACATCTACCTTATTAGTTAGTTAATTAGTCGTCAGATCATCCTCATTGCACATCGAACCATTCAGTCAGGTGCTCGGATCCCCTCCTCAGCAAATCCCGCATCGTGTAGCGGCTAACGACACCAGTTCTGTGTTGGTTTATCAATATTCTTTGACTTCTTGCGTAGTGTTCTTGTTTGGCCACCCCTCTTTTAATTTGCTGTTCTCTCAGTCTGGCCATGGTTGTAGATTCACGGTCATCACTTGGTTCTCGCCAAAGTCTTACATCTCGTAGAGCATTCAGAATGTCAGCTTGGTCCAAGGCGCGTCCGCCCTCAACAGTAGCCTCATCCTGCGAGCTTGTCAGCCCGCTAATTTCCTTGTACTCTCGCATGCCCTGGCACGAAGATGAAACTAATCTTTGCCAGCCGAGACCGCTCCAGAGATAGCAACCATTCTCTTCGGATCCACTCCATCTCTATCCTCTTGAGCATGCTCATTGAGTGGCTAAGGAAACATGCCCTAGTGAATGTCTGTGTCTCGAGCCATGTTATTGCTTTACTTACTGCCATGACTTCCATAGTCAGGCTACTTGTGGTCTCAGCAAAAGCACCAGAGTCCTTCACAATTCTCCCCCCGGCCTGAGACGTAAAGGCTCATGAGCTTCTCACATGTCACACGACCGACCCATCTGTGTAAATGACAGCATCACCGTTTAGCGAATTCTCGAAAATCAGCGCTTGTCCTTCCGCCTCCACAGCAGCCTGATTTTCTTGTCTGCAGTTTCTGTCTAGTTGGATGCAAACTGAAAAGGACGTACAGAAATCTGTTGGCAATTGTAACCACTCCCCGCCAGGTTCTAAGTCCTCAAGTAAACACATCTGTTGAAGAATGTCTTCGGCTTGACCCATCCACGACCGTCCTCTTTTTAACCTGCTGCCCTTCACCTTCATAATTTCACTATGCAGTGGATGTTGTGAGTTTGCGTTAACTCTGAGGTAGGCGCGTGCTCTGCAAATTTGTATTCTGTTTTCAATGGTTGGAAAATCAAGAAGGTAGCGCATCGCCCTGTATCATCTCTTGTACATTCAAGAATAATGCTCCTCGCCCTGCATGCTGTATCTCTTGTACATTAAAGAATAATGCGCATAGCTTCATTCTGTATCCTTTCCATCCTTTCTATCTGCGTACGACTGAGAATAAGGATTGTCAATGCATACTCAAAAACAGACATGACCAGCCCCTCGTCTAGAAGACATAGATGGCGTTGCTCACAGTTTGCTGCCGCCATCACCCGCATCGCAGCCAAACCCCGCTTGGCCTTTGTTATCACCTGGTCTATGTTCTCATTATAAGCAAGGCTTCGATCAAAACGTATCCCCAGGTAATGCTTTGCCTGCGATCTTTCCACCGTCTCTGAACACAGATTAACAGTTGATGTTGGAGTGTTGATTATTCAACGAGAACCATGTCACTGTTGTCTTTGTTGGGTTGACCATTGCCCCAGCTTCAACACACCAAGTACTTATGCGATTGGGTTCGGTTTTTAGTTCCACAGCAACCTGATTCCTATCCTTCCCCTGACGATACACTAAAACATCGTCGGCATATGACAGTGTCCTCCCTGGTCCATTGATGTGCTCTCTGGTGATTCTCACAGTGTAAGCGTTGAAGAGTACCGGAGATAATGGTGATCCCTGTGGTAGGCCAGGATATATTGTTGTTGGTTCCGAAGTCCAACTGTCCCATCTAAAAACTACTTTCTGTTGGAAGAGGGCTGCAGCGATCCAACTAAGGAGGAATGGACTTATATTGAGTTCAAGAAGCTGAAGTTTTAAAATATCCAATGGTACTCTGTTGTACGCGTCCTCAAGATCAATCGCTGCAGCAAAGGTTTCAATGCCTGAGTGGAAACCTTCATAGACATCATGGACAAAAACTGCTGCATTGATCCAGGTTTCTCTTTTTGAACGGTACCCACCAAGGGTAGGTGGGAAAACACCTTGTCCCTGTAACTGGCTTAATATTTTTCTGGCAATTAACTTCTCCAGCAGCTTGCCTATTGTATTCTGCATGGTTATAACTCGTATCACTGAATTTTTGTGTGGTCTTTGCCAGGCTTCGGCAAGGGAATCAGATAGCTGTGTAACCACTCCTCCTTGATGCTAGCACTCTCAATATTGTTGTTGTACATTTCTGCTAGTTTCTGGTTTCTCACCAATACCCCACCAAGAGATGCAGACCCAGCCAATCTGTCCGCATGCTCGCTTCCCACCACACCAGCATGTTCTGGGGAGAAAATTCAACAGATGCCCTCTATTTATGATTGCTGAATAGAAACCTGCCACTTTATCCGAAACATGCCAGTCTTCACGTTTCTCATCATACTTTCTGATTCCGTTACAATTACGACAAGTGTGTACTGTTTGTCTTCCACCCAACGGAACGCCACCGTGACTACCTTCTACCTCAATTCTCAGACTAGATTTTGTGCTATCATACGCCAGGCTCTCCTGCACCAAACACAGTTCGCCACGAATCCCAGGCACTTCTTTTACCTCTTAGCACAGAGCCATCCGAGTAGATGATTACATCGCCTGGTCGCAAACTGCCGTTGAAAAATTATTGCACATCCCTCCTCCCCCTGTTTCAGTGCAGTCTGCGAGTCAATCCCTACATTCCCAATACAATGTTATGACCCTATAAGGCCTGACCTGAGCCTGTCTGCAATCGTGTGTAAAGCCAAGATGTATCGCATACACACTACTGGTGTGTCCCTTGTTGTGCATCCCAGTATCATCAGCATAGCTTCATTGTGTATGCGCTCTAGTTTCGCCAGCTGACTTGTTGCCACTGAAAAGTCATAATCCAAACTCAGTTACTGAGAGAGTTAGATACTGATAGAACAGAGGTTCCCAAACCACGGCCCGCGGGCCACTTGTAGCCCACCAGATGTCAGAAAGTGGCACGCGAGGCCTCGTTATTTAATATAATATATTTTAATAATTTCACAAATGCACTCGAAGCGCCCTTTCAGCGTGCGATAATTTACTCTGCTCGTGGTTGTTATTCTAAGATATTATTAAATGCGCCTGTTCAGTTCGCAACGAAACGTTATGAAGTTCCCATATCCCAGCCTTGTCGACCAATCAGAGTGCTCAAGGCGCCATGTTGTCATCTGTTACTACTGTTTAGCAGAGTCGGTAGCATTGTGTTGAAATTAGATTGTTTTTCTTCAAATAAACATTTACCGTTAAAGCCTATAAACTGGAGTGTGGAAAATCTAAAATCAAACAATGGTAAAATGCGAAAATGTGAAGACGTTGATTGTCGTGAATTCAACGAAGATTGAACAGAGAAATTTATGTTTATGCCTAGCCGTAGTGGTAAACCAGTTTGCGTAATCTGCGGATTTTGTGTTTCTGTTACCCAAAAAACAATTTAATCTGGAAGGACACTTCACAACCACACATCCAGACATAAATGCTCAATATCCGATCAATTCAGAGTTAAGAAAAGATTTCATAGCTAAACGAGAAAGTTCTCTGACCAGGCAGCAGTCAATTTTCACCAAGGCTAACGAAAAGAGCAAGAGTGCTGTTGTTGCGTCGTACAAAGTTGCTCTTCTGTTGGCTCGCAAAAAGAAGACGTTTGCCGATGCAGAAAAAAAGTAATCAAGCCTTCCCTTAAATCTGCTGCTAGATTGCATGGCGTTAAAAAGTGTGAAACAAAATTTGATCAGATTCCTTTGTCTAATAATACTATGGCCAGGCGAGTTGAAGAATTAGCCAACGATGTTCATCGTCAAGTAGCAGCGCATATCAAAAATTGTAAATGTTTTTCATTAGCAATGGATGAATCCACTGACATTTGTGACACAGCTCAGATCGCAGTTTGTGTTCGAGCAATAAACGATAATTTTGAAGTCATTGAAGAACTTCTATGACTTTAATCAAGGCATGCAACTACTAAAGGGACAAATCTGTTTGAAACTCTGAAGTTGTGTGTAGAGAAAAACAACACAGAATGGACCAAATTGGACAGTGTATGCACCGACGGTGCTCCGGCCTTGATGGGTAACAAGTCTGGATGTCTTGCATTATTCGAACGGTTTCTTGGTCGTACTATATTAAAATATCATTGTATCATTCATCAAAAAGCTCCGTGTGGAAAGACATTAAATCTGAAACAAGTCATCGATGTTGTTCTGAGGCGTGTGAACAAAATTCGAAGTAAGACGCTGAACAGGCATTAGTTCAGACAGTTTCTATCAGACCTTAACGAGGAATACGGTGAGCTACTGTTACACTGTGATGTTAGATGACTATCTAAAGGGAAAGTCTGTCACGTTTCTGGGCACTGAAAAATAGTGTCTATCTGTTTCTGTCTGAAATAAATGAAGTGCCTACAGAACTGGAATGTCTGCTGAAAGATGACTGGCTTAATGACCTGGCATTTTTGGTGGACATCGCGTCTCATTTAATCACTTTAAATGCGAGGATACACGGAAAACACAAACTATTCCACAAATTTGTGCGATGACATTTATTCATTGACAATGAGACTACGACTATTTATCGGACAGCTGACTGAAAGGACTTTAGAGCGTTTCCAACTCTGAAGACGTGCTTGTGGTGGAAAAGAAATGTGACATGTTACAGTACAAAGTAAAAGTTGAAAGTCTTCTGGATATCTTTCAGTCGAGATTTCAAGAGTTCACAATAGAGGAGTTAATGTTTATCACTTTATAAATCCGTTCGTATTTCCTGATGCCAAGCTCTGTCAATTACAGCAAAATCTTCAGCACGGAGTAATTGATTTGAAATGTAATTCTGCACTGAGATATAAATTTCTGGAGGTGCCTGGTTCACCTTCAGCTGATCATATGATTTTATTCTGGCGACTATTGCCTGTCGAACAATTTGAACACTTGCGTTCATTCGCCCAGAGATACATTTGTCGTTTTGGCTCTACTTAAGATGCGAGCAGTCATTTTCCGCAATGAACGTTATAAAAATAAGCAACGTTCCAGACTCACCGACAGTAACCTAGCTGCGCTTATGACTTTGGGCACGACAGATTTGTGCCCAGACATTGATAAACTGGCGTCTGAACTTAAGTAACTGGTTATGAAGAACAGTTACAATTGTACATTAATTCATTAATAGTGATTTTCGAAAGTGATTTAAAATGTATTGTTAAATGGACTTTTGATTTTAAACCCAAAAAAATGACCGCCGTATAATACTGACACTGACTGCCTTTAAAGTTTTAGAAGTTAAGAGAGGTAAGAATGATATTGCACGACTTTTATAATTTTATAACGTTGTGGCACGCTTAACTACCGAAAATAGTAAATATGGCCCTCTACTTGAAAAGCTTGGGAACCACTGTGATAGAGTATTATTGACAATAAGATACCTATAACCTGTAGGGAGAAAAACATCAATCCAGGCCTAATACCAACCAGTCCGCACGTGCTGTGGTGAATCATGGACTGGTTACATCTATATTATTCTCTTGATATGGTAGATTAAACTTCCCTAGACTTTTCTTAAACTGGAGCCTTTATTTTGTATCTAAACACCACATATTTGAGATAAGTCAACATTCTGTTATTAACTAAAGAGTTACAGTGGTTCTTATTATGGAGAAAATAGGAGGACGTGCATAAGTTTCAGGCGAGACAGATTCGTCTTCTTCCAATATCATGTTAAACGTTGTCATTCCACGACAATGATCATGAAGTGAAACCTTGCTTCCTCAAACTTCATTTTCTGTTTGTATTTCACAAATTTTCTGTTTATACTTCACATCTTTTCTATTTGTATTTCACAAATTTTCTGTTTGTATTTCACATCTTTTCTGTTTGTATTTCACACCATTTCTGTCACAGATGTAAGGATTAAACGAGCTACATGTGATGAGTTTCTTGAGAGACAACTGTGTATAGCGTTATATTTTCTGAGCGTAATCTAGCCTAGGAATCAACATACAGCTGAAAGATGCTGATGTTGACCGCAATATCCTGAAACATGGTGGAAACGCGGGGGAAATCTCTAACTTTTACGATATAAATGTTCACTATTATCCTTAGCGACTCCCCTCTGGGTACAGAGTTAGATAGAGTCTATTGACATTCTTCTTCTTCTTCTTCGTTCATCCGGATTTTTTTCCGGATGTGACTGCGTTGTGCCTGTTTACAGCAGAGCTGCGTTCTTGCGCCGTTAGGCCGACACATCCGACTTCTGCGGGCATTTGTTGACCGGGTTAACCTTCCAGGGGTCTATTGACATTGAGATACATAAAACCCGTGGAGGAAACATCAACCTAGGCCTAATCTAAACCATACCGCCCATGCTGTATTGAGGCATGAATCTGTCACATCCTAATATATCTCTCCCCAGACGTGAAGCTCCAGAACCGGTCTATATGTCTAGTTTTTCTAATAAATTTACGGTTTTCAATTGTTTCTTGAAAGATTGTCTCATCTTTATGTCGGTCTATGATACTATTTGCATTTTTCTCAGAAAACACATGTCCACTGGCCTTAGACGTTTCTCAGCTTGTCTGCATTTTGTCTATGTTTCACATGCATGCAACAGTACAGGTTCTATATAACATTGTAATGCCTCTTTTCTCGCTTCAATTGAAAGCTTTTTTTTCGGTCTGTATGTTTTCTATGTTGCAAAATGCTACCTTTGTCATTATAAGTTTTGGCTTAATCTCAACAAGACATCTTCCTTCAGATGATATGATTATTGCAAGATAGTTGCACTGAATGACTAGCTAGTTAGCATTAACAAGCCCGAAATATTATTTCAAACAGCACGATCGAGTGTACTCTTAACATTAAAAAAAAATGGTGCTACATTAGCTTACTTTTGCCTACATTTTCACTTATCCATAGTGCATATACACTATGTGGTGCCAGAGAGAGCAGGTGGGGGGGGGGGGGGGGGGGCGCGGCAGGGGGAGGGGGCACTCTGTTACTTTTTTAAAACAAGTGAGCACAAAATGATAGCAAATATTTAGTTTGTAAATGTGATTTATTTATCAACAGTGATTTGTCCTGATTATACACCTGTATTTAACAACACGGGCGGTGTGGCTGAGAGATTTAATGCGCTCTTCTGACCATGGGGTAGTGGTTCGTTCCACAAGCCGGTCAGTTTGAAATTTTGATGTTTCATCCTTGACTTTGGGATGAAAATAATAAATACCCCGGAAGGATGTGAATGTTCACCTGATGGCAAGAGACTGGTAATAGGGAAAGATAAAACCCTCACTCAAAAAGTGCACTCATTAGTAGCAGTTACCACTAGTAGTAGTGGCAACAACAGCACGTGTTTGGACTACATTCGAGTTCAAAACGAGCGAGCAGGGGGGAAATAATAATAATTTGTTCTTATATTTCATCTTCCTGGAGATGTGTAAGTTGCGGACGCATCTACAAGTTAGTATGGTATGTTAACCGTGTGTAACTAGTTGTATATGATGATGATGATGATGATGATGATGATGATGATGATGATGTGTAGCTTAATATACTTGTTACTAGTATTTTATGCCATTGTAATGCAGTCTGTAAAGAGTCTGGTCTTATTTACTTTGCGAATACACTACTGACATCACCATTTCCCGCCGTGCCCTCTCTTCCCTCCTATAAATCTCCCCAAAATGCCCGCTATCTCTTGAATTTCAGTCCATATCCTTGCGATATCGTTAATCTCTTTCCCCTGTATTGAGGTCTAATCATGATTCTGTTGCCAGATAGATCCTAAATGAAAAGAACTGCCTATTTATGTGTTATATTCTGGCGCAAAGACTCCTCCCTCGGTCTAAAATATTTGGAAGTCCCCTGTCTAAAGTGCATCCGGTCTGACATTTCCTGTATTTACTCAAAATGCATGACGTCACTGTGTAAATTGTAAACAAGAAAGGATAGTCGGTCTGTTAACAGGAAATTACCGAAAGTTTCCTTTTTATACACCTTCTATTTATGGGTGTTCTGTATGCTTATCATTAAAACACTATCCAAAGCAACGGTTCTGCAACTGTAGTCCAGTATATGCATATATACATGCACACAAACGTCCGCGTGTTACACCAATGAAACTCGAGGCAAGTCATTCATTGTAACACTGTCACCCACCGTGCATGTCGTAAGAGGCCACAAAGGAGGGTTAAACTGGGGACGACGATCCCGTCCCTTAGATTATTTTAGCTATGAAATCCAGCTAATCAAGAGCGAGTCTTAAGAAGGTGAAAGAAGAATAAGCTAATCGCCTGTCTCAGCCATTACCTCCAAAGAACAACAATAGCCTTCACATTAATATCCTGTGGAGTTCAAACCGTGGGCAGCTGCTATTTGCGGCTGACTCAGTCACATGGCTATCAGTCTGAGCCAGGCATATCTTAAATACATCTACATGTGGTCGTTCCTCGGCACATCTCCCTCAATTATTCTATTTCCCAGACAAATATGTCCTTTGTACATGCCTAAGATAGTTCATTTCATTTTTATTTGTCTTCTTCTATGTTCTATTTTAGAGTTAAGTGCGTCAAGCATATTTATCAATCTCAAAGGTCAGTGTGTGCGTCTTCGGCATGCATTTGTTTAAGGTTTGATTGTGTGTGTGTGTGTGTGTGTGTGTGTGTGTGTGTGCGTGCGTGCGTGTGTGTGTGCGTGTGTGTGTGTGTTAATAACTAATGTTCTTCAGTATTCAGTTCTTGTTGCATGAGTCTGTTTCTTCTCTGTTCTGTCCTATGAATTTTTAATACTCTTCTGTAACATTTATATTTGAATTATTTGCGTTATCTCTGATTTGTTAGATCTGGAAGTTTCAGACCTGTGTGTTGTCACAGGAAATATACATGCTCGTAGTGCTCTGACTTGTGTTGTTCTGTCGGCTCCAGTTACTGCAATCTGTGTTCTCATAATTTCTGTCATAGCATTTCCATCGCTCGTCATTGGTGAGCCAAGATAATTAAAATTGCCCACTGTCTTTAATTTCTCCCCATTGATAAATCTCTTTTGCTTTTGCAGTATTTTTTTCTTCGGTTGTCTGTAGTTTTGCTTTTGTTGTATGTTCTTAAACAGTTGAGTTTAGTTGAGCTATGAAACGACATCACTGTACTCAGGACATTCCCACACGCGCTCCGTCCCCTCGTTCAACAACCAGCAAAGAATCATACTGCTGATGGTTCCAATTGCCATGTGATTGAAAGTGCTCCTGGTCTTCTCTCTCAGTTTTGAGGTTCGTCCCCCTCCATATTTGTCTCTCCATATACGAGTGCTCAGTCTGTTCCGCCGCTTTCTCCACCATGTCCCACAGGCGTCCGACAACCCCTCCCTTGTCCATAGGTAATCTACAACCGAGAGGTGCATTCCCTGCCAGCCTATCAGCCTGTTTATTCCCCCGCACTCCCGTATGACCAGGGCAGAAATTCCACCCAATTCTCACAAAATCTGACCTCTGAAGTGAGCAAGCCATTCTACAGGCGTCCGACCACCCCTCCCTTGTCCATAGGTAATCTACAACCGAGAGGTGCATTCCATGCCAGCCTATCAGCCTGTTTATTCCCCCGCACTCCCGTATGACCAGGGCAGAAATTCCACCCAATTCTCACAATATCTGACCTCTGAAGTGAGCAAACCATTCTACACGAAACACTCCTTTCTCCACCTTATTAAGCATACTCCGTGAGTCCATATTGAATAAAATATGTGTTGCAGTGGTCTCTTCCAACCACTGGAAGGCTGCTGTTACTGCTTCAACCTCCATCCTCATGCTGGAGGTGTATGCTCTTAAACAAACATGTCCCGAAACAATTTTCTGTTATGGGTTTCTGATGTGATAGGATCATCAGATTCTGTAGGCCTGAATTCACGCAGGAATTCGTGGCCAGTCCTAGCTTCATTTAGCGGATGACCAACGCATGCGTAGAACCGTCGTCCGACAGCGCTCATGACATTAACAGAGGAGCCCCTATCAACTACACTAAAGCTTCAGCCATTCTGCTCTTACGCTGAGTTAATTAGTTTTTCAATTACCGTACGTAATCTTACTAGCAATACAGTGGTGTCAGCATATCAAAGTTAAGATATTTCTATTCCTCTTACTACAACGCAATCATTTCGTCCTTCTCTATATTTTCTCTAACATTCCTAATAACGTTTTTTTAGCATATAAGCTACACAGACAAGGGGGCAAATGACAATCCTGCCTGAATCCTGTTTCTGTATCAACCACACTGTCAATGGCATGGATGCTGTTGGGCGAGGATCCTAAGCCAGCTCTCGACATTTGATATGAGAGGGAAAGACTGACCTACAAAACGTGATGGTTCTAACGCTTCATATAAACATATTCTTGCTACGTTATTCATTGTTTTTTTCTCTTTTTTCCCCAGAGGTATCTAAGTCTAGCATTAAACCAGCACTGGTTCTGCATTAAAGAAGATTTGATACGAGAGCAAGAGAACGCCAGAGAAGAAAATGGATTGACGACATCACAGACACTGTACAACTACAAGAAATTACGCAGCTTAACGGTAAAAGTGGAAAATGATGATGATGTTAATGGCTAAAATTGGTATATGTATCTATAATCTTAAATTTCTATTTATGTATTAGGAGTAACAGAACGAGTAAAACAATTACTAATAATCAACAAACATTAGTTTACTGGCACCTGTGGAATGAAAGGTCTAAAATAGCATGCAAGAATCACTAACGAGCAGTCTAGGGAAAGAAGCAGCCAGATTCGAGGGAATCAAGAGGCAAAGATAAGACTCTTCTGCTGGACAGGACACACACTTAGAAAACCTGATAATAGTATACTAAGAAAGCCCTTTCGATGCAATCACACAGCAAACAAAATAGGGAAAACCTAAACACACGGAGACATGGATTAGAGACAGAGTTGAATCAAACGTGGAGGACAGGGCGCAGAGCTGTTTCCAAGGCATCAGGGCCAGGTTCTATACTGGCAAAGACCTACTGAACGTCCTAGCCGTGCGTCCTGGGCAACAGGTCCGTTCAGGGTACTGGCTACATAGTAGGATTGCTGATTCTTCCGAAGTCGGAGAGTATCTGCCTCCACGGCGAGGAACCACCATTCTGCACACCAATAAGCCAGACATGGGACAACGGATACTCACGCAAACCTCAGGTTCCGTATGACATTACACTGATGTCGGACAACAGGATGTCTCCATCCGACATACGGGACTTCACGCTGGAGTTCACAGCCAGCGACCGCAAGCAAGCAAGAAATATGTCATCAAAAGTAAGGAATTGGGCTAACCAAAATAGGAAAAAATGTTGGTTAAATCAGAAAAAAATTTCGACCAAAGTAGGAAAATTTATTAGCCAAATCGGGAAAACTATTGGTCAAACATATAAATAAGTCAGTCAAACTTGTACATATAGGAAAATTTGTTAACCAAATGGTAAAACCATTGCCCTGAGACAGTAATTTCTCGACCAAACTTATAAAAATCTCGGCAAAACTTATAAAACGTAGAAAATGTGGTACACAAATAAAAAACATATCATTCAAATTAAGAAATATATCGTCCAAACTTATGAAATGTGGGAAACTTTGTTAACCAAACATGAAAAAAAATGTAAAGAAATATCGCATCCAAACGTATGAAAAGTAGGAAATTTTGTTAACCAAAGTTGAAGAAACAATATATTGTTTAAGTAAAGAAATATTGAAACCAAACTTATGAAAAGGAGGAAATATTATTAACCAAATGGGAGAAATATCGGCCAAGTATAAACTTATTTCAACCAAACTTATGAAAAGTAAGAACATTTGTTAACCACATGGGAAAAATATTTGCCAAGTAAAAAACATATTTTACCAAAACATGCAAATATCTCGGCTTAACTAATAAAAAGTAGGACATTGTGGTAACCAAATGTGAAAAATATTTGCCAAGTAATGAAATATCGCGTCCAGACTTATAAAAAGTAAGAAAATTTGTTTCCCAATTGGGAAAAATGTTGAACAAAATAGGAAATATCTCATCCAAACTTATAAATAGCACCCCCAAAGTTATAAAATGAAGAAAATGTATTAGTCAAATGGGAAAAATATTAGCAAATTAAAGAAATATTTCAAGCAAACTTGCACATAGCTGGGTCAGACTTATAAAAAGTAGGAAAACATGTTAACCAAATCAACCAAAATGTTGATCAAACGTATAAATATCTTGTCGAAGCTTAGGAAAAGTAGGACACTTTGTTAATCAAATGTAAAAAAATAACAACCAACCAACAGCGTCTGTTGCAAACAATAGCTGTATTTCAGAAAATGAAAATTATCTGATGCAATAAGTCACTATCTTTGATTGAAACAATAAAATTTCAACAATAAAATTTCACAAAAAATAAAAATTTAATTTCTCTTTATTGTTTCCAATTTGAATGTTTCATGTAGAAATTAAATTGCTAGTTTTTGTGAAATTTTATTGTTGATATTTTATTGTTTCATTCAAAGATAGTGACTTATTGCCTAAGATACTTTTTATTTTCTGAAATACAGATGTTGTTTGCATAGGGGACACACGATTATCTCAAGTAGGTTGGAGAAGTCATATGAAACGTTGGAAGTCGGTTACAAGATGTGGTAGATGGTATTCAAGGGGTCAATAAGGCACAAGGTTTTTTAAGGCACAAGGTTTTCAGAAAGGCCGACTTCATAACAGGCACTGTTGATTGGTTGGTATTTTTTTAGATTTTGTTAACAAAGTTTCCTTGTTTCCTAAGTTTGGTCGAGATATTTATAAGTTTGATCAACATTTTGGTTGATTTGGTTAACATGTTTTCCTACTTTTTATAAGTTTGGCCCAGCTATGTATAAGTTTGCTTGAAATATTTCTTTACTTGGCTAATATTTTTTCCCATCTGACTAAAATTTTTTCCTAATATAAGTCTGGTGGCGCTAATTATAAATTTGTATGAGATATTTCCTAATTTGGTCAACATTTTCCCATTTGGGTAACACATATTCCTTCTATGTATAAGTCTGGACGCAATATTTCATTATTTGGCAAATATTTTTCACATTTGGTTAACAAAGTTTCCTACTTTTTATCAGTTTGGCCGAGATATTTGCAAGTCTGGTTGAAATATGTTTTTTTACCAGGCCAATATATCTTCCCATTTGGTTAACAAATTTTTCTAGTCTTCATAAATTTGGTTGAAATATGTTTTTACTTGGCCAATATTTTACCCATTTGGTTATCAAATTTTCATACTTTTCATAAGTTTGGATGGATATTTCTTTACTTGAACAATTCTTTTTTTTTTTTGTCAACATTTGGTTAAACAAATTTCCTACTTTGCATATCTCTGGATGCAATATTTCTTTATATTTTTTCACTTTTGGTTAACAAAGTTTCCCACTTTTCATAAGTTTGAATGTGATATTTCTTTCCTTGATCAATATTTTCCCTATCAGGTTAACAATTTTTTCCACTTTTCATAAGTTTGGACGAGATATTTCTTCACTTTACCGATATTTTTCTCATTTGGGTAAAAAATTTTCCTACTTTTTATAAGCTTTGCCGAGATTTTTATGTTTGGTCGAGAAATGTCGTATTGGGGCAATGTTTTTCCCATTTGGTTAACACATTTTCCTATGTTTTATAAGTTTGGCTGAGATATTTATAAGTTGGACCAATATCTTTCCCCTTTTGGTAACAAAGGTTCCTACTTTTGTATAAGTTTGGCAGAGATATTTGCAAGACTGGTCGTGCTATTTCTGTATTTGTCCAACGTTTTTCCCATTTGGTTACCACATTTTCCTACATCTTATAAGTTTCGCTGAGATATGTATAAGTTTGGCAAAGGTTTTTTCCCATTTGGTTAACAAGGTTTAGTACTTTTTTTATAAGTGTGGCTGAGATATTTACAAGTTTGGTTGAAATATGTTATTCATTTGGCCAATATTGTTCCAAATTTTCCTACTTTTCATAAGTTTGGTAGAGATATTTCTGTATTTGGGCAATGTTTTCCCATGTGGTTAATAAATTTTCCTAGTTTTATAAGTTTGGCTGAGATATTTATAAGTTTGACCAATATTTTTCCCGATTTGGCTAACAAATTTTCCTACATCGGTCAAATTTCCCCCTCCCCTGATTTGATCAACATTTTCTCAACTTTGGTTAGCCCGTTTCCTTAGTTTTTTTGACATATTTCTTGAATTTGTCATCAATATGTAACATTCTCTCACCACATGACAACTCTTTATACCGTCAACACTAAAAATTCAACAACCACGACGTAGTTATAATATATATCTGTTTATTTACAGCATTTCATTACATTAATACAAGAATAAACAAGCATAATGTCGTTATACGAAATGGATGGTGCGTTATGAGTTGGTATACATAGTATGATCACAATATTTTATTTTCACATAAAGAGCTATACACATCTGAATTTCTTCACACCATTATCTGAGTAGGTTGGTTCTTCCGGCTGGTAGCCTGGTATATACCTGTCACTTGGCGTGTAGTCATGTGACTGGTCTCCCGCATGGTGGGCTGACATCAGAGTATTGTAGACAACCGGCGATGATCGATCGGCTATGGAAGGAGTAAAAGAAAACCAGTCTGATGGTACAGTGCTGTTTGCTTTACATACCACCAAAAGAAAAAAATTGATCAAATCAGTAAGAAAGCCACTATAACCAGCTCAAGACGACAACCACATTATAGACAGACCAGAATAAGTCATTATTCTGCGCCTCAGAACAGGACACAATATATTACGCAACCAGATGTATGCAAAACTCAAGATTGGTGAATCAGCCATGTGCACATGTGGATTGGCTTCGCAGACAACCAAACACATACGCCAAGACTGCGCAAAATACAACATGATTACTCAAACCTTCTGGCCCCGAGAGACGACCGTTGAAGATAAACTCTATGGACCGCTGAGTGAACTATAAGCAGAGACAACCTTACAGTTATAGACATATTTCAAGCGAACGAAAGAAGAAGATTTACAGTTTAACTTTTTTTAAAATACAAAAGCGGAAGTCGTTTCATATCCTAACGCATGAGATTTGAAAATGTATGGAACACGTTACATACTCACACGGGACATCTGTAAAGGGACATCTAATATAACAGAACGAGAGAGCATGCGAGTGAGGGATCGTGGGAGAGAGAGAGAGAGAGAGAGCGAGAGAGAGAGAGAGAGAGAGAGAGAGTCAGAGAGAGTCAGAGACATAGAGAGAAAGTGAGAGAGAGAGCAAGTGAGAGACCCATTCATATATGCAGCTAGATAGCGAGCGAGACAGATAGACAGTCGGATAGATTCCCATACACACGCAAGCACGCACGCACGCACACAAACCGGTAGAATGATATTTCAAAGATTTTACACACACACACACACACACACACACACACACACACACACACACACACACACACACACACACACACACACACACACACAAGTAGAATGGTATTTCAAAAGTTTCACACGCGGGATAGAGTGGTATTATAGATGTTTCACATACACACACACAAACACATACATAAAGACACATAAACACACACACGCATGCACGCACGCCCGCACACACACACAACACACGCACGTGGCTATGCGCATGCCTACGTGTATGCCTACGCACTTGCCTACGCGCATGCGCACGTGCATGCACACACACAAAACACAACACACTAGCGCATGCTTATGCGAACTCACACACTCACGGACACACGCCTACTCGCACGCACACGCACAGCCCGACCACTATGACCCTGTACAGATCACTAATAACCGCAATCTTTTATTTTCAACTGAAAAATTAACAATTTCTCTTTAGACCAAGGGAAGAAATCACAATAATCCATTCGATTTGTTATTCACGAGTTACATCCCTTTTGACGTGATTTTGAAAAGCACCGGGCAAGGTAAATAGCTTGCTTACTATTATGCGTTTATAATTTAAGCATTATTTTACAAAAGTCACTGAGTATAATATTTCAGTTTACTATGTTATTATTCGGCTAATATTTAACATTAGATTCTCTAGGAATAAAGCAGTTTTTTATGTTAATTAGTTTATTTCTTTATGCTATTGTATTCCTTCTACAGTATTTTAAACCATTATGTGTTCTAACTTTATTTAATGAGGTTGTAACATGAATTATGTCTTATTTGCTCAAACCGGCTCTGGTCCGCTAGGGACGTTATAACTCCCTATATAAGGATTTACGACCAGCGGACCATCGAAACGGCCCAGATTTTGGGCTCAAATAGGACCTGACATACTATTAGGAGGTTCTTTATTTACTTACTGTCAGATGTGTTTTGCACATCCTTTACAGGACATCGCTGTCAACATCAGCATAGTTCAGCTGATTGTTGATTTCTTGGCAAGATAACGCTCATTAGTTTGCCATTACTTTCTGAGCGACCGGCTCCATACTCTCATAAGTCACTGGCGCGACTCGAACTTCTTCCAAAATATCGTGCGGTCACGTCAACCACGAGAGTATTCGGAGTTACGGATAAAGCTGCTAACCCCTCGGCCAGGGAGACGGGCTACTTATTGTCAGACAATATCCATATTTATTTTATTCAGAATTGTTAACACACTGATTGAACTTGAAACATTTCTTCTTCATGCTGCTATAATGCTGTTTGCTTTGGATACATGTCTTCTTCCTGCAGTTATAATGCTGTTTGAATTTGATGCATTTAAAGGATATGCGAACAAACTTTATGCTGCTGTGATATAGTGTTTTACATATGGTTTCTATTCCAATGTGGTAATTTTTCTCTGATGGGATGCTTAGTGTTATTTATAACACGTGTAATAATTTTATAGATGTGTGTGTGCGTGTGCGTGCGTGCGTGTATTTACGTCAGAGCGCATGAATGAGATTTTAACGTAAGCTCGCACGTATGCTACTACTAAGTACTAAAGTATAGAAACACTGTAATAAGGCTATACAACGGGTATGCATATTTTGCGTGGTTAATTCGTTATTTAACGGTTGTTGTAGTATACAACCTTCCATACACATACATAAGTGTCTCCTCTCTCACTGTGTTTGTGTATGTATATGAGAACCATACCGTATTTATCTGTATGTATATGTTATTCTTATGGTTCCAGATAAAACTAATTATTAGTGAGCTTTTTATAAATGTACATATGTTCAACTCATTAACTACGATTACAAAAGCATGACATGGGAGATGGAGCTGTTATATATGTATGCGTTTATGCACGTGTGCATGTGTGTGTGTGTGTGCGCGCGCGCGCTTGTCTGTCTGCCTGTCTCATAACATGGTAATACGCATTGTTTATGTTCACAATATTTATTTGACAATGTTTTGTTTTTCTAAGTCAATGTAACGTGCTCAGTAGATAATTGATGTACGAAAGATGAATGATTAGAAGGGCTGAATGTAAGACGGGTCTGCGTGTCTAATTTGTGACCCTTTGAAAATAAAGTTCGTTCTATCGATCGTTCGTTATCATTATTATTTTTTTTTTTTTACAGCAGGGCATGACTATACATTCAGTTATATTTTGTAAGAGTTAAAAGACATGTATTTCTGGTTACAACAACAACAACAAAACTTTATTTTGAAAGGGTTAAGAATTGGGCACGCAGGCCCGTCTAACATTCTGCCCTTTTATCACTCTCTTTCATACATTATACCATTCACACATCATTCAAGGCTAACTGAAAACAGCAACAATATAAAATATATGCATTATAAAGGCATGTGGAAAAAATTAAAAATAAATACTACACGACTCAGTAATAGTAATAACTGGTGTGGTATTTATTAGCTACGTGGAATATACTGGACTACCAAAAGGGGACTGGCTGTTATACTAGGGTTTTATTATATTATTACTTCTATTATTAAGGGGGAAGGTAATCCGTACTGAGATAGTGTTCAAATAATTTGCGATTATATGTATAGGGATTGATGATGTCTTTTATTTCATGTGGAAGATTGTTCCACAGCTGAGCTGCAGAGTACGTTAAGCTTGTTTTGAATAAGTCTATCCTAGGCTTCGGAAGGTGTAATAAATTTAATCGTTTACTGTGTCTAGCATTATATTCAAACAATGGCCAAAGGTAGTTTGGGGCATTCCGATGTAGGATTTTGTGAATTAGTTTGGCCTTATTGAAAAGCAGACGTTTGCGGAGTGGTAGTAACTGAAGGCGTTTATGCAGGCTAGGATTTTCAGTTAAATGTTTGCTATAAATTAATCTCATGGCCCGTTTCTGGAGTGAGTAAAGTCGCTTGGTGCTTGAATTGGAACAACCGTCCCAAATTGTAGAGCAGTAGTCAAAATGTGTCTGTAAGTGTGACGTATAGAATATTTTCCTTGTGTCCTCATCAAGGAAATTTTTAATTTTGGAGAGTTGGTAGACTTTTTTCGCTGTTTGTTTAGTGAGCGCTTGAACGTGAGGATTAAAGGTTAGGTTTCTATCAATGATGAGACCTAATGTTTTGTGCTCAGTTACACTTTCTACTGGCATGTTATCGATGTGAAGTTGAAGTGATCTGTGTGAATTTAGAGTCTGAAGTCTTTGTCTTGTTGTTAATAACATAGATTTTGTTTTAGTGATGTTAATTTGCATACGGTTCGCATAGCTCCACCTAACTACATTATTTAATTCTTGTTGCAAAGACGATTCCAGCAAATTACTGCTTTCAGCGTTTGTATACACTGTACAGTCGTCTGCAAATAGATCGCAGGACGACGAAAGATGCAAAGGTAGATCATTAATATATATGGCGAATAATAGAGGGCCGAGAATAGAGCCTTGCGGTACTCCAGTATTGAAGGTAGTGGTTTCGGACAGAGATTTATTGCATGAAACTACTTGCTTTCTGTTTGACAGAAAAGATGTTATTAGCGCCACAACATTAGGGCCAATTTTCATTGTCTCTAGTTTTTTAATTAAAATGGCATGGTCTATCATATCAAATGCTTTTCTGAAATCGATAAACACAGCTCCACATAGATTGTTGTTATTTATATTATGGTGCCAATTTTCTATCATGTTTGTTAGGGCCGTATGGCAAGAATATTTTGGTCGAAATCCTGATTGACTGTCAACTATAAGCTTGTTGCTATCTAAATACTGTAATGTTACCTTATGGATGTGTTTTTCTAGTGGTTTAGATAGTGATGATAGTAAAGAAATGGGTCTATTATATGTCTTTAGGGGTAGAAAACGATGAGCAAACATGAACCGTGAACGGGGTAGCAAATCTGTATGTTCCTTGGCACACAATGAGTTAAATCATTAACTTCAGGATTAAAACGCTTATTGTTGCAGAGTTAATTTATGTTCATTTTTTCAAACAGAGGTATTTCGATAATGTCCTTCACAGGGTGTCTATCTTCAGAACTTCTTCTGTTGATAACTGTAAAATGTGAATTAGTTGTGGTTTTTCTTTATCTTGTTTGCTTTCTTACTGCGTGAAGTATGGTTTCTATCAGTGATTTACGGTTGCCAATGGGCGAACAGTTTCCAGGCGTTATAATTTAGCATTACCAGTTGCGTCAGCTGCAAGTAGCATGCTGCTTCCAGTGTGCTAATATTTGAGCTCAAAACGTTTGGATAATTTATGGCTTAATTAATAATCGCTCCAACTACATGAAGTATGGCCTGGTCTACGGCGTGTGGTAGTCAAGAGTGGAAAGTCTTCTTTCAATCAATACTTTGAGTGTTACTCCATTAGGCGAGCTCTCACGACAACTCGGCCCGGAGTTTCTCTTCAACTCCTTACAGTTTACTGTTTAGTATTGGTTCAGTGAGCCAGAATGTCTTTCATAGATCGCCATGGAGAAGACATTCCCGGAGAGCACTTGTATATTGGTGAAACAGAGAGGCGAAGTCAATGTATGTGTTGATCCCGTTTGTTATTTCTGTCCCTGCTGCACACAGCGCGGGAAGGGACGGGAAAGGGGGCCTCTGTGGCCAAGAGGTCAAACCGCCTGGTTCGCTAAATAAAGGTCTTGGTTTCGTTTCTGGACCCCGTCATACGGTTCACAAGTGCAATGTTTATCGGAGACATCTGAAGCTTTGTGTTCCGTGTGACGTGTTCGGCTGGTTTCTTTGTGGCAAGAAGACGAATCTTTGTGGGATAGAACCTGGTGCAATTAAATCACCCTCCTGCCTTTAGCCCGTTTATTGTGGTAATCGTTGTTGGGTTGATTTTGTTCCTTGCTGGTTGTCTGCATCGTTCTGGCTCTGATTTTGTTTTTCAAGTTAAAGTAGTAACTTTTCTTTTTTAAGTCTCTTGTTAACAAAGATGTATTACTGTTTCGGTATGAGCGTTAGTGTAGTTGATAGGGGTACGCTAATAACGTAATGAGTGTTGTCGGACGAGAGTTCCACACCTGCTTTCGTCGTCCGCTAACAGAGGAAAAGCCTATCACCTATTCCCCCGTGCATTCAGGCCTACAAAATGGGATGGGACTATCACACCACATACACACGGCAGATTCCTGCTATTTGACTATCACAGCACATACACAGCAAATTCCTGCTATGGGACTATCACAGCACAGATACAGCAAATTCCTGCTATGGGACTATTACAGCACAGATACAGCAAATTCCTGCTATGGGACTATCATAGCACAGATACAGCAAATTCCTGCTATGGGACTATCATAGCACAGATACAGCAAATTCCTGCTATGGGACTATCACAGCACAGATACAGCAAATTCCTGCTATGGGACTATTACAGCACATACACAGCAAATTCCTGCTATGGGACTATCACAGCAGATACAGCAAATTCCTGCTATGGGACTATCACAGCAGATACAGCAAATTCCTGCGTTAGGACTATCATAGCACATACACAGCAAATTCCTGCGTTAGGACTATCATAGCACAGATACAGCAAATTCCTGCTATGAGACTATCACAGCACAGATACAGCAAATTCCTGCATTAGGACTATCACAGCACATATATAGCAAATTCCTGCTATGGGACTATCACAGTACAGATGCAGCAAATTCCTGCTATGGGAATATCACAGCACCGATATAGCAAATTACTGCTATGGGAATATCACAGCACAGATATAGCAAATTCCTGCTATGGGACTATCACAGCACAGATAAACAAATTCCTGCTATGGGACTATTACAGCACATACACAGCAAATTCCTGCTATGAGACTATCACAGCACAGATACAGCAAATTCCTGCTATGGGACTATCACAGTACAGAGACACGGCAGATTACTGCTATGGGACTACTGCTATCTAGTCGTCTGTCGGCCTGTCGGTCATGGGTTCGAATTCGTATTGGGACGGATTTTAAAAAATTGACCGTCTGCTCCCAGATCGACCCAGGCTAAATGCGTCATAAGGAGATCTGTTGGTAAGTAAATATGGCATATGTGATCCTGACCTACATCTCCCACCCAATGACTGTCGGTCTATACAAATAAGCCACTTGTACCAATTTCCCATGCGCTCTTAAGATGTGCAAAAGAGTTCCTTTACCTGTTTTGTTAAACGTTAAATGGTGGCGATTTTGTTTCGTTGAACTGATCATCATTATCATGTGCCATGCCTATAAGCGTGGGTGGTCATGTTTCGCCATCTCACACGATCACCAGAGTCGTGGATCAGCTCTGTATTCTTGTCTCGATCATACCAGGAGGCCAAGCCATCCAGGTATTCACTTCTATGCCTTTCCCTTGTTCTTTTTCCCTCGATCTTGCCCGTTGTCACCAAGATCTCTAATTTATTTATTCTCATAACTTTGTCTAAACATAGTGACTGTCTACGTCTAATTTCCCTGATCAGTTTACGATTTTCATTTGTTTCTTGTAGGACTTGGTCATTGGTTTTTCTGTCTGTCTTTGGTATTCTTTGCATCCCCCCCCCCCCCCCCCCGCCTCCAGGAACCACATTTCTACAGCCTTCGAATGTTTTTCAGCGTGTCTGCTCATTGTCCACGCTTCACATCCATACAAAAGTACATGTTCTAGTTAGTTAGTTAGTTAGTTATTTAGTTAATTAGTTAGTTAGTTAGTTAGTTAGTTAGTGAGTAAGTGAGTGAGTGAGTGAGTGAGTGAGTGAGTGAGTTAGTTAGTTAGTTAGTTAGTCGCGGTTCCAACTTCACCGCACGGGGTCCCCCCATTATGCTCCGTTCCTGTGTCAGTGAATATCCCACAAAATGCTCCTCACTGCCCAATGTGAAAAGTGGGACAAACAGGGGTCTCAGCAAGCCAATAGCCCGCACAGGGTAGCACTTAAACATTCTTTTTTCTCGCTGCAAATGAAATTTTTAAAAAATTGGTTAGTATGTTTTCCATCTTGCAAAAAGGCTACCCTCGACGTGGCGGTTCTTGTTCTAATCTCTTCAAGGCACCTCCCATCAGCTGCTATGACTGTTCCGAGATAATTGTACCGATTCATCTGTTTAAGAAGACCCCCATATACTTGTATTTTACATTGTGGCGTTCCTTCTTCCTAGTGACTACCATAATGTGTGTCTTCTTACAATTTAATTCTAACCCTAATTGTTACTGGGACCCTACCTGATCGACCCAGCCTAAACTGAGCACCAGGAAATTGTATTGGAAGTAAAGTAGGCCAGGTATACTATTGAATACATCACACACCGAGTGTCAGTTTGTCTGATAATGTGGAGCAAGCACCGATTACCCATGACACCTCACGTCGTAAAATGGGGGTCCTTTAATTTACTTCACTTACGTAACGTTTACGCCAGCTCCGTGGTGACGGAGTTACGAACGCAATTTGTAATGTCGCATACCGCGATCGAAACACAGCTGCGGGAGAGTTGGAAGCAAACCGCTTTGCGTTGGTTTCCATATAAATGTATGAGTGCCGGTAATTCATAAAACAATGGTAAACTTAAACGTAAATGGTGAACGTAAACTTGCCAAGAGATCACAAGCAGCCAAAAAGTGCTGGGGTTGGCTGCGACGCCCTGTAAAGGATATGCAAATTACTTAACTTACTTTTACAGAAAATAAAGCAAAAGACCGTTTTACAGGTCCTTGAAGCTGTTTGGGAATATATTTATACTGACCAGTAGAGACTAGATGCATAATGTGGTCAATACACACCGGCCCTCTTTATTTCCCATGACATTTTTGGGTGCCAATGTTATGCTGGGTCGACCTGGAAACCCAAGGCAATTAACACAAACATCCTGTCCCCATGGAGATTCGAACACATAACCACCGGGATGGAAACAGGCCTGCTTGCCACTGAGCTATAAGCTGCTCGCAATGATATATAAAGTTAGTTGCATATCCTTTACGGACGTAGCAGTCAGCCCCAGCAATTTTTGGTTGTTCGTGATTCCTGGGCAAGTTTACGTTCAGTAGATTGCCACTGCTTTCTGGACGACCTGGAACCCATACCATTTCATATTTTAAAACAACCAACACAGCTGTGTTTCGAACGCGGTATGCGGGATTACGAAATGCGTCCGTAAATTCCTTCGCTACGGAGCTGGCTGCACTGATATATACGCACAGCATAATTAATAACCTCCCTGTGTTTAACTGATTAATTGCCAATGGATGATTAATCGTCTTAAGCTACTTCTCGTATCTGCCATAGGTTTGCATATAGTAGTTTTCCCTAAGCAGCCCCCTGCATTTAAAAAAAATATAGCACAACATTACTGCTACTATATTAACACCCTGTATGTCATAACTGTGACACACCCCTACTTCCCATTATATACGCCATCCATTTTTGTTTGGTCCAAACCTGATTCTTGTTTGGCACTGCATCTGTTAAGGTGCACAGGTGTTTGAAACCCAGTAGAGATTGTTGAACTCGCTCTGTAGCCTCAGACAAACAGTCATCCAAACTTACCTGAATAATGGAGGTCAGGTTGCAGTGTAGGGAGGCGGGAGGACCAGCCAAATGTTTATGCCTTCCAATGTCAACAAAGCACAGCCAGACACAGCTAATTACTGTTGATGTACTCCAACCCGAGCCTCCAAAATACAACTTTCGTTTCCCGTTGTATAATTTTGTTTCTCTGTCTACAGACAGAAGATGGCTGCTTGAAGTTCTGCGGGATAACTACACGTCGCTCGGCGAAATTAGGGAGTCCAGGTATCGCTGCAGTAGCTAAATATGCCGGCCACGTCTGGGCGCCCAGTCGACCCAGTGCTAACATGGGTACCAGGACATTTCATTAGAAGTAAAGGCGGCAGGTGTGATAATGTTTCACCCATGGCATACCCACTGGTCTACAAATATGGGCCTAGCACCATATGGCCAAAACTCACCGCGGGAAAAGGGGCCCTGTACATATTTTTCTTGTTGTTAAGTAAATGTAAAATGATGTATTCCCATTTACAAATGTGAAATTTCCTCATCTAATGTTTGGTCTGCCGGCTTCCTGACCTAGAGGTTAGCGACTTTTCTCCGTAATCTCGTATACTCTCGTAAGTAACGTAACGACGGTGAGAATCAGCAGTGGTTCGAATCGCGTCAGTAACTTAGGGGTATGTAAGCCGGCCGCTCAGAAAGCAATGGCAAACTATTGAGCGTAATCTTGCCAAGAAATCAACAATCAGCTGAAAGATTCTGATGTTGACAGCGATGTCCTGTAAAGGACATGCAAACATTTATTTATTTCTTTATAATGTTTGATCTAATCTCCTGCAAGATGGGTACAGCGGTAGTGTGGTCGCGAGACGCTTCCCTGCCGGCTCGGTCGCCATAGCTTCGATTCGCATCGAACGGATTCCAATTAAAAAGAAAATCGTCCTCAGCCGCCAGACCGATCCAGCTTAACATGGATACCAGGAAATGTCTTGGGAAGTAAAGGTTGCCGACGTGATGCTGACCACATCACCCGACTAAAGCCTGTTGGTCTATACAAATATATGTCTATCACCATAAGCCCGATGCCTATTATGGCGTTAAATAGAGTCCTTTATGTTTTTTTTTTTTTACAGGTTAGAGCTTTCAGGTACACCCAGTATAAAATGGGTAGCAAGAAATTAACTAGGATGTAAAGGCGGCCGACATTATTGGTCACAACACTTATGGAGTGCCGGTTGGTATAACAATGAAAGCCTAGCACCGTATACCCAATAGCTTCATGGCGTGAAAAGAAGTCTTTGACTTAAATTATGTCAATCCAGTTTTCTTGTGTCACGATCCGTCTGAATACCAGTATGATATCGTGTAGCACCAAGCAAGGGAAAGGTCTAGCTCTGGGGTCCACGTATATATGGAGAATCTGTAAACACTATACGTCATTACAGAAATACACGATTACTATCATGAGGCTAGTGGAGGTCTGCATGGCCGAATGGGTAAAAGCGGTCGTACTTAAATATCCGGTGTGCTGATCCCGAAGCTGCATGTTCAATCCCTACACCGGTTACTTGGACTAAAATCTTGACTTCTTGTCCTTGAGGTTGCATGTTCAACCCCTACACCGGTTCATTCATTCATTCAGTAGCATGACCTTTGCAGAACCTCGCTCTAGAAAACTTCTCGATCACAAGCAAGATGTACCGCGTCCGATACACCCAGCTGGAGATCATCCTCCACATCCTGCACCCATCTTCTCTTTGACCTTCTTCTTCCTCTCTTCCCAGGCATATACCCATCCATTATTGTTCTCTCCAAACTTTCATGACGTTTCATGTGACCAAAATATTTCAATTGTCTCTGTTTTATCGTCCTTAATAGCCAGCCCTCTTCAATATTTAGCTCCAGAAGTATGGATGCATTTGTTCTTTTCTTTTCCCAAGATATTCTTAGAACCCGTCTATAACATTTGTACACCGGTTACTTGAACTAAAATCTTGACTTCTCGTCCTTGACTTAGGGAAGTAAATGAACAATTAAAGTCGGAGTGTGTTCACCTGATAGCGAGGGACACTGGTTGTAAGGTAAGCTAATCCACACGCCAAAAATCAGTCCAGTGATACTGGATGTAATAGCACGTGTATTAACTACGCTGGCGTTCAAAGTGAAAGAAGGAAAAACAGTCACGAGGCTAGTGATTACCGAGACTGGTAGTGAGGCTAGTGAGTACCGAGACTGGTAGTGAGGCTAGTGAGTACCGAGACTGGTAGTGAGGCTAGTGAGTACCGAGACTGGTAGTGAAGTCGTGTCACTTTTAAGCTCCGTGCAAGGGTGAATTCGCAACATTCCTTCATGTAAGTGTAATGTAGTTGTTCATTGCACGTGAAACATTGACAATACACAGACAAGCTGAGAAACATCTGATGACAGTGGGAATGTTGTTTCTGAGTAATGTGCAAAGATTACCATGACCCCGGATATAAACAAGAGAAAGTTCTACAAGAAGCAAATGAAAACCGTAAATTGATTCGAGAAATTAGACGTAGACAGCCAACTATTTTTGGGCACGATGTGAGGAGAAACAAACTTGAAACTTAATGGGAAGAGATCAAGGGGAAGGCAAAGAGATAAAATAGCTGGAAGGTTTGGCGGCACGGCATAATCGGGACTAGAAGACATACTCTGGGGTGAAGGCGTGAGAAAGGGAACCATGACCGACTACACCTATCGGTATGGCACATGATGGTGACGATGAGAGAATGCTGTTTACAGTTTTGTGAAATAATACTCATGAACTATTTCCTGTTGTTCTTGGCAGTACCCAGTCTATGCCAGCTGCCAAAGATTTCATGAAATAACAACTCTTGTGGCAAATGTATATGGCTTTATTTGCATAACCCCATGTCATCTTCACTGTATACATTTCTAAAATATGACATGTGAGTTCCCAAGTAATTTGTAATAGGCAGATCCTTGACTAAAAACACTTCTTATTGATTTGTTCCCTTCACACACGGGCCTGTAGCTTGTGATGCTCAGTTGTTGTCTGGCAAGAACCTGCTACCATTTTTATTCATTCTTTTCGCGTTACATTACCTGTCTGAATGTTTATTAACATTCGGAATGTGTTTCTACATTTCTCTCCAGGTATTCGTCACTCGGGGATATGCACAGCTTTTGTAATTGTGCTTTCGTCGTCCCTCTGCCAGTTATTTGGCTGCCTTCATGTGTGATCCTAACTCCGTCTGTTTTGTGTTTGATCGCCTCGACGTTAAACATCCATGCTATAACCTGTGTGACGACGCCAGCAGATGTCGCCCTCGGTGTTTTTAAAGGCGATGATAGAACAGAATCAGTATAAGCCAGGGGGTGATTACTCTTCCTTGCAATAATCACCTGCATGTTGTTTTACTTATCTCCCTTTCCGTCTGCATTGGTGAGCTATCACGACAGGCAGGTTTGTAAAGTGCAGCATTGATAATACAAATCCATGATCGACTAATAATTATGTTTACATTTTAGTTCTTTCCAACTTTTTCCCCGTCTACGCGAATTTGTCATATCCATTGCAATGCTGTTGATAAATTCTTTATGTGTACGCATACTGATTTTACTTTTCATGATGTAGATGTTTGTTTTGTTAACGTCGTCATTATATCTGAATTATCAATCATTTTCACGATGTTATCTCCCTTGCGTTTAATATGGTAACTGCCAAAACAGATTTTCATTTTGCTGATACTTCTACGACGACGATAACGACTTAAACAAATGCGATACGCTTAGATAACAGCCTCAGCGATGTCTCATCACCATCATTATGAGCCAGCCCGATATCGTGAGCTGCGAATGTTTGCCATCTTATTTCAGTCTCGTTGAAAATATATGCTCTTATTCCGACTGTGCAAAGTGACAAAGCCCTCCAGTTATTTTTCTCATTGTCCCCTCATGGCTTTTTTGCCAGTTCTCACTAAAATAGCGTATCCGAAAAATACACATAATTGATCGTACCCTTGCGTTCTACAAACCCACTTTGATCTGCCCATGTTTTTTGTTCTCTCTCTCTCTCTCTCTCTCTCTCTCTCTCTCTCTCTCTCTCTCTCTCTCTCTCTCTCTCTCTCTCTCTCTCTCTCTCTCTCTCCAACCCTTTGCGTGATGATTGTTAGCAACATATTAGGCTAATTGTTGTATGGTGATTACATTTTAAGGACCTGTATATCTACGGAATTGCAACAAATATACATTTGCATAAGCCCAGAGGTATATCTCCAATATCATACATTATGTTTCGCAGCCTGGTGACCTGGTCTACGCTATATTTGTAAAAGGTATTTTAGCTGTGGTGTTGTCTGGTCCAAAGAGAGGTTTTGCTGGATTGCATATGGTTAATACATTCTGAACTTCCATTCTCAAAATTGGTGGTTCTTTACTATGATAATGGATATAATCCTGAAGCTCATGCTATCGTTCTACAGGACATTCGCGTACTCTGATCGTGTACATAAAATCAGACCTCCGGCCATTAGGATTTTGCCTTTTTTGTTTTCATGCAAACCTTTGATGTAGGTGATGAGTTCTTTTGCGCATTAATTTGGTATTTTGGGTTATTGTGTTTGTCAATTTTCCGGCAGTGTTCCCAAAGCCTTGCTTCTTTTGACTCTTCTCACAATTTTCTAATTTTACTTTGAATCTCTTCATATATTTTCCCTTATGTTTCTTGATGCTTCTTCTTTTTTCTATTAGTTTTTAGACGTCTGCAGTCACCCATTTCGAACAGCCTAACATCTTCAGTGTTGTGATAATTGTTATTGCAACTTGTCTGAAAGAGTGCTTCAATATTTCCCATTGATCGTTAACATCTTTGAATATAATTTTCTAGATCATCAAAGTACCAAATGTGTTCTTTATTACTGTGCTTTTTATCATCTGTCTATTTGTCATTCTTCAATGCATGCACATATCATATACATCCATATCATATCATATAAAAGCTTATATTTTACTTGCTTTACCTGTATATGTACTTTACTATAATTGACATGTGATCCCTATAGCAGTCTGCAAATGGTGCAATTTGCAGATTTTTAAAGCACTTCTAAATCTTCTGTAATTGAAGATTATGTCAATATGGTTGATCTTATTGTCAGGACTCTTCCACGTCCATAATCTTTATGTATGTTGTTGATATCAAGTTTTTTCCAACAATGATATCATACTCTTTTGACAGCTATACAAGTCTGCCTCTTCTTTCATTATGCTTCCCTGGTCCATAATCACCTTTGGTGCAGCCATCGAGTTAGTTTCCAACTTTAGCATTAAAGGGCCTCAATATGATTTTTATATCTGAGTTGTTGCGCTTTTTCAAGGCATTATCAAGGTCACTAAAAAGGTTTTTTTGCATCTATTGAGATTCCTGAGAAGAATACTCAACGTATCAAAGAAGATCAGAAATGAAGAAATCAGGACTAAAGTGGGGGTTATAGCAGAACTAGCTTTTATTAGAAAGCAGCAAGTCAAATGGTTTGGCCATGCAAGTAGGTTACCAGTCAACAGCATACCACAACAAGCAATGATGTACAAACCAGATGGAAACAGAGGAAGAGGCCGACCTGTAAACGTTGGACGGAGGGAATAGCAGAATCCATGGGAATATCGATACCTGAAGCCCATAATCTGGCACTCTCACGACGTTTAAACTTCACCTCGACACCGCAAGGTACAAGAGGAACATGATGAGATGAGATGAGATGAGACTATCTTTACCGGGAGTCTCCGTGGCGAAATGGTTACGCCGCCTGCCTCGCATTCTGATGTGTGGGTTTGATTCCGGGCTAGGTCGTCAGGTTCACGAGTGCAATGTTCTTGGAGACTGTGGGTAGTCCTTGGCCACCCTGCGGAAAGAGACCCAATAAAATGAAATCGATTGTCTTGCCTGTAAAACAATCTTCACTACTTTCTGTTGTTGACACGTATGTTTGAATTATGTTGACATCAAAAGGCCTTCCATTTAGCGTTACCAGTTACATTTTTTCTGATAGTGTTTGCTGTTCTTTAATAGATTTTGATCTTTTCAGATCCATAATAATATCTAAACCTCTTTGGTGATTCTCTCTCCCATACCGGATAATTTTTATGATTCTCAAATGTCGTCATTCATGTCCATATCCATCTCGCCTCACGCATTCCTGAGATATTTATAATCAGTCTTGTCATCTCGTTTGAGATTCTGTAATTTACCATGAGACATTCCACTTCCCTACGTTAAGCAGCGTGAAACCGTTGCATTTAGTTGAATGCTATATAGAGTTATCTGGTGCACATGACTTTCTCTACCAGGTGAAATACGCCCCAATGAAGCTTCCATTGACACTGTTTATCTAACATCTTACGATTGAATTCTGGAAGCATAATACTAGTGATCTACGACTGCGGCTTCCCTTTGATTTCCATCGGATTGATTAATGTTCAGCTCCGCCACCTTTGTCTAAAGCAGAGGTTCCAAAACCACGACCCGCGGGCCACTTGTGGCCCGCCAGATGTCAGAAAGTGGCACGCGAGGCCTCGTTATTTAATATAATATATTTTAATAATTTCACAAATGCACTCGAAGCGCCCTTTCAGCGTGCGATAATTTACTCTGCTCGTGGTTGTTATTCTAAGATATTATTAAATGCGACCAATCAGAGGTCGTAAGGCGCCATGTTGTCGTCTGTTACTACTGTTTAGCAGAGTCGGTAGCATTGTGTTGAAATTAGATTTTTTTTCAAATAAACATTTACCGATGAAGCCTATAAACTGGAGTGTGGAAAATCTAAAATCAAACAATGGTAAACTACGAAAATGTGAAGACGTTGATTGTCGTGAATTCAACGAAGATTGAACGGAGAAATTTATGTTTATGCCTAGCCGTAGTGGTAAACCAGTTTGCTTAATCTGCGGATTTTGTTTTTCTGTTACTCAAAAAACAATTTAATCTGGAAGGACACTTCACGACCACACATCCAGACATAAATGCTCAATATCCGATCAATTCAGAGTTAAGAAAAGATTTCATAGCTAAACGAGAAAGTTCTCTGACCAGGCAGCAGTCAATTTTCACCAAGGCTAATGAAAAGAGCAAGAGTGCTGTTGTTGCGTTGTACAAAGTTGCTCTTCTGTTGGCTCGCAGAAAGAAGACGTTTGCCGATGCAGAAAAAAAGTAATCAAGCCTTCCCTTTAATCTGCTGCTAGATTGCTTGGCGTTAAAAAGTGTGAAACAAAATTTGATCAGATTCCTTTGTCTAATAATACTATGGCCAGGCGAGTTGAAGAATTAGCCATCGATGTTCATCGTCAAGCAGCAGCGCATATCAAAAATTGTAAATTTTTTTCATTATCAATGGATGAATCCACTGACATTTGTGACACAGCTCAGATCGCAGTTTGTGTTCGAGCAATAAACGATAATTTTGAAGACATTGAAGAACTTCTATGACTTTAATCAATGCATGCAACTATTAAAAGGACAAATCTGTTTGAAACTCCGAAGTTGTGTGTAGAGAAAAACAACACAGAATGGACCAAATTGGACAGTGTATGCACCGACGGTGCTCCGGCTTTGACAGGTAACAAGTCTGGATGTCTTGCATTATTCGAACGGTTTCTTGGCCGTACTATATTAAAATATCATTGTATCATTCATCAAAAAGCTATGTGTTGAAAGACATTAAATCTGAAACAAGTCGTCGATGTTGTTCTGAGGCGTGTGAACAAAATTCGAAGTAAGGTGCTGAACTGGCATTAGTTCAGACAGTTTCCATCAGATCTGAACGAGGAATACGGTGAGCTACTGTGAATTGTGATGTTAGATGGCTATCTAAAGGGAAAGTCTGTCACGTTTCTGGGCTCTGAAAAGTAGTGTCTATCTGTTTCTGTCTGAAATAAATGAAGTGCCTACAGAACTGGAATGTCTGCTGAAAGATGACTGGCTTAACGCCCTGGCATTTTTGGTGGACATCGCGTCTCATTTAATCACTTTAAATGCGAGGATACAGGGAAAACACAAACTTTTCACAAATTTGTGCGATGACATTTATTCATTGACAATGCGACTACGACTATTTATCGTACAGCTGACTGAAAGGACTTTAGAGCGTTTCCAACTCTGAAGAAGCTTGTGGTGGAAAAGAAATGTGACATGTTACAGTACAAAGTAAAAGTTGAAAGTCTTCTGGATATCTTTCAGTCGAGATTTCAAGAGTTCACAATAGAGGAGTTAATGGTTATCACTTTATACATCCGTTCGTATTTCCTGATGCCAAGCTCTGTCAATTACATCAAAATCTTCAGCACGAAGTAATTGATTTGAAATGCAATTCTGCATTGAGATGTAGATTTCTGGAGCTGCTTGCTTCACCCTCAGCTTCACCATATCATTTTCATTCTGGCGACTATTGCCTGTCGAACAATTTGAACACTTGCGTTCATTAGTCCAGAGATACATTTGTCGTTTTGGTTCGACTTACGGATGCGAGCAGTCATTTCCCCCAATTACCGTTATAAAAAAATAAAAATAAAAACCGAGCAAAGTTCCAGACTCACCGACAGAACCTAGCTGCGCTTATGACTTTGGGCACGACAGATTTGTGCCCAGACATTGATAAACTGGCGTCTGAACTTAAGTAACTGGTTATGAAGAACAGTTACAATTGTAAATTAATTCATTAATAGTGATTTTCGAAACTGATTTAAAATGTATTGTTAAATGAACTTTTGATTTTAAACCCCCCAAAAATGACCGCCGTGTAGTACTGACACTGACTGCCTTTAAAGTTTTAGAAGTTAAGAAAGGTAAGAATGATATTGCACGACTTTTATAATTTTATAACGTTGTGGCACGCTTAACTACCGAAAATAGTAAATATGGCCCTCTGTTTGAAAAGCTTGGGAACCACTGGTCTAAAGACAACAAGGGTAGGGGGAGGGAGATGTTATTATGACGTCACTTACCGGTCTATGACACTGTCATATTTTCGAGATAGTTTATAGAGATAGATGCTCCACAATCAAAGTCGGCTCCTTTCAATGACTATATTGTATTCAACATGGTCGCTGCTAACCTCTGTATCAAGAGCAGGGACATGGAACGCCCAGCTTGCGGGCCCTATAAGGCCCGCGAAGTGATTTGATTCGGCCCTGCCAAAGCAACCGCAGGGGGGATTCGAAATTCAATAAATCTATATCTATAAAACAGTATGTGTGTATGTGGGTGGGTGGGGATGTATTGGATGCGTTCGATAACGGTCCATCCGATTGAGATGAAATTTTCTACACGTCTTCTTATCATCCAGTGCAACCAACTGTCATAGTTTTTTTTATTGTAGAATCAGCGATTTACTTACTAAAATTTAATAATTAAATTACATGACTTAACATAAGAAAAAATAGATAAAGGTAGCATTGCTATATCTTAGGTTAAGTCCCCTGGCTATAGATAGACAGACAGACAGATAGATAGATAGATAGATAGATAGATAGATAGATAGATAGATAGATAGATAGATAGATAGATAGATAGATAGATAGATAGATAGATAGATAGATAGATAGATAGATAGATAGATAGATAGATAGATAGATAGATTAGATCTAACCCGATAGATAGAGAGGGTGGGATAGACGGAGGGAGAGACGAACGGACGGACGGGCAGGCAGGCAGGCAGGCAGATAGACAGACAGACAGACAGACAGACAGACAGACAGACAGGCCGGGTCGTCAGACAGACAGACAGCCAGACAGACAAACAAACAGTCGGGAACGGGAACTTATATGACTACTTATATGAATTAAATGAGATGCTCCCCATCAGGGGCTGGGCGAAGCCGGGCAGGGTCAGACAGACAGACAGATAGTCGGGAACGGGAACGGGAGCTTATATGACTACTTATATGAATTAAATGAGATGCTCCCCACCAGGGACTGGGTGAAGCCGGGCCGGGTCAGACAGACAGACAGACAGACAGATAGACAGACAGACAGATAGTCGGGAACGGGAGCTTATATGACTACTTATATGAATTAAATGAGATGCTCCCCACCAGGAGCTGGGCGAAGCCGGGCCGGGTCAGACAGACAGACAAACAAGCAGACAGACAAACAAACAGACAGACAGACAGACAGATAGATAGATAGATAGATCCCCGCCAGGGCCTGGGCTAAGCCGGGCCGGATCAGCTAGTCTTCTATAAATGTTTCATAGCAATGATGAAGTACCCACTTTGAGGAGATGCATTGAAACATGCATTTGTGTTTGGAACTACTCACTGATGCGAGAAGTCCTTTTCAACACTTACCACCACAAAGAATCGACTGTACTCCAGATTGACCGAGGCAACCATTGAAAATCCGCTGCGAGTACGATCATCATCAATAATACCAGCTAACAGCACATGTCTTACCAAAGAGAAGCAGTTCCAGTCATTACATTAAGAGTGGGTTAATTAAACATTTGACCAAATATAGCAGGGTAATTTGTAAATTGATTATTTTAAATGGTCCGCAAATGATGTTATAAATATCCAAATGACCTTTGACAAAAGAAAAGTTTCCCCGCCGCTGTATGGTATCATATGTGATAATGTGTTCAGTTAGTCTGTGGGTTCCTAGGTGATAAATGAACTTAAAGATCTGGAACCTGTGGGCATGGAATCTTAGTGGCATATTTCGGTTTAATTTCCCTGACTTGCCTAGTCTGTCCTCGCTACAATTCCACTGCTACACTTCTGCGTGCCTAGAAGTCGTTTAGCGTCGAGGAAGAGATATTAGGCCAGCGTAACGGTCTGTGCAAGTTTTCATGTGTCAGGGTGTATAATACCAAAGACTTAACGAAGTCATAAGCGTGTCTTTAAAGCGCTTCTTTTAGCAAACACGGAAGCTTTTATCGTTTTGCATCGCATAATAAAAATATTTTTAGCAGTTGATAGTTTGGCATGCGGGTTACATGATACACTCAGCCAATTTATGACTGCCTAAAAATAGTATCGATATGTGGGATATTAGCTCTGTCAAGATCCGGGATCTTGTCTTGCCGTTTAATGTTTATTTTTGTAAGCTAGGCTTGATTACGGTTCTTAACATGACATATCTGTATCCATTTCTTCTAACTGCACATTTTTCTTCTTTTCCTTAGTGTTTTTCTTTCAAAATCATCATCATGTGCCTAACCAAATGACGTTGGCATTCATTTCTTTCCGCAGATCTCGTTCCACGGTCTTCTGAGTCAAGTCTAATGTAGATACTCCTCCATGTCACCGTCATAGCCCATGGAGCAACATTTCTCACTGCGTGTCTCTCTACCTCTTCCATCGCTGATGATTGTTCTAGAAGTCAAGATGTTCTCCGTTGCCACTCTTTACATTATATGTCAAAAGAACACAGTTTCCTTCTGGTAGTAGTTATACTGCTCTACTTTCATTAGTCTCTTCCAGGAATTCGTTGTTAGTTAATGTGGTAGTCCAAAGTATTCGCAACACTTTTCTTAGAAACTACATCTCAGCTGCCTCCAAAATCTTACAATTTTGTAAGGACACACTCCTATATTTACTGTCATACAACTTTGAGCTGCAGGATTTACTGAGGAGGGGATTCGAGCACTTATGTACTGAATAGTTCAATGTGTAATGAGGATGATCTGTCGACTAACTAACTAAATAACTAACCAACTAACTAACTAAATTAAACTAAACTAACTAACTAACTAACTAACTAACTAACTAACTAACTAACTAAACTAACCTAACCTAAATTTAATTTAACTTAACTTAACTTAACTTAACTTAACTACCTAACTGTTTCTTTAATATCTATATATTCATTTTTCAAAGTAGTTCCCGTTCCCCCTACTCCCTTGTTCTATTTAGTGCATCTGTATCATAATATTAATCCAACAACTGCAGTCGATAAGGCCCAACAAGATTTTGGTTTCCACGTGCAAAGCTGACATTTATCGCGTGCGGTTATCTCCGCTATTCATCTTCAGTGTTTCAATGATAGGTCCTTTTGAAGCTTGCTTTCAACTTATTCCGTATCTCAAGGTGACGAGAAAGTGTACTGGCCACAACAACCACATTTGACGGTGGTCTAGACTATGTGAGGGTCTAAATCAGGGGTGGCTAACCTTTTCAGCAGGCGGGCCAAATTTCAGAAATAATATTTCCTGCCTTGCCACGCACCTAATTTTTTTTCTTTTTATTAATTAAAGTAAACAAGCAAGCGTGCTACAGCTTCGACCACATCGTCACTTCCTAGTAGATGAGGTCGTGGTCAAACGCTTGCCTGGTTTAATGTAAAAAAAAAAAAAACCAAACAAACAAGAAATAGGTATATGCATTTTTTTTAAAGAAAATAAAACATAACTGAGAATCAAACATATTGATTAAACAATTTTAAAATATTTAAAAGTGAGACATCGGACTTTGTTTTGCAGAACTAAGTGCATCAAAATTGATCTCGACTGATTGTACCAATATTCGTGGGAAGGCTGCAATATATAGTCATAATTTTATTTCGGGATAGATTATGGCCAAGACTAGGGTGGGTACACTCTGCCAATTCCCCTCAGACCCCTAGACTCTGCTGTTACGCTCTCTTTCTACCAGTGAACTTACTCCTATGGGGACTCTCTAAACTCTAAGACCGTCATGGTAACTTTGAACTTTTAATTAAACAAAATAGTATAGGAGAGAACAGGGTCAGTAGGAGGCAGTAAATATAGCATCTAGATCAAGACAAGCATCAAGGGTTTAACAGTCAAGTAGCCAGCACTGCCAGATCATCATCGGAGAAGATCTTGTTCCTGTCTATGTGTCTGGTCGTTGCTTTCGGCTCGTTGGATGTACTGAGCTCCTCCAACTGGCATTGGCTGGAAAGATGGGCATGAGGTAGACGGGCTCTCACACTCTGTTGAATTGTTCGTATCACATGGTGTTCAATGGTTCGTAATGTCTATTCAAACCACATAGTACGCACCGTCGCTGTTCAATTTTCTGACTGGCGGTGTAGGTGATTGAGACAAATTGTTCTCCCTCTAGCTTCAGGAGCATCAGTGAAGCACGTTGAATCTCGCACTTACGGTTCACATACATGGTTGGTAGGGTGGAGATGGAATACGGAAACAGTGGTGGTGTTGACTTTCTCCATGGTTTACTTTTGGACAGCCGGATCCTGGTGTTCTCATCCAACAAGGGGAATGAATATAGGATTAGCTTTGTAACCTGGACCCGCCTTCTCCGACCCTTCACAGCTTCCTAATGGCTTACAGCCCGGAGGAGGATCCTGTAAGTACAAGATCTTGCGGAAGCCAGAGGCATCAATCAATTTACATAGAATAACCGGACAAGGCCTATAAGCCTCAGCATCTGGCAGTACTTTACAGATAAGCCACCTGATCCTGTTCTGTAGGGAGAAGTGGCCTGAGGGAACTGGACCCTCGTCTGTAAGGCAACCCTTTTCCTTAGCTTCTCTACTCCCTGTGGGTGTTTGGCCCAGATAATACCCCCCTGTGGTTTACATTTAGTGTTCACTAAAGTATTAGCCTTTAACCAGTGTAATTAGAAGCAGTGTAGGTATTCTCCTTTGAACTTACTTCAGTTCCTGTTCCCTGTATAAAGATATCAAAGAAGATAGACAACCTCGGCCGATGCTCTCTTCTGAGTTACAGCCTGATATCCTGTAAACGAGCGACAAGTGATTATTCTCAGCTTTTCCTAGTGAGGTAAAGCCTTTCTTTACCCCCCCCCCCCCCGTGATCATCATCAAAACACGACTACCTATGTCGACCTTCTCCTCACATTCCCCCCCCCTCCCCCCGAGGAAGAACGGTAGAATCAGTATATGATTAAGTACACAGTATTTACTATTAGGACGAGTGTTGTGTGCGTCTCATCGCCACGGAACGATTCCCCCTAACCATTTATGTCAGGTGGATATACTCACATTACAGAGGATAGTATAGAACGGTTATTATAGACCTAGAAGCTAGCGGGCCAGCAGTGATCAGTAACGAACATGTGACGCATTGTCGGAACTCTGTTACTTATCCGATTGGTACACGACCCGAAATCGATAACATCTTATCATTAGGCATATCGCGACCTATTCTCGTCAGGCGAACCGACCGCACCGCTCGCATCACAACGTTATTCGCCTGTCAACCGCATCGAGGAAATAATATAGACTTCCCTTACCTTATCAAACTGAAATACAACTCGCAATTGGTTGTCTTTACTTTTTCACAACCCTTTAAGATTTATTCAGACAGGAGGCTGAAACACAAAGCTGTTATCACCTTTTCAGCAGCAACACTGCCCTTCTCTGAGATGATAAGTTATCTTCCGACTCTTATGAGCCGTCTCGAGAAAAGTGCACAAGTGCTTATCCCGTTCAAGGTAACTTTATTGGGTTTTCCCCGAAGAAAAGTGTGACTGATGAAATATTCCTTTTTAGTTGACTCGGGTGTAAAAGTAACCTCGAGAACTAACCTCTAGAAGAGTCGAGAAGATACGCGAACTGAGGGTTTCCGAAATGGTTACCCTCGGCTATTATATGCACGGGGTGTTCCATTACCAAAATACACCAAAACGAGAAGAGGACCTCTTGCCATTTTGTGACACAGATGTTGTCGCTACACGCAAACAGTTTTCCAAATGAACATCAGTAATTCGTGTTCTCACTTGTGATTTGATGTGCTTTATGTGACTAAAAAAGCTGCTCACACGCATAAGTGTTTCCAAATAGCGAAACCACCGACAAAGCATATGTATAAAATGCAGAATATTTATCCTTGTCCAAATACGTTTTATAGTACCCTTCCAAACCAACTTGATGAAATTTCTCCTTTAACTGTGTATCACAACACATTTCACAATGTTCCATTTGTAATCTTTCTGGAAATAAATTCACGTCTACCGCGAATGGCGTTGCAAATGCACAAGAAAGCATATGATGTTTTTTTTTGTTTTTTTTAAATCCTGAAATCGGTTTTCAAATTCGAGGTTTAAGCCAGATATCAAAGAAGCGTATTTATCCGTCGCCTCCTGTGTGACGTCTGGTTGCAATGACAATGTAGAAAAGCGAGTAAAATATTTTGTCTTCAACTATTGTTCCCAAAGACCAAGTTTCATTTGAAATGCAGAAATGTGATCATACATCTCATTAATTAATTGATCTTTTCCTTGTAGACGAGTATTAACGTCATTTAGGTGACTATTTATATCGACCATAGATGCAAAGTCGCAAACCCACTCTTTGTCTTCAAACTCTGGGATACCTTTTGACTTTCTTGCAAAGAATTATTGTATTTCTTGCTACAAATCAAACATTCTTTTCAATATTTTGGCACGGGTCAGACATCTTACTTCTGCATAAAAGGTAACGTAATTATACTCTGAGTCCAAAGACTTTAGAAATTCTTGGAACTGACGGTGATTCAACCCGTTCGATTAAATGAAGATCACTATTTGGACGACCACTTACATGACATGATCCATTTTGAGGGACTTCGAACATAAATTCTCCTGATGAACAATGCAATGAAAATTTAGCACTGAAGTACTATCGACATTGGAGGCCTCATTTTCAATCAATTTTACTAAACCTTCGTGTTTACCAACCACTGTTGGAGCACCATCCGGTGT
>JACEFZ010021512.1:1442500-1521481 GCA_014155875.1 Cepaea nemoralis
ACTTAGTGAGTATACGAGATTACGGAGAAAAGTTGCTAACCTCTAGGCCAGGAAGCCGGCAAGTATTCACTAGGGCACGGAAACAACAAGAAGAGGGGCTACTAACACGAAGAGGAAAGAAGTAGTGTGAAACAAACTATTTTATTGTTGATTATGTGGCTGTTTCGGGATTTGAAATTTAAATATTGAGCACAACCCACTACTGGCAACGCCGATCGCACTCTGGTATGAACCTAAGGCCTATCCACGTCAATATGGAAGCACTATACTCGAGTTTCGCCCTCGTTTGAGCTCGTCAGTAGTGCATATCCCCGACCGGATCCGGAAACAGTCCCGGATCACGCGTGTGAAGCGGGTGTGTAACCACGCGGCACACACCGGACACACCAAATCATCACAACAGAATACCACAACGCTACCGATTTGGTGTGTCCGGTGTGTGCCGCGTGGTTACACACCCGCTTCACACGCGTGATCCGGGACTATTTTATTGTTAACTAAAACATAAATGCAGCACTTTTACAAACCATACACATAACAACGTAAGTAGTAGTAATAAATGACCATTTATGCATACCTTAAGGCGCACTGGATATAATGTGCCAAACCCATATATTTATACACCAAACATCAGTATGTTGGTGATTGGTCAATTTTTAAAAATTAGAATGCGTCATAATTCTGATTCAGTCATTATTTACCTTCAACCTCGAGGTATGGTCGTGTATATAGTCTTGCTTTTGATTGATCATTGTGGCTTAAGTATTCGCACATACACGAACGCACGCACACACACACACACACACACACACACACACACACACACACACACACACACACACATGAGAGAACGTGTACTAATGTGATCTGTAGCTTTGCGGCTAGAACGTTGACCTTCCATGGATGAGCTGTGTCTGTCTGGTGCATATCATTTGACTAGTTCGATATGGGAGACTTTATCACAAGCTGTTTAAAAGGCAAGGGTAACGACTTAATTGCACCGAGTTTTATCCCATATGGTTCAGTCTCTGTCGCAGGACGGCCTGCCGAAAGAATCGCACAAAGCACGAACTCCGTAGCTCACGCGACGGACCCGCAAGAATCTCCGAGAAAATTGTACTCGTGAACCGAATGTAGCCAGAAATCGAACTCACGACCTTCACAGTGCGAGACAGGCGGCGTAACCACTACGCCACGAACACTCATTGCCAAAAGCCGCGCCTCACCCAGATGAGCTACTGTGGTCAGATTCGGGATTTCCTCTGGAACGCAGAAGAACTAAGTAAAAGAAGTAGAAACAGCGATGACGCAGGGTGGGTGAGATTACAGCAGGAGAAAGGCAGCCCAGACTTGAAGACGCATTTGTTGGGTGATTAAACTTGATGTTAATTTTCTGTGTGTGTGTGGTTTTTTTTTTTTTTTTAAATGAAATGGTATCGGTGCCGGTCGTTCAGAAGTCAATGGCAAACTACTGAACGTAAACTTGCCCAAGAATCACAAACAGCCAGTAAAATGCTGGAGTTAACTGCTACGTCCAATAAAGGATATGCAACTAACCTTTTTATTGTGTGTTTTGCTTGAGAAGTCACCCTCACAAACAGTTAAAAAGTTTCGTGAATAATCTTTACAGGACGTCGCAGTAAACCCAACATTTTTTGGCTGGTCCTGATTCCTTGGCAAGTTTACGTTCAGTAGTTTGCCATTGATTTCTGGACGACCGGCATCCATACCATTTTCAACAAAGAAAAAAACCAACGCAATGCAGTCTGCTGCCAAATCGCACGTTGGTATGCGCGATTGCTAACTGCGTACGTAACTTTTTCGCCACGGAGCCGGTCACAAACAGTAACCTTGCTTTATGAAGCATACGATGATACCGCCATGAAGAAATAGCATGTATTTGAATGATACAATCGTTTTCTTGAAGGAAGTATTCGTGAAAACAAAATAACAAAGTGTAATACTGCTGTCATTCACCAACACATCGATGTCTACTGTTGAAACTGCGTCTCGCAACGCACAAGCTGACTGCCCTAAAGCATCCTTCATATTCGGGGAGGCAGGTGGTAGATTGATTCAGACAGGTGTTAAGTATTTAAGTGTGCTGTAGACTTAACTCATTCTGTACTGAGCACTCACCAGTCAATACTCAGTTGCAAGTCGTGAAGCAGAATGCTTTTAGTTTTCTTTACCCATTTTACCAATGAAAAATATTACTTTAAATGACGTTTGTCTAGTTTTTACTTACACTATTTCTGTCTTAGTTACTTCAAATATTTCTGATTTATGATCAAATTAGCCAGAAAGCCTTCAACACCAGCTCAAGACGATTACCACCTTATGGACCATCCATCCATCATATGCCATGCCGGTAAGCGTGGGCGGTCATGTTTTGCCATCTCATTCGATCACCAGAGTCGTGGATCAGCTCAGTGTATCTGTCTCGACCATGTCACGAGGCCAAGCCATCCAGGTATTTGCTTCTAGGTCTTCCCTTGGTCTGTTCCCTCGATCTTACCAGTTGTCACCAAGTTCTCCAATTCATTTCTTCTCATAACATGCCCAAAAAATTTTGACTGTCTGCGTCTAATGTCTCCAATCAGTTTACGATCTTCATTTGTTTCTTGAAGGACTTGTTCATTGGTCTTTCTGTCTGTCCATGGTATTCTTTGCATTTTCCTCAGAAACCACATTTCTACAGCCATCAGATGTTTTTCAGCTTGACTGCTCATTGTCCAAGCTTCACATCCATATAAAAGTACAGGTTCTATGTAGCATCTCAACACTCTTTTTCTCGTTTCAATTGACATCTTTTTATTGGTCAGTATGTTTTTCATCTTGCTAAAGGCTACTTTTGCCATGGCGATTCTTGTTCTAATCTCTTCAAGGCATCTCCCATCAGATGTTATTACTGTTCCGAGATAATTGTACCTATTCACTTGTTGAAGAATATTCCCATTTACTTGTATATTACATTGTGGTATTTCGTTCTTCCTAGTGACGACCATAATCTGTGTCTTTTTACAATTTAATTCTAACCCTAGTTGTTCACTGTGTGTAACAACCGCATCTACTAAATGTTGCAGATCCTGTTCATTGTCTGCAATCAAGACTGTATCATCTGCATATCTAATGTTATTGATGCATCGTCCCCCAATGTTGATTCCTTCCATATCTTCAATATTTCTGAAAATACTTTCACTGTACAGGGAAAACAGATCTGGAGACATTACACATCCCTGTCTCACACCTCTCTTAATAGGCTGATATTGGCCTACTTCATTATCAACTCTTATGGCAGCTTGTTGTTTCCAATATATGTTTTTTACAAGTCTAAGGTCTTTTCCATCAATTTGTAGATCTTCAAGCATCCTTATCATGTCGACATGTCTCACTTTATCGAAAGCTTTTGTGTAGTCAATAAAGCAAAGGTGTAGATCTTTGTTTACTTCTATAGATCGTTCGATTACGGTTCTCAGTAAATACACAGCATTTACTGTACCCTTTCCTTCTACAAACCCACATTGTTCTTCTCCTATTTCAGGTTGTATTTTCCTCCTAATTCTTTGCATGATAATTCTTAGCAAAATCTTCGTGATGTGACTCATTATACTAATTGTTCGATGTTGATCACATTCCAAGGCTCCTGATTTCTTTGGGATTGCAATAAATACAGAATTACATAATTCATGAGGTATATTTCCAGTATCATATATTGTATTAAGCAGACTGGTAACTTTATCTATTCCATATTCTTCTAAAGCATTAATCATTTCTGTTGTGACGCTGTCTGAACCGGGGGTCTTGCCAGATTTCATATGGTTAAGAGCATTCTGAACCTCCATCTTCAAAATTGCTGGTCCTTCATTATTATTTTGAACATCGTAGTGTTCGTCTCTGTTGTCGTCATAAAGGTTTTTCACGTAATCTGACCATACATGTAAGATCTGATCTTTTTCTATTATGACTCTTCCATATTTTGTCTTTAGGTAGCCTGCTGATGTACGTGTTCTTTGATTAGTAAGCTCCTGGATTCTTTTGTGCATTAGTTTCGCATTTTTACTGTTGTGTTGTTTTTCAATTTCTCCGCAATTTTTCTCAAGCCATGTTTCTTTTGCCTCCCTACATAAGGTTCTGACTTTTCTGTGAATTTCTTCATATTTGGCAGGATTATTTTTGTTCTGTCTTCTTGTTTCCATTATTTCTAAAATTTCTTCAGTCATCCATATCTTACGGCCCACTTTCTTTAATTTTGGAATAGTTTTTTCTGCTGCACAACTGATTGAATTCTTCAGCATTTCCCATTGATCATCTACATCTTGAAATAGGATCTCTAGATCAGACAATAAATCAAATTTGTTCTTTACTTCTATGTTAAAATTATCTTGTATTTCTTTGTCAGTTTTCAATTTGCACAAGTCATATTTAGGGTTTCCTGCTATATACTTGACTTTCTTTAACTTTACCCTCAATGTGCCTGTAATTAATCTGTGATCACTGTAACAGTCTGCATTTGGAACTGTTTTTACGACTGTTAACGCATTTCGAAACCTTCTGTTAATCAGGATGTAATCTATCTGGTTTTTAATCCTGCTGTCTGGACTCCTCCATGTCCATAATCTTCTAGGATGCTGTTTAAACCAGGTGTTTCCTACAACCATTTCTTGTTCTTTTGCCCATTCTACAAGTCTGTATCCTCTTTCATTTCTCTCTCCCAAACCATGGTTGCCTACACTGCATCCATCGCCTTGCTTTCCTATTTTTGCGTTGAAATCACCCATTATGATATTTATTTCTGATTTTTTGCAGTTCTTCAAAGCAGACTCCATGTCATTATAAAATTCCTCTATACTTTCTTCACTGCATTCACTTGTTGGGGCATATACTTGAATGATATTTATTTTAAAAGGTCTTCCGTTTAATTTTACTAACAGAACTCTGTCTGACACAGCTCGATATCCTTTGACAGAATTTGATGTTTGCTTATCTAATATAATGGCTACACCTCTTTGCTGTTCTTCTCCCCCAGAGTAAATAATCTTATAATCCTCTCCTGTCCTTATCCCTGCCCCTTTCCATCTCGTTTCCGATATTCCTAATATGTTAATCTTCTCTCTCTCCATTTCTTGTTTGATGTTTTCTAATTTTCCATCTGCATTCATTGTTCTAACATTCCAAGTCCCTACTTTCAATGATATTAATCTTTTGCACCTAGTAGCCTGTTGACGGTCTGGAGTCACCTGGTGCGCATGACTATCCCTACCGGGCGAGGCTGCTCCTATGGAGCACCCATTTACGCCGTTTCTCTGATTATCGATGAGTCCACACAACATGATTTTCTTGGCATCTATAAAGAAGGTAGTTTGCCATTGCTTTCCTTCCCAGCAGTGACCATACTGGTCAGTGACCGTAGCCATTGTCTCCTAAAAAAGAGATCCTCTGCCTACCGCCGTGAAGGTGGAGACCATCACCTATAACTATCTGTCGGCTGCTCTGCATCTTCATCCACCACCTGCACACATGGCTTCACGTAACCCTGATCGGGGGGGGCTAAACGGGTACTCCACCTTGCCCAAGGGTGTCCCGTAGGCTAGCGGAGGGAAGGAGGCGCCTTACTTCTCCTTTTATAGGGGATACCCTTACCCCGCTACCCTATGGACAGACCAGAACAAATCATTATTCTGCGTCTCAGAACAGGACACAATAGATTACGCAACCACATGTGTACACAATTCAAGATTGGCGGATTAGCCATGTGCACATGTAAATTGGTGCCACAGACAGCAGAGCACATACTCCAAGAGCACCCTAAATACGACAAATCTAGGCACATCATGAGAAACCTAGAACACCTAGAGAAATAACATTGGAACATAAGCTCTATGGATCACTGCGTGAAATTTAAAACAAAAAAGGCAGTTAAATTCATACAAGAGACAACACTGCAGTTAAAGATAAATTTCAAGCGAACGACAGAAGAAGAAGAAGACATATTTCTGTCCTGGTTGTTGCTTTAAGCTTTTCAATCTCAGACAGTTGTTATTCTGACTTCTTCTAACCCAAGGTGTTGCTTTTGTTAAGCCACGGTGTCTGCTACAGCAGGTGTTGATAACCAAAACTAATGCTTGCATTTGTATGAGGGCGCTTCACATTAACACCTTTAAAGTATGATAGAAATACAATAACCATGCTTGTGTCTTGTAACCTGTCAACATTGTTGTTAAGAATGTCCAGAATTTAAAGCACATCGTGGTGCAGACAAACACGGTGACGACATAAGAACAGTTTAAAGATTGCCTCCCCACCTTTGACATGCATCTGTTATCTTTTGTTGTAATCAGTGAAGGGGTGAAACCTATAGAAATTCATCGGCGAATGAAGGTCCAGTATGATGATGTATGCCACTCCAGCAAGTGTTTGAGTGGAATAGGAAGTTTCAAAAACGGCGTGACTTCTGTGACAGACTGTTCATGACCGGGTCAGGCACTCTGAGTAGTGACACCAGAGTCTCTTGCAGCCGTTGAAGGCTTCGTACAGGAAAACCGCCGATTGACTCTGAGTGACATTGCCACACATCTTGACATCAATCAAGGTTCAGCACACCACTTCATCCATGATGTGCTACGATACCGCAAAGTGTCTGCAAGGTGGGTGCCATGGCAGCTTACTCCAGAATTGAAACAACGACGCATTTTTGCTTGTCAGGAAATTTTGCAGTGCTTTGAAGCAGAAGGTGATGGTTTCCTATAAAGAACTGTTATTGATGATGAAAGCAAGGAAAGGCGCCATCTCTCCTCACCGAAACCAAATAAGTGTCGCACGCAGCCATCCACAAGGAAGTTATTCTGACCCTTTTTTGGGGGGATGAACGAGGCGTTATTTTAGAGCACTACATGCCAAGATGGTAAACTGTCACCAGTGACCCGTATCATCTTTGACCTGCACTCAAATCCAAACGACGTGGACTTCTGAGTAAAGGTGTCCTTTTGCAACATGACAATGCTCGACCCCATACTGCCAGTGCAGCTGTTGAAACCATCGAAGACCTCCACTTTGAGTGTGTATATCACATCCCCAGTACTCGCCAGACCCAGCCCCAAGTGATTTCCACTTCTTTGGACAATTCAAAGAGTCATTGGGAGGAAAGACTTTTCGGTCCGATGAAGAGGTACAGCAGGTTGTGCATGAGAGGTTACACACGTAGCGAAGAGAATTTCTTCTTCTACATAAATCCAAGAACATTATCGGCGCTGGAGGACTTGCATTGAACGCAGTGGTGACTACATTGAAAAATGACACATTTTTTCTTTACTTATTCAGAATATATTCACCCCCTCTTCCCCCCCCCCCCAAAAAAAAAAAATTTAAAGTTTTCATGTGAACCCCCATGTATCTGAGTATGGATGGGACACAATTAGTAGACACAGAAGCAGAATATAGACACAGATGGGAGTCACTGATGTCAACAAGGAGCTGTGCTTGTGTAGTGGCTAGCCACTCGTTGTCTGTGTTCTGAGGTTCGATCGCCATCGTGGCTGATTCTGATATTTAAAAAAAAAAAACTATCATAAACTCCCTAGTTGACCCAGTCTAAAATGGGTACCAGGAAATGTTATGGGTCGTAAAGTCGGCCGGCACCATCCTGACCACATCACCCGGGAGTGCCGAATTGGTATGTGTAGATATGTCTTGCAAAGTATGCCCAAGTGGGTCCTAAAGCGTGTGAAAGGGACCTATACTTACTTGACTTAGATGGCGGCCCTTGTATAGGGAGGGACACGAAGGATAAAGACGAGCTCATCTTACATTTGGAAAGAAAAAAAAATATGTAGCGTAATTAAACAGAGCTTAAAATGTTAGTTGCATGTCATTTACAGGACGTCGAAATTAACACAGAATTTTGTTGTTGTTGCTGTTTGTGATTTTGTCTCCAATTTTACGTTCAGTAATTGGCCACTGGTTTCTGACCGGTCAAGGCTCATGTTATTGTGAAAATCAACGTAAAGCGGTTTGCTTCCAAATGGCCTGGGGCTGACTTCAAATCCGGCATGTGGGGATTGTGAAAATGAGTTCACTAACCCTAAGCTACATACGCTGGCAACAGAAAGCTGTGGATGCCTGCTTACTACCTGTAAACTGCCAAGATATACGACTCTTGTTTTTTTTTTTCGCTATGCGAACATGATATTCTCTGCAATGCATCTTCGTCAATCGAAGTGAGGCAAAGAGTTCGTAAGAGCTGCATTGAAACAATCATTATGTATGGAAGCAAATCATGGATAATTAGCAGATGATGAATTATTTGGAGGTAGCAGAGATGTGATTTTATCGAAAAATGATGAGAACATCGTGCACAGGTAGAAAGAGCAATACAGACATCTTGAAAGAAGTTAAGTCACAAAAAGAACTGTTTACTAGCATCAGAAGAAGACAGTCCACAGTCTTTAGGCTTGCCAATAGAAGGGAAAAGCAGGGGAATGTTACAACGGGAAAGTTGGAAAGGAAGAGAGGCAGAGGGAAATTGCCCATCAGTTTGTCGATCTGCAAGCATCTTCATCATGTCGACATGTCTTACTTTATCGAATGCCTTTCTATAGTCAATAAAGCAAAGATGTGGGTCTAGAATATTTCTAGGGGTAAGAAAATTGTGTTGACATATAATTACCAATGTAGGATAATTCTTGGATGTTTAGGTGACGCTGGTGAATGGATCATTCTATAGGTATCTTAAGAGAATGTTGTTGACAAATGTTACCAAATTGGTATCATTGTAGGGGTATTTTAAGAGAATGTTGTTGACAAATGTTACCAAATTGGCATCATTGTAGGAATATTTTAAGAGAATGTTGTTGACAAATATGACCAAACTATGATAATTATATACTATGTAACTGTCATTTATTATATGGTATTTAACGGTTGTGACTAATGTTGTGAAACTAGAATACATCTAGAAGTATTTTAAACCAACCCGGCGACAAATGTTTCCAAGCTAGAATAATTATATCGTATATAGGAGAACGTTTGCCACAAACGTTACCAAAATAGGATATATCTAGGAATAATTTCTGCCGTGTTTTATAACTGGATCTGTAAGTAGAGAAAGAGACTGACACATATCAAGAAAATAAATAATAAAGCTGCTTAGTGTGATAACACGCGAATAAAGACAGCGTAGGAGCAATAAAAGCGGGTTAAACAGCGACGACTAAAGAAGAGTCATCATCTGTACCAAACATATCAATTGTTGCACAACATGAGAAACAAAATAAGTTAGAAAAGCAATAAATTAAAGGAAAAGAAGACGTTAACACTTTCGCAAATTCAAAGGGAGATAATTACACGAATAAAACAATTTGAAAATGAGCAAACTTTTAAAAACATACAAAGAACGACTACCGATCTAAGAGAAAAACTTCCCAACTTGAAAAAAAATAATGAAAACATGAAAACGTTTACCTTTCACATTGTTTTCTGGGATGCAGCTCTTTCTTCTCCTACTGGGGTTTAACGAAGAGGAGGAAGTAACTTGCTGCAAATGGAGGGAAAACAACCTGGCAGTACGCGAGCAGAAGTGGACTCAAAAATTAGCCAATAAAATAAACTCTGGGTTACGACGTGTGGAAATGCAAAGCGTCTCCTCTACAACCTTTCCACAGAGCAACGAGTTGACTCAGGTTATCGGTGCAGCTGTAGATTTCTCTTATTTCTGTGTTTCAGTGTGAACAAAGTGAGCTCTGCCTTGTTTAAATTGTTTCAGGAACGGATATTTTTGAGGAACCATGGGAAAACTCCAGTTGTTCGAAATCCTCTTTGACTCCAGTCAGGCGGTCTTTATTTCCGGGTCAATGGTCAGGGGGACTGTGAAACTGGAGCTCAGGGATACGCTGAAAATGAGAGGTCAGATTGTTTGATTTTTGTCTGGATATGTGAGTGTATTCTGTGGATATGCGAGTGTATTCTGTGGATATGTTTTTTTATTTCTTTTACACTTGATTGTGACAGCAATAGTTCTTATCTGTAAAAGTAATATTTTGTCTTAGAAGAAACGCAATAAACTAATAAGATGTTGGTTGGTTGGTTGGTTGGTTGGTTGTTTGATTTAGTTCGTTGGTTGGTTCGCTCGTTGATTGGTTGGTTGATTGGTTCAGTGTTTGGTTGGTCGGTTCGTTGGCTGGTTAGTTGTGTTGCTGGTTGGTTGGTTGGTCGAAACCTTGGTTGGTTGGATGATTGGTTGATTTGTTGATTGGTTGGTTTCTTTAGTAAGTTGGTTTGTTGACTGGTTCGTTGCTTGTTTGGTCCCTTGGTTGGTTAATTTGCTGGTTGCTTGGTTGGTAGAATCGTTGGTTTGTTGGTCGGTTCTTTGGTTGGTTGGTTGGTTGATTGGTTGGTTGGTTGAGACTCCTCTGAAAGAGCGAGAATTTTAACTTCTAAGTCCGATGCAATGGTACTTATCACAACTGAGAGGGTTCAAGCCTTATCTTTGTGCGAGGAAATGCATTCTAAAGTCTAAAAGTCATGGCAGGACAGACCATGCCCTAAGCCTTGGTCGGCAACTGGTCTATAATAGCAGGCGGCTCCGACAGGTAGACTGTTAAGAGCACTGCTTTGCTGATCCGACAGCTTCTATAGCTGGTCTTGTTCCAGATGTATTGGTGTTACCTTTCCTCTGGAGTAAACTAGACAGGGAGATGATCATGCTGCACAGGCAACACATGGTCTTTACAATTTGGCCCAGGCTTTGTGCTATGGAGAGGTTATTATGCCTTTATAAAAATCACAATAACTATTGTTTGTCAAAGTGGCAAGGTGCCAGTACAAGAAAATTATCTGATTGAATGCCATAGGATGACTAATAGTCTCTAGCGATTTCCTGTATCTGCCATGGGCTTCTATACAGCAGTCCAGGAATGTTAACCCGGTCAACAAATGCCCGCAGAAGTCGGATTTGTCGGCCGAAAGGTGCAAATATCGCAGCTTTGCTGTAAACAGGCGCAACGTAATTACGTCCAAAAAATATTCCGGATGAACGCAGAAGTTATACAGTAGTTTTCCTTATGCAATCACATTTAATTTGATATATAATTAAATATGTCTGTTATCATGTTAACAACTTTTAAAGTCACAACTGTGACACACCCCTACTTCACATTTTCCCGCCATCCATTTTTGTTGGATACAAATCTACTCTTTGTTTGGCACTGAATCTGTTAATACGTTAATTTTCTTTGATAACTCAGAGTGAAGGCGTTATTATTTCTTTGGTTCAATATTATGGAGAGTTCAAAATCTTGGGTTTGTACATTACATAAAGCTATCACTACCAACAACATATTGCGATATATTTACGCCATCTTGTATGTAAAGAACATAAACATTCAGCAGAATGCTTTTTTTTTTTTTTTAGCATATCCTTTTACAGGACTTAGCTGTCAACACCAGCATCTTTCAGCTGTATGTTGATCTCTTGGCAAGATTACGCTCAGTAGTTTGCCATTGCTTTCTGAGCGGCCGGCTCACATACCCCGTAAGTTACCGATGCGATTCGAACCACTGCTGATTTGAACCGTCATCACGTTACCTGAAGAGAGTATACGAGATTACGGAGAAAAGTCATAACCTCTAAGCCACGAAGCCGGCTGAAGCTACTAATAGTAATAACATGTGGTGTTTTATATATAGAGAGAATGTTATTGATGTCACATTATCTAGTGTTTTACATAAAAAGAATGGTAGGTAACATTATGTAGTGTTTTACATAGATACAATGGTAACATCATGTAGTGTTTTACATAGAACGGTAACAATATGCAGTTATTTTTACATAGATAGAATGGTAACATCATGCAGTGTTTTACATAGATAGAATTGTAACAATATGCCGTTTTTTACATAGCATAGTAACATCATGCAGTTTTTGTTTACATAAATAGAATGGTAACATCATGTAGTATTTTATATAGAGAGAATGGTAACATCATGTAGTGTTTTGTATAGATATAATTGTAACAATATGCAATTTTTACATAGATAGAATTGTAACATTATGTAGTGTTTTACCTAGATATAATGGTAACATCATGCAGTGTTTTACATAGTTAGCATACTGCCAATGGTAACACCAAGCAATGTTTTACATGCAGTGTTTTACATATATACAATACTTTTAATGGTAACAACATGTAGTATTTTACATAGAATACTGCCAATGGTAACATCATACAGTGTTTTACATAGATAGAATACTGCCAATGGTAAAATCATGCAGTGTTTTACATATAGAAAATACTTTGAATGGTAACTTAATGTAGTGTTTTATCAGTCCTCCCAAACCGGCTGCATAGAACTAGCGTGCTCTGTTTTCTAAACCACGATTTCACTTCACATTCAACTTCGGCGTCATTCGCGAAATGTCTCCCGCCAAGGTGAATTGTCAGTGTTTATGCTGACAAATGTTTGTCCCGTTAAGCGATGCACAGCTGGGTAGAAAAAGTTAAGGGTGAGTCAATAAGTAAGTCACACAGTTCTGTGGGATGGCCGGTAAATCAAAACAAAGCACGCAGGTCAATGCAGCCGGTTTGGGAGGAATGATAAAACTATGGGATAAGCGCATCAATGTTGGTGGAAATTATGTTGAGAAATAAAGGGACAATGTATGTATAAAAATAAACTGGTTTCAAGTTGTTATCATGTGTAGTTATTTTTCTACAGCCATTTGTGACTTTCTTCTTCTTCTTCTTCTTCTTCTTCTTCTTCTTCTTCTTCTTCTTCTTCTTCTTCTTCTTCTTCTTCTTCTTCTTCTTCAGCGTTCCGAGCCATTGAGGTTCTTTGCTGCAGATACAATCCGTCTCCATTCGTCTCCCTGGTGGACCTTCTCTTGCCAGTCGTTGATTCCAAGTGCTTGTAGGTCTGTATATGTATTATCTCTCCACCGCCTTCTTGGTCTACCTCGGGGTCTACGGTCATTTATTTCCTGAGTGTAAGCGAGTTTTGCTTCCCTATTATCTTCCATTCTTTCTATATGCCCCAGCCATTGTAGTCTATTAGCCTTCATGATACCAGTGATTAGCGGGGACTTAAACAGATCATAAATGTCTTTTTTACTTCTTCTTTTCCACTCTCCACTTTGTGTATCCCTAATGGGTCCAAAGATGCGTCTTAAAATGTTGTTCTCAAAGGTTTGTAACAAGGCTTCGTCTCCTTTCGTTGTACTGCAGGTTTCAGAGCCATACAGCACAACTCGCCTGATCAGTGTTTTGTATATTGTGATTTTGGTGTTACGAGATAGCGCATTTGATTTTAGTAGATGTTGTAGTGCATAGTATATCTTATTTCCAGAGTTGATTCTAGTTTGTATTTCTTCCCTTATGATGTTGGAGCAGTTGAAGATTGTACCCAGGTATTTGTATGTTTCCGTTCTTTTAATGGTCATATTATCTATTTGTATGTGGCCAGAGTTTTTAGTCATTCCGTCTCTTGAAATTACCATATATTCTGTCTTATCTTGGTTGATAACCAGCCCCATCTGTTGGGCTTTTTCCTTTAAGTGAGTCAATATTTCCAATGTCTTTTGTTCACTTTGCCCTATAATATCTATATCATCTGCATAACCAAGCAGCTTGGATGTTCCTCCAATATCGCATTCCTCCTTTACCTTCCTTACAACTTTCTCTTTCTCTAGAGCCAGATTGAAGAGTAGCGGCTATAGTGCATCACCCTGTTTCAAGCCAGATGTTATTTGGAAAGGGTCTGATTTCCTGCCTTTATATGTTACTATATTATAAGTATCTTCCATGCATAGTCTGGTAATGTTGATTAACTTCCTTGGTATTCCAAATTCCCTTACCTCGTAATTACCTTACCCTCGTAATATAGGGTGTATTTTTAATGACTGTGCAGTGTTTGAAAATATTGCTGGTCGAAGTTTTGTATGTACCTATTATGTTGCATGAACTTTACAGAGGGTGAATACAGAATTTGACTGGCAATATTTTCAAACACTGCACAGTCATTACAAATACACCATCTACGTCTCAAAGTGAGGAGGAGGGGGGGGGGGGAGGTGTCAGTTACTTACTTTTGCTCACTTCACGTGGTTTGCATTAAGGTTCAAGTTCCTGCGATTAAATGCGCCTCAAATAATTTAATTATCGTGTCTGTGGAGTTGTATTTGTTTCAATATGCAAAGCAGTAGTTCTTGCTTGCTTGCTTGCTTTTCTAATTTGAAACATATTTTCATTTGTTACGTTCATATTCTGAGTGACTTGGTAATGGTTCACATAACTGATGAATACTATTTTGAATCTAACACTAATCCCAAGCCAAACTCTTATTCAAGAGACTACTTTTGTTTGCAAGTGATAAAACCCTGTCCGATGTTCAGTACGTAATCACCATCTTTTTCTTCGTCTTTCATTTTTGCCATGAAGCTTTGTGGAGATGAATAGTTGATGTTCCAGCGCCCGATGGGTGGCACTTGACAATGCATTCCCTATTACTACAATGTTTTTGATGTTATCAATCAGTTTTCTTATAGCATGTCATCTTACTTTCACATCAGATCTTTTTTGGCATAGGGCTTGAGCTGATAACTGATGGTGTTGCATTCGAACGAGATGACCGAACCATTTCAATGTATATGACATGAGGTGTTGATAACACTGTCTGATAACACCATTTCCTACTCGGTCTCGGATTGTTAAGTTGGCAGCTAAAGCCAGGCATCTCATCCCGCAGGTGTTGATTTTGTGTGTGTGTGTGATTTGGAGTATGTCCCCGTTTCTCTTTTTTCCATTGGTAACATAGGGTGGTAGAATTATTGCGTTGTGCCTGTTTACAGCAGAGCTGCGTTATTGCGCCGTTAGGCCGACACATCCGACTTCTGCGGGCATTTGTTGACCGGGTTAACCTTCCCGGGGGGGGGGGGGGTTGGTATGAATATGCTATTTATTATCTGTTGTTTTGCGGACATAGATATATTTGGACGTTTCAGTATCGTGTCAGTTTGATATATAAGCGCACTTGCGTTTTGACATCTGGTTTCGATTTCTCTATCTATTCTAACATCTTTTGTGATCATGATTCCAAGATATTTGAATTATTTAACTTGTTGTAGACATGTGCTATTTATCAGTACACTGCGAGGTCCAGGAGATCTGCTAACTTGCATTACTTCAGTTTTGGTTGTATTTATATTCATATAGTATCCGCTGCATGTTGAACTCAGCTTATACGATTGCATTGATCGTCTGCAAATAAAAGCTTGTTTATTGCGGGTGAATCTCGAACACCAGATCGTGGCTTGTTTCGACCCTACCACATGGTCAAGCCATGCAGGTTATTTACTTCCCAGTCTTCCCCTTGTTCTCTTCCCCTCGATCTTGCCAGTTGTCATCAAGTTCTCTAATTTATTTCTTCTCATAACATGTATAAAAAAATTGTGACTGTTGTAGATATGCAAACATCCACAAATTGTCAACGTTAAGAAATTCGGCATATTCAAATGGGGTGGCAATGTTGAATGAATGGATTCAAATAGGGAGACTAAAGGACAAATGTTGGATACACATAGGGATTGAAAGGTCAGAGGTTCGACCTCACTGCACCTGGTTTGATCTGAATTTGCGCGGTCGATTACCTGTGGACAATGGAGAGGTGATCCGGGCGACTGTGGGACCAGGAGGAGAAGGTGGAGGAACAGATTGGGAAGCCAAATGTGGAAAGGATGAGAATGCGGGGGATTGGCAGGGGTTATGGTAGAATCTCAAAACTGAGATTGAAGACCAGGAGAACTTCCAATCAGATAAGCGGTATGAATGATTATTAGTGTGACTCTTCGCTGGCTGTTGAAAGAGGGGATGGAGCGCATATGGGAATGTCCTGAGTGCATGATGTCGATTCTTGGCTCAGACCCAACTCAACTGGCGCCGTGTGTGTCCGCAGATAGACCTGCAGAAAACGCCACATAGAACACAAACTTCATCGCTACAGCGACGCCCCCGAGGAATCTCCGAGAACTCAGTGACGGAGTCCTGAATCGAACCCACGACTTTTAGGGTGCGAAGCAAGCAACTTAATCACTTCGCCACGGGTGGACACTGTACTAGAGGCGCTAAGTCCCTACACCGGACTTAAACATTGCCTTCTTGTCTACACCGGGCCTAAACTTTGCCTTCTTGTCTACACCGGGCCTAAACTTTGCCTTCTTGTCTACACCGGGCCTAAACTTTGTCTTCTTGTCTACACCGGGCCTAAACTTTGCCTTCTTGTCTACACTGGGCCTAAACTTTGCCTTCTTGTCTACACCGGGCCTAAATTCTGCCTTCTTGTCTACACCGGGCCTAAACTTTGCCTTCTTGTCTACACCGGGTCTAAACTTTGCCTTCGTGTCTACACCGGGCCTAAACTCTGTCTTCTTGTCTACACCGGGCCTAAACTCTGTCTCCTTGTCTACACCGGGCCTAAACTTTGCCTTCTTGTCTACACCGGGCCTAAACTTTGCCTTCTTGTCTACACTGGGCCTAAACTTTGCCTTCTTGTCTACACCGGGCCTAAACTCTGTCTTCTTATCTACACCAGGCCTAAACTTTGCCTTCTTGTCTACACTGGGCCTAAACTTTGCCTTCTTGTCTACACCGGGCCTAAACTTTGCCTTCTTGTCTCCACTGGGCCTAAACTTTGCCTTCTTGTCTACACTGGGCCTAAACTTTGCCTTCTTGTCTACACCGGGCCTAAACTTTGCCTTCTTGTCTACACCGGGCCTAAACTTTGCCTTCTTGTCTACACCGGGCCTAAACTTTGCCTTCTTGTCTACACCGGGCCTAAACTCTGTCTTCTTGTCTACACTGGGCCTAAACTTTACCTTCTTGTCTACACTGGGCCTAAACGTTGCCTTCTTGTCTACACTGGGCCTAAACTTTGCCTTCTTGTCTACACCGGGCCTAAACGTTGCCTTTTTATCTACACCTTGCCTAAACTTTGCCTTCTTGTCTACACTGGGCCTAAACTTTGTCTTCTTGTCTACACCGGGCCTAAACTTTGCCTTCTTATCTACACCGGGCCTGAACTTTGCCTTCTTGTCTACACTGGGCCTAAACTTTGTCTTCTTGTCTACACCGGGCCTAAACTTTGCCTTCTTGTCTACACTGGGCCTAAACTTTGTCTTCTTGTCTACACTGGGCCTAAACTTTGCCTTCTTGTCTACACCGGGCCTAAACTTTGAATTCTTGTCTACACCGGGCCTAAACTTTGTCTTCTTGTCTACACTTGGCCTAATCTCTGTCTTCTTGTCTACACCGGGCCTAAACTCTGTCTTCTTATCTACACCGGGCCTAAACTCTGTCTTCTTGTCCAGGAAGCAACCGCAAAATACTGAACATAACATTGAATAGGAAATTCAACCTGGGGTTGGTCGCAACATCCTGCAAAGAACACGTAGCTAAGGAAGGGGGGAGGGGGAATTAAGAAGTTGGAGTTGTCGCTGTGAAACTAGATCTAACATAAATGGATGCCCACAACAGGAGCGACTTCGGGGACAGAGATAAATGAAAACAGACTACGTGCAGGAAAGCACAAAAAGCCTCCTATCGTGGGAAGTTGCCAAACAAGCCTATACTGTGGCTTAGGGGCAATGAACGTATTTTAGGAATTCCCTGACATACCGAATAGATTGGTTCGACATTAGCCGCTGTAGGTTTTTTAACAGGACACATTGCGTTGATTTAGATGATATGAGCGTCTGTCGTTCAGAAAGTAATAGCAAATGTAAAAGAAATTGCCCATTAAATCACAAGCACCCCAACAAATTCTGGGGTTGATTTCGACGTTCTGTAAAGGACACGCAGGATGCTATTTAAAGGACGTGCAGGGAGCTCTGTAAAGGACATGCAGCTACACTGAACTCCATCCATCATGTGCCATGCCGATAAGCCTGGGCGGTCAATGTTTTGCCATCTCACTCGATCACCAGAGTCGTGGATCGGCTCCGTGTTTCTGTCTCTACCATGCCACGTGGCCAAGCCATCCAGGTATTTATGTGAACTGAGCACACATTTATCAGCTGCTCCTGCCATCTGGCGTGCACGTCCATGCATCTTCAGAGATCTCGGTCTTTGGTGCTTTGGATCAATGCTGGTGTTGATGATAATGGTCTGCGCCACCGTTTCAGTCCATCCAGCAGCATTTCTCTTCGTCTGTCTATCTGGCTGTTCTGCAGCTGATCTCTACAGTAGTTACAATGATTTACAAATCCTCTCGTCTCGTTTATATGACAAACAAACGTTGTTAGTCTCTTCTAGGGAAAGATGGACATATAGACATAAACATACAGAGAGAAAGCGTGAGAGAATCGATAATAAAATGATGATGATGATGATGATGATGATGATGATGATGATGATGATGATGGTGGTGGTGGTGGTGGTGGTGGTGATGGTGGTGGTGGTGGTGGTGGTGGTGATGGTGATGATGATGATGTTGATCGCGGAGGTAATGATTTTGATGGTGATGATGATAATAATTGTATGGTGATGGTGATGGTGATGATGATGATGATGATGATGATGGTGGTGGTGGTGGTGGTGATGGTGGTGGTGGTGGTGGTGGTGGTGGTGGTGGTGGTGATGGTGGTGGTGATGATAATGGTCACGATGATGATGATAATTCTTTTTTCCTTCGCTCGCTTTGAACTCCAGCGTAGCCCATACACGTCCTATAACTTCCAATGCACAGTACTGATGTTTTGCGTGTGGATAGGAAAACTATTACCAGTGTCGCTCGCCATCAGGCGAACCCACTCCGACTTCAGAGGTACTTGTAATTTACGTCCCCAAGTCAAGGACGAGAAGGCAATATGTTAGTCCAGCTGACCGGTGTAGGGGTAGAATCCGCTACCTCGGCATAAGCAGACCGGAAGTTTAAGAGCTTGCGCTCTGATCCATTCGGCCATGCTGACCTCCCATCATGATGATCGTGGATAATGAGTAAACAAGCAAGAACATTTCTTTACTAAACTATGGTCTTTCATGGTAATGTCAAAAACACCTTGGTTAGCCAGTGTGATAAATCAGAATACAAACATTCAAACAGGAAGGAACTAACGAACGTGTAGAGCTGTCAAGGATAAAAATCTCAGTTTGTGAATGTTAAAAACAAAGGTAGATTTCAGGTAGCGATATTAACATCCATGCATTGTCAATTATAGAAATCCAGAGGATTAAGATGGCTCAGGATTAAGATGGCTGGTAAGAATAAATTAAAATGCAAAAGAAGAAAGTAGATAGGGAAAATTATGGGCAGCTTACTGGAGGTAGTGGAGGTGTGGTGGTTTGATAAGATTGTTGAGAACTGAAATAGTGAAGAAACTGGAAGTGTTGGAGATGTAGTGGTTTGATACGATTGCTGAGAACTGAAATAGTGAAGACATTGAAAGTGTTGGAGATGTGGGGCTTTGATAAGATTGTTGAAAATTGAAATAGTGAAGAAACTGGAAGTTTTGGATTGTGGTGGTTTGATAAGATTGTTGAAAATTGAAATAGTGAAGAAACTGGAAGTTTTGGATTTGTGGTGGTTTGATAGGACTGTTGAGTATTGAAATAGTGAAGAAATTTGAAGTATTGGAGATGTGGTGGTTTCATAAGAACTAAAGTAATGAGGTCTGCCGGTATCACAAGATCATTCTTCAAAATAACAAGACCCATTTAATTTTTTAGCCGTATTAACAGAAAAAGTGGAATAGAGAAATAAATCTTATATGGGAAAATACTATACATGAAAGACAGTGGATGACAGTGGCAGATGTATGTGGATAACGTAAGCATCTATATAAATATATAAATATAAAATATATAAATATAAAAATATATACATATATAAATATATAAATACAAGATCCGTAGTAGGAGCCTTCTGTGGGTATGTGAAGTGCTAGGACAATCACATTTTGTATGACTGAATGCACGGACAGATAGATACAGAACAGAACTGGACCAACAAAAACTGCATTCTGTCAAATGAAGAACGTTTTGTGCAATAAGTAATTGTCCTTGAAAGTTAGAAAGAGAGTTCTTGCATGTTACATAGAATTAATTTTAAAATATGGCTGCAAATAATGGATAACTAATAAACAGGCGAAAAAAGCCACGGAAGCCTTAGAGATGTAGTTTAATAGAAGAATTAATTGGACAGCCAAAATAAGCAATGTGAACATTTTGAGGGAAGATAAGTCGCAAAGACAACGTATCACAACATTTCCCTCGTATAGCGGACGGTGAGTGAAGGCGTCGAACCTTCGTCCGAACTCACTCATGATGTAGTCAGCGCAATGACCTACCATTACACCTCCGCGTTCATTATGTAGTCACCGCAACAGCCTACAATTACACCGCCGCGTTCATTATGTAGTTAGCGCAACAGCCTACCATTACACCGCCTCACTCATGATGTAGTCAGCGGAACAGCCTACCATTACACCGCCGCGCTCATGTTGTAGTCAGCGCAACGGTCTACCATTACACCGCCGCGCTCATGATGTAGTCAGCGCACCGGCCTACCATTACACCGTCGAGCTCATGGTGTAGTCAGTACAACGGCCTACCATTACACCGCCGCGCTCATAATGTAGTCACCGCAACCGCCTACCATTATACCACCGCGCTCATGATGTAGTCAGTGCAATGGATCCACTATTACACCGCCGCGCCCGCTGCTTAAGCATGTGAGCAACACATAATAATAATATGAACAACACCAACAGGGAGGATTGGGGAGTCATGATCTTCGATATCTGCCACAGACCAGGCACATGAAGATGTATGGTGTGTGTGGTGTGTGTGTGTGTGTGTGTGTGTGTGTGTGTGTGGCGTGGTGTGTGGTGTGGTGTAGTGTAGTAAAAGTAGTTGTGTGATTTAAGAGTGAGTGAAACTTAGCTAATCACGATTTAATCCACAGCTATGGGTGGGGGATGTGTGTGTATGGGATGTATGTGGATGTATGGGTGGGGGATGTGTGTGTGGGTGAGGGTTGTGTGTGGGTGGGGATGTGTGGGTGGGGGCATGTTTGTGTGCCTGGGGTGTGGGTTGGTGGGGGATATGTGGTGGATGGAAGATGTGTGACTGGGTGGGGAGATGTGTGTATCAATACACGCACCTCTACAGTAGATGGTACATACCAGAATCAGGGACATATATGCACTATAGCGTTGTGCCTTTGTCATTATCACCTTCTAAACATCCCACGAAAAAAAAGAAAAAAAGAAAGCAATTACTTTTCCCTCCGGACTATTTTGAAATAGTCAAACTTGCCTCCCAGACCATGTTCTTTGCGTCCCATACACACAATCAATAAAGCACACGTCATTTCACGCTATTAAAAGTTAGTTGTATATCTTTTACAGGATATCAGTAGTTTGCCATTGTTTTCTGAACGACAGGCAGTCATACCATTGTATAGAAACCAACACAAAGATGGTCTGCTTTCAAATCGCCCGCAGCTGTTTTGAACGCGGTATGCGAGATTACGAATTGCCTTTGAAACCCTGCGCCACATAGCCGGCTTCACGCTATTAAGTCTGCTCAAAAGTTAATAAAATCTTACCAACTCCCCGAATCATGCTACCGCCCGGAGTCAGAAGCAGAGAGAACCATTGCGGAATCCGTCTGAGGGACGTCTTATCTTCTCCATGATGGAAGTTCAGGTCATTGCTGAGCGTTGCTTGACCCGGCATCATTTTATAATTATGTATTGCTGGCCCAGCAGGCAACATGCACATATGAGTCTATAGGCTCGTCAGATGGGATTTTACCGGGCTATTTGGTGATATGCACTAGCATCTTCTTTTAAGGTGTTGTTCTTAATTGTCTGAATTTATTTAATCTTTTACACACATACGCGCGTGCGCGCATCATTAGAGTAGCTTGCACATCCCAAAATCATGGACATAAATCGCTACTGTGAGCATTGTGTGTGTGTGTGCGCGCGCGCGCGCACACACACACACACACAGGTAGAAGTAGAGTCCATCGAGGGTTTGCTGGCTATTATTGTATGCTTGTTTTATGTTATATTAGTATTAACTAACACAAATTAAATAGGAGTTTAATCATACACGGTAGCGTAGTGAACACAAAATCTCCTCTCTCTCTCTCTCTCTCTCTCTCTCTCTCTCTCTCTCTCTCTCTCTCTCTCTCTCTCTCTCTCTCTCTCTCTCTCTCTTTCTGAGTTAGTGAGTGTGAGTGAGAGAGAGTGAATGAGTGTGAGAGTGTGTGTGTGTGTCTACGAAAAAAAAAAAGAAATAGAGAGAGAGAGAGAGAGAGAGAGAGAGAGAGAGAGAGAGAGAGAAGAGAGAGAGAGAGAGAGAGAGAGAGAGAGAGAGAGTTGAATGCACGCATGTCATGTAACATGCTATTCCATATTTTTTATGTATTCTCATCTTTCATATTACAATGGTTCATTTTGTATGGCACTTGATTTTATCATAAATAATATGAACACATGTACATTCCTGTGGATTGAGTGAGAGAGTTAGTGAGTGTGAGTGAGGGAGTGTGAGAGTGTGAATGTGTATGTGTAAGAAGAGAGAGAGAGGGAGAGAGAGAGAGAGAGAGAGAGAGAGAGAGAGAGAGAGAGAGAGAGAGAGAGAGAGAGAGTTGAATTGCATCAATCATTTTTACGTTACTAAATGTATATGTGCAATTTTTCTCAACTGTTTTACAATTTTGCGAGAATGCTCACGACAATCGTCACTGTATGTGTGTGTAAAGTGTGGGAATTTGTTTATACTAGTAGGTTGTTGGATGGTGGGGGATGTGTTTGTAGGTGGGTTCGAAATGTGTGGGTGGGTGGGGGAGATTGTGTGAGTGAGTGCGCCATTTGTGTGTGGGTAGGTGCGGGATGTGTGGGTTATCGGGGAGATGTGGGTGTGGGGGATGTGTGGTTGGGGGATGTGTGTTTGGCTGGGTAGTTAGGGGTGAGTGGGTGGAGGAGGATATGTGGTTGGGTGATTGTTGGTTGGTTATGAGATGGGTGGGGATATGCGTGTGGATGGGGAGATGTGTGTAGGTGGGGGAGGTGTGTGGGTGGGGATGTGTGGGTGGGGGAATGTTTGTGTGCCTGGGGTGTGAGATTGTGGGGGATGCAGGTGGGGGATATGTGGTGGGGGATATGTGGTGGATGGAAGATGTGTGACTGGATGGGGAGATGTGTGTAGGTGGGATGGGTGTGGGTATGGGTGTGGGTTTGGGATGTGTGAGTGGGTGAGGGATGTGTGTGTGGGTGTGGGATGTGTGGGTGGATGGTTGGAAGTTTGTGAGTGTTTTTTTGGGTGGGGGTTGTATGGTTGGGGAATGTGTGTGTTGGTGGGGGGTGGGTGTGTGATAGGTGTGGGGGATGGGTGTTGGGTTGTGTGTGTGTGTGGATGGGTGATATGTCTGTGTGGGTGTGTGTGTGTGGTTGGGGTATGTGTGGGTTGGTTGAGGATTATGTGCGGGTGGATAGGGTGTTTATAGGTGGGGGATGTGTGTGTAGGTGGGGGATGTGTATATGGTTGTGGTGTTGTGTGGGAGGGAGATGGTTGTGGGTGATGGATGTGTGTGTGTGGGTTGGTGGGGGTGTGGTTGGGTGTGGACGTGCGGGTGGGTGAAGGATGTTAATGAGGGTAGGGGATGTGTGTATGGCTGGGTGGTTGGGGTGTGTGAGTGTGGTTGGGTAGATGGGAGATGTATGTGTCAATGAGTGGGTGGGGATGTGTGGGTGTGAGTGGTTGAGTGATAAGTACGTGAGTGGGCTGTGTGTGAGAAGGATGAGTGTATGGGTGGGGGATGTGTGTGTGGGTGAGGGTTATGTGTGGGTGGTGAATGTGTGGGTGGTGATGTGTGTAGGTGGGAGATGTGTGTTTGTGAATGGGGGATGTGTTGGTGGATGGGGATGTGTGTATCAGTGGGGAGATGTTTTTCTGGGTAGGGATGTGTGTATGGGTAGGGGTGTGTGGTTCAGGGATGTGTGGTTAAGAGATGGTGGGTGGAGGATATGTGGGTGGTGGCGGATGTGTGGATGAATGGAGGATGTGTGGGTGGATGAGTGTGTGCATGGTGGGAGATGGTGGGCGATGTGTGTGTGGGTGGGCTCGGGATGTGTGGGTGGGATGGGAGGAGATTGTGTGTGTGGGTGCGGGATTTGTGTGTGGGTAGGTGCGGGATATGTGAAAAGGTGGAGAGATGTTGTCTGGGTGGGCGTTGTGTGGGTGGGGGATGTGTGGGTTGGGTTGTGTGTTTGGCTGGGTGGTTGGGGTTGGGTCGAGGAGGATATGTATGTGGGTGATTTTTGGTGGGTTATGGGATGGGTGAAGGATATGTGTGTGGGTGGGGAGATGTGTGTTGGTGGGGGAGCTGTGTGGGTGGGGGATTTGTGGGTGGGGGATGTATTGTGCTTGGGGAGTGGGTGGGTGGGGGATGTGGGTGTGGGGGATGTGTGGTGGGTGGAAGATGTGTATGTAGGTGGGGAGATGTGTATGTGTGGGGATGTGGGGGACGGGTGGATGAGTGGGGGTATGTATGTGTGCCTGGGGTGTGTGTGAGGTTGGATGGAGGATGTGTGGGTGGGTGGGGGATGTGTCTCATAACATGGTAATATGTATTGTTAATGTTTACAACCTTCATTTGACAATGTTTTATTTTCCTATGTGAATGTATTATGCACTATTGATGAACGAAAAAAGAATAATAATTGGAAGGGCCAAATTGGTTACCCTTTGAAAATAAAGTCCTTTCATTCGTTCGTTCGTTCGTTCGTTCATTCGTTCATTCATTCTCTTATTATTTCTCTTTCTCTCCCCATTCTCTCTCTCTATCGCTCTCTCTATCTTTCTCTGTCAGTCTCTCTCTATCTCTCTCTATCTCTCTCTCTCTCTCTATCTCTCTATCTCTGTCTATCTCTATCTCTCTCTATATCTCTATCTCTCTCTATCTCTCTCTATCTCTCTATCTCTCTCTATCTATCTCCCTCTCTCTCTCTATCTCTCTCCCTCTCTCACTATCTCTATCTCCCTCTCTCTCTCTATCTCCCTCTCTCTCTATCTCTCTCTATCTCTCTGTCTATCTCTCTCTATCTCTCTCTATCTCTCTCGCTCTCTCTATCTCTCTCTCTATCTCTATATCTCTCTATCTCTCTCTCTTCTATCTCTATCTCTCTCTCTATCTCTATCTCTTTCTCTCTCTCTATCTCTCTATCTCTCTCCATCTCTCTATCTCTTTCTCTATCTCTCTCTATCTCTCTCTCTATCTCTATCTCTCTATCTATCTCTATCTCTATCTCTTTCTATCTCTCTCTATCTTTTTATCTCTCTCTATCTCTCTCTATCTCTATCTATCTTTCTCTCTCTGTATCTCTCTCTATCTCTCTCTATCTCTATTTCTCTCTATCTCTCTCTATCTCTCTCTATCTTTCTCTCTCGCTCTCTCTATCTCTCTATCTCTCTCTATCTCTATCTCTCTCTCTATCTCTCTATCTCTCTATCTCTCTATCTGTCTCTCTCTATCTCTGTATCTCTTTATCTCTCTATCTCTCTCTCTCTCTCTCCCTCGCTCTCTCACTACCTGTTGCTCTCTTCCCGTCATGTTTTCATTCAGACTATCCCTCTCAGTGTTTCCCTCCTGGTCTGCTTCGCGTAGAATGGCTGACCTCGCTTCAGAGGTCACAGATTGTAAGAATTGTATGGATTCTTTGCCCTGGCCATGCGGGAGTGCGGGGGGAATGAACAGGTTGATAGACTGACAGGGAATGCACCTCTTGGTGGTCGATTACCTGTGGACAAAATAGAGGTGGTCGTGCGCCAGGTGGAGAAGGTGGAGGAACAGATTAAGAATCCGTATATGGAAAGGATGAGATTGCTGGGGATTGGCAGATGTGGTGGTAGAATCTCAAAACTGAGAGGGAAGACCTGGAGAACTTTCAATCAGATAGCGGTGGGAACGATTAGTAGTATGACTCTTCGCTGGCTGTTGAAAGGGGGGACGGAGCGCATATGGGAATGTCCTGAATGCAGTGATGTCGGTTCTTGGATCAACTAAACTCAACTCCTCCTGGCCTCTCAGTCCCAACTTAATTTCCATGATAAAAATCATGATTACGCACCTCAGTCAATGAAACTTACGTCTGTCTACCTTGTCCTGTCTCTCTCTCTCTCTCTCTCTCTCTCTCTCTCTCTCTCTCTCTCTCTCTCTCTCTCTCTCTCTCGCTCTCTCTCTCATTGTCTGGTGCTCTCTCTCTCTCTCTGATCTCTTTCTGGAACCAGTCATAACTTCTCATAGAGATTAGGAGGAATTAAAGATTATAATAAGAATCGTTCAGAAAGAAAAACAAACTGGCCTGCTGTAAGTTAGAAAACATAATTATACGACATGCTGAGCGGCGTAGACAACCATGTTCCTCTACAAACATCTGCCCTCTATCTTCTTGATAAGCTTGACCACGGACCGTCATTGTGCCACTGTTAACCACCCAGGGTTTGCTTCCTCTGTTGACTCCGGCTTCTAACACCCCTTGATCTTCCCGGTGTTAACAGACTTCTCTAGACCCGCTCGTCTCATAACATGACTAAATAATGACGATTGTCTTGTCCGGGTGTGTGTGCTCAATTGTTTTTGTGAAATGGCCTCTTGCAGTAGATGGATATTTACTTTCTTAGCCGTCCACCGGATTCTTTACTACTACAGATAAATCAAATCACTGAGGTAGCAATGGAGAAAATGAGGAGGACACAAGCTCTAAGAGAACGCAGAGATACAAAAACACTAATACAAGCAGAAATGTTCATCAGCTTGCCAGGCAACACTATGAAGAACCGGTTTGAAAACTTAGCTATGGGGCGGTTGAAAAGAAGTAGTTTCAATCACCAGGCCAAACGACTCTGCAGAAAAACCACCGATCTTCCCACAGTTGGTATCCTCCTGACAACTATTCCAGAGCAAACCCCGTGGAAAGATGAACATAGACTATCGCTACAAATCCAGACAAAAGTGAGAGGAATATTTTACAAGGAAGAACAGAACAGTGTACGGCGCAGAACAGCCACTCTCAGCTTCCTTGATGGCGAATACCCACAGGATCTCTGGATCCGAGTCTACACAGATGGGTCAGCACAAAATGCTGTTCGAAATGGAGGAGCGGGAGTATACATAGAATACCCAAATAATACCAGGGACACGGCCAGAGTTCCAACAGGAAAGTACTGCCATAACTATGATGCTGAAATTGAGGCAATCAAGATAGCCACAGAGAAATTACAAAATACCAGCCATGGTACACAATCCTGTGGTGATATTGACAGATGCAAAATCCGTAATAGAGGCGCTCCTGTCTGGGAAATTGCCAGTTCTAAAGACACTACTTTCTGAACTTAGCAGTCAGCATAAGGTCACCATACAGTGGATACCATCCCACTGTGGAGTCCCCGGAAACGACAGAGCTGATCGATTGGCTAAGGAAGGGGCAAAAGAAGAACAAGCCTGATGTGCCCATTACATACCACGAAAAGAAAAGAATGATCAAATCAGTCAGAAGGGTACCAAATCCTACTCAAGACGACCACCACGTTATGGACAGACCAGAACAGGTCATTTTTCTGCGCCTCAGAACAGGCCACAATAGATTACGCAACCACATGTATACAAAATTCAAGATTGGTGACTCAGCCATGTGCACATGTGGTTTGGCGTCGCAGACAGCAGAGCACATACTTCAGGATTGCCGAAACTACAACATATCCAGGCGAACCTTCTGGCCTAGAGAGACAACAGTGGAAGATAAACTCTATGGACCGCTGAGTGAACTAAAAAAGACTGTTAGATTCATACAAGAGACAACATTGCAGTTATAAACATATTTCAGGCGAACGAAAGAAGAAGAAGAAGAAGAAGAAGAAGAAGAAGAAGAAGAAGAAGAAGAAGAAGAAGAAGAAGAAGAAGAACTGAAGGTCTTCTCTTTATTTCTATTATGTTTATACAGTATCCATGATACGCAGGACATACAATAGTGTGGAAGTATTTAACAACATAAAACCCGTTTTCTGACTTCCATGGACAGTAATGAGTTACACAGAATGTTCTTAATCTGAAAGAATGCCGCCTTTGTTGAATTACTCTGCATGTTATCTCTGCTAATATTTCCGTCTTTGATATTCTATGGTTGCCCATCGCAAATAACAATCTACCAACTGCTGACGAGAAAAGGAATCTGAAAGTGTGATATAAAACAAATACTGTTCGTATACACGTGAGAATAATAAGAGAAGTCGAGAAACATGATGACATCACAATTGTAATTCCCCCGCTCCTCCCCTGCATATCCTTTTACAGGACATTGCAGTCAACACCAGCATTTTCCAGCTGCGGTTAATGTCTTGGCAAGTTTTACGTTCAGTAGTTTGCCGTTGCTTTCTGAACGACCGGCTCACATACCCTCTTAAGTAATCAACGCCGACGCGACCCGCTGCCTATTCTCGGGAAGCTGCGTTTCGTGCGAGAGTATAAGGGATTACGAACAACGTCCTTAACACCTACGCCAGGGAGACCGGCACCATTGTAATTAATGAGGAAAAAGTGCCCCAAAAAAAAAAAAAAATCACGTAGATGCGGAAAGTCAAATTAGTCAATACTACAAAAAGCAGCTGCTGAAAACCAGACAGTGAAGATGTTGTGGGCATGTCTTCTTTGTTTTCTTCCTCCTCCTTCAAACCCCTTCTTCTTCTTCTTCTTCTTCTGCTTCTTCTTCTTCTTCTTCTTCTTCTTCTTCTTCTTCTTCTTCTTCTTCTTCTTCTTCTTCTTCTTCTTCTTCTTCTTCTTCTTCTTCTTCTTCTTCTTCTTTGTGGGTTAGGGATGTGTGGGTATTGTATTCTTCTTCTTCTTCTTCTTCTTCTTCTTCTTCTTCTTCTTCTTCTTCTTCTTCTTCTTCTTCTTCTTCTTCTTCTTCTTCTCCTTCTTCTTCCTCTTCTTCTTCTTCTTCTTCTTCTTTGTGGGTGAGGGATGTGTGGGTATTGTATTCTTCATCTTCTTCTTCTTCTTCTTCTTCTTCTTCTTCTTCTTCTTCTTCTTCTTCTTCTTCTTCTTCTTCTTCTTCTTCTTCTTCTTCTTCTTCTTCTTCTTCTTCTTCTTCTTCTTCTTCTTCTTCTTCTTCTTCTTTGTGGGTGAGGGATGTGTGGGTATTAGTGGTTGGGGGATAAGTACGTGTGTGTGAGGGGGATGAGTGTATGGGTGGGGGATGTGTGTGTGTGGGTTGGGTGTGCGTGGATGGGAGGTGTGTTTTTGTGAATGGGGGATGTGTTGGTGGGTGGGGATGTGTGTTAGGGATGTGTTATGGGTGGGGAGATGTGTGTGTGGGTGGGATGTGTGTGTATATGGGTAGGGGTGTGTGGTTAAGGGATGTGTGGCTGGGGGATGGGTGGGTGGGTAGAGGATGTGTGGTTGGGTGATTGTATATGGATAAGGTTGTGTGGTTAAGGGATGTGTGGTTAAGGGATGTTTGGTTGCGGGTTGAGTGGGTGGAGGATGTGTGGATGGGTAGAGGATATGTGGGTGGGTGAGTGTGTGTAGGTTAGGAGATGGTGGGGGATGTTTGTATGGGTAGGCTCGGGATCTGTCAGTGGGCTGGGGGAGATGGGAGATTATGTGGGTTGATGCGGAATTTGTGTGTGGGTAGGTGCGGGATGTGTGAGATGGCGGGGAGATGTGTGTGTGTGTGTGTGTGTGTGTGTGTATGTGTGTGTGTGTGTGTGGAGAATGTGTGGTTGAGGGATGTGTGTTTGGCTGGGTGGTTTCACGTGTGTGGGTGGATGAGGATATGTGGGTGGGTGATTGTTGGTGGGTAATGGGACGGGTGGAGGATATGTGAGTGGGTGGGAAGATGTGAGTGGGTGGGGATGTGTGTGGGTGGGATGTATGGGTTGGGAAATGTATGTATGCTTGGGGTGTGGGTGGATGGGATGTGTGGTTGGTGGGAGTGTGTGTGGGTGGGGAGATGTGTAGGTGTGTGGATGTGGTGGATGGGTGGGGGCATGTATGTGTGCATGCGGTGTGTGTGTGTGTGGTTGGGTGGGTATGTGTGGGATGGGTGGTGAATGTGTCTCATAGCATGGTAATATGCATTGTTTATGTTTACAAAATTCATTTAACAATGTTTTTTCTATGCACTATTGATGAACGAAAGATGAGTGATTGGAAGGGCCGAATGTAAGACGGGCCTGCTTGCCCAATTTGTTACCCTTTGAAAATAAAGTTCGTTCGTTCGTTCGTTCGTTCGTTCGTTCGTTCGTTCGTTCGTTCGTTCTTCTTCTTCTTCTTCTTCTTCTTCTTCTTCTTCTTCTTCTTCTTCTTCTTCTTCTTCTTCTTCTTCTTCTTCTTCTTCTTCTTCTAGTCATCTCTCCTCTCTCAACTTGTTTGTTTTGTTTTTCTTCGATAAATTATCTTTGTTAGTTAATTAGTTAGTTAGTTAGGTAGGTAGGTAGGTAGGTAGTTAGTTAGTTAGGTAGTTAGTTAGTTAGTTAGGTAGTTAGTTAGTTAGTTAGTTAGGTAGTTAGTTAGTTAGTTAGTTAGTTAGTTAGGTAGTTAGTTAGTTAGTTAGTTAGGTAGTTAGGTAGTTAGTTAGTTAGTTAGTTAGTTATTTAGTTAGGTAGTTAGTTAGTTAGTTAGTTAGTTAGGTAGTTAGTTAGTTAGTTAGGTAGTTAGGTAGTTAGTTAGTTAGTTAGTAAGTAAGTAAGTTAGTTAGTTAGTTAGTTAGTTAGTTAGTTAGTTAGTTAGTTAGTTAGTTAGTCGTCAGATTATCCTTACTGCACATTTTTACACATTCAGTCTGGATCATGTCACGTGGGTAAGACATCTGCCTTACTCTTGTTATTTTCCTCTCAATCTTGCCAGTTGTCAAAGAGTTGTCTAGTTTATCTGTTCTCATGACAATCAGATACATCATATCAATCGCGTTGAAACAATTAAGTATTATCAAAACACGTAATATAGAGAAGAAAATTCATATGTACTATATGTGTACACAATTGCACGCCAGCTAGCACACACAGCAGAAGTTCTATATTCAGAATTAATTGATTCCCCGGAGTGTTCTGAATAATGAATTTTCTGATAATATTATCAATGTTTTAAAACCATATGAGATCAAGAAAACTAGATTGAATCGATCCAGACTCTGAAAATCACCCTTACCAAATCATTGTTAGGCCCGAATACAGGGTCCTGCTCTTCATCTCCTTCTCCCACAGCAGTAAGACAAATTGAGACAATCCTACAAAAATTAGCAGCTGAAATCCAGACAGTGAAGATGATGTGGGCATATTTCGATGAGAAATTAACTTAAAAACTCTGTGACAACAAGCAAACTTGGTGTTTAAAGATTAAAAGGAATTCAAAGACGAAGACTGCTATACCGAATGACACAATCGGGACAAGAACAGACACCTGATCCGAGATTCTGGTGATCAAACAGATCATAAACAAGTCTACACTACACTTTACATGTGGGAACATCACAACAGGAGATGTACTGAATACGACTGCCGGAAGGCAATTCATTCCAACAATGATCACAGTGAAGGCATGCCAGAATTCAATGACTGAAACATGATGCAACTGTGTATTTTGTTCCTAGCTACAGAGAACATTCTTGAATGTACACCTGAAATAATGTTCTTTGTTCTTACCTCCTTTCATATTTGTATGATGCCAGGTAGGGATGACGATAGAAATATTTTTCTTATCTGCTATCTGTAAGATTTGCTGCAGGTGCAATATTTGACGTATCATATTGCATGCCTCCGGGCGCTAGGATACAATGGCTTCAGTGTGCGGCGCATGCTTCAACTTCACATCTACAACATAACATGCTTGGAAATGTGTACTCTTGGGGTTTTTATTTTAACATCGGAATTTAGCATGCATTTCTCGGTGTGTTTGTTGTCTATCTCAGAAACTCAAAACAATGTTTTTCCGTAGTTAATTTGAATAACGAAGACACAAACCATATATAGTACGATTTATTGCCTGGCTTGGCCTTGTGGCATGGTCGAGACAGAAACACGGAACTGATCCACGACTCTGGTGATCGAGTGAGATGGCAGAACATGACCGCCCACGCTTACCGGCATGGCACATGATGGATGGATGGATTGCCTGGCACATTACTATGTGAATATGTATATTTCAGCTTGAACGATGATTCTAATTATTTTACTCTATGTTGTGTGACATCTGCAGTAAGTACCTGACGAGATGCAGCGAAATGTGCCAGGCAATAAATCGTACTATATATGGGTTGTGTCTTCGTTATCTCAGCAACGTTTATTTGGTATCGAATTATGTCGCTTTGTAAAACCTTTTGTGGGTGATTATTGTAATACTCATCATTGACACTTTCTGACTGCGGGAATAATCTTCTTCTTCACATACTCCCCCTCCTCCCCTCTTCATCCACCTCCTCTCCTCCCCTCCACCTCTCCTTCCCCTCCCCTCTCTCCTCCTCCCCCTTCTTCTTCTTCTTCTTCTTCTTCTTCTTCTTCTTCTTCGTCTTCTTCTTCTTCTTCTTCTTCTTCTTCTTCTTCTTCTTCTTCTTCTTCTTCTTCTTCTTCTTCTTCTTCTTCTTCTACCTTCTTCTCCTCTTCAATCCCCCCTCTCTTCTTCTTTGTTGTCTTTTTCGTCTATAAATTTTCTCAGTTAGTTAGTCAGTTAGTTAGTTAGTTAGTTAGTTAGTTAGTTAGTTAGTTAGTTAGTTAGTTAGTTAGTTAGTTATTTCGGTAGTAAGTCATCAGATTATCCTCACTGCACGTCTTTACCCATTCAGTCCATAAGTCGGACCCCTCTTCAGTGTCTCCCTCAGCTTGTTGTGTGTGTGAACTATTCCTCTTTGGTCCTGTGCATATCGCTCTTGTCTGGCTTCACCCGGTTTGAAGTGATGCTCTTGCAGTCTGGCCAAGGTTGTAGACTCTCAGTCGTCACCCAATCGTCTCACTGACGGCATTCACTTTGTCGGACAGTCCATTGCCCATCTAACGACCACTGTAGCCCACTCGCAATCATCTCAGCGTGTTCATTTATTCTTACACATTCATGTCTTGGCACAAAAATAAACTTGTTGTTAGTCAGGCTTGACCTCTTTAGAGGCCCACCCACTGTCTTCGAACTCAGCCCGTCTCGGTCTCCCTGAACATACTCATCACTGAGAAAGCGTGACTGGGTGGAAGTCTGTGTATCCAGGCAGGATACTGCTTTAGTCACTGCCATGGCCTCCATAGTCAGTCTTCTTGTTGTCAAGACAAAGGCAACCCTAGTCTTCCTTCACCCTTCTCCAACCGAACTGAACCGTGAAAGCTCATGATTGTGTGCAACGTGGATTGTTTTATGCATATTTCTCTCATGATATCCCGTGTTCATCCATTCCATTTACATCGCTTTAATTTGTTAAGTTTATCATCAATACTTACTGTTTTCCTGTCGTATCCACTGCCTGCTTTTCTTTTTAAGCGGATATTTAGATACATGTAGTTTCTGTAATAAGCCAGGCTTGTCCATGGGACACATTTTTCAGAGCCATTCCCATCCCATCCCACGGTCATTTTGCCTTTACCATCCCATGGGATTCCCATGACAATACTAATATGGAATACAGTTCAACTAAAATTATGAAATTTATGAAAGTTTAGGTATAGTGTCTACTAAATAGGACTACATGTACAAAGAGACATGTAAAACAACAGAATTTATTAATTTTAATATTCAAGAATATTTTATTAAAACAAAGTTTAATCTAAATATGACAATTCAGTGTCATTCTGACACTCTCATTCTGTTTCAGAGTCACTCTGCTCATTCAGCACATTATCAATTTCCTGCTGATCGACTGTTTCTAATAATTCAGTTAATCCAGGTAATCCCTGAACCATTTCCACAATTTTCATCTTACATGCAAATCTGATATACACAGAGTTTATAACGAGAGCTGGTAACATCCGTTTTCTAACTTACTCAACAACAATCCAGCTGCACTAAATAAATGCTCTACTGCCGCTGAGGACACTGGTATGGCCAAGACAATTTTCGCACTTGCTGTTAGCAGTGGAAACCTATGTTCATTTTTCCAATAATTTAATGGTTGTGAAGTTGGTTGCCGTAATTTTTGAAACATGGTGACTTCATCCTCAAGGCATTTGTTTCTGGGGTCATCAAACTTAAGTGTTTTGTTTGGTGGAGGATCAAAAAATAAGTCAAAATCACTTTTCGGCTTTTGTTCTACAACTCCTGCTACTTCACATACAGCAGATGATTCAGAAGAAAGATTTAAATCTTTGATGAATGAAATAACAGTTGGAACAACAGACTTAGAAAAAGCGATCCAATCATTGGCCCATTTATTGGTGTCCACATTCCCTTTCTTCTTAGTAACAACTGACTTAACCATGTCTTCTATTTTGGCTTTGATGTCAACTCCAGTAAGGAATGCTGCAGTAACTGCCAAAGAACTGCCGCAATATGGCCAAAGTTTTTCTCCAATAATTTTCTGAAAGTTCTGACAATATTTCTTCACCATGCTGCTGTAAGTTTCTTCGTCAATATCAACAATAACTTTGTACAACTGATAGTCTAGGAGGAAGTATAACAGCAAAATTAAATGAGATGTAGTACCATCAATTTCTAGTTTGTCAAGACAAGTTTTGAATTTCTCATGTATGTACAGCATTCCTTTAATCTGAACAATATTCGGAATGTGGTTTAAGAATTCTTCATAATCTTCATTAAAGTAATGCGAGTAATTTTTTTTAAATGGGCATTGAAACGTTGGTAATATGATCGCGCATTTATTAATTTATCCGGTGTCCCACCACGAGATAAAGAATTGATACAAGTATATAAAGAAAAAGGAAGGATAAAAGGCTTTAAAAAGGTTTTAAAAAAAAAAAAAACAGTTGCTATGACATGGCTACTGTCCCATGCGTCCCATGGGAAATACAAATGTTTGATGTCCCGTCCCATCCCAGTCCCATGGACAAGCCTGGTAATAGCTATAATATTAATATTTGCCGGCTTCGTGGCAAAGAGGTTACGGACGCAGTTCGTGATCCCACATACCGCGTTCTAAACACAGCTGCGGCCGATTCAGCAACAGACAGCCTTGCGTTGGTTTTTTTTAAAGAAAATGGTATGAGCACCAGTCGTTCAGAAAGCAATAACAAACTACTGAACATAAGCGTGCCAAGAGATCATAAACAGCCCCCCCCCCCCCCCCAAAAAAAAAAAAAAATGCTTGAATTGACTGCTACATCCTGTAAAGGATATGCAACTAACTATTTTAACAATAGCTATAAGCTGTTTTATTTTAATAAAACTTGGGAAAAGTAGAAGACTGGTGAACTTTGACACTTGTAATATAACGATTGCAGTGAATGTATTTGGAAATTGGTATGTGCGCACATTCTACTTATTGCTTTACAGCAATGGTTCCCAAGCTTTTCAAGCAGAGGGCCACATCTACTATTTCGGTAGTTAAGCGGGCCACAACGTTATAAAATTATAAAAGTCGTGCAATATCATTCTTACCTTTCTTAACTTTCGTCAACAAAATTCTAAAACTTTAAAGGCAGTCAGTGTCAATACTACACTGCGGTCATTTTTTGGTTTAAAATCAAAAGTTCATTTAACAATAAATTTTTAATCAGTTTCGAACATCGCTATTAATGTTAATGTATATATATATATATATATATATATATATATATATATATATATATATATATATATATATATATATATATATATATATATATATATATATATATATATATATATATATAAAAGAGAATGTTTGTTTGTTTGTTTGTTTGTTTGTTTGTTGTGTCCTTTATGCGTTCCCGAACGGTCCATCTGATTGAAATGACATTTTGTACAGATGTTGTTCTCACTTTCGCGGATCCAATTGAAATAGTTAGTCAAAATCAAAAATTTTTCCTCAAGCACGATAGAAAAAGTCATTACAAGCTTCAGAAACAGACGAAGAAATGTCCCCCCATCTTGCTCCAAGGGAACTCACTCTCTGATTAAACCAGAAATTAGTTAAGAACAGTTATATCTACTTATAATGTTTCTTTGTGTGTGTGTCCTTTATGCTTTCCCGAACGGTCCATCCGATTGAGATGCAATTTTGTACAGATGTTCTCACTCCCGCGGATCCAACTGAAATAGTTAGTTTAAAATCAATTTCTAATTTTACACGAAGGAAAAAGGCATTATGAGCTTCAAAAACAAACGAGCAACGGGAACAGGAACGGGACATCAGGAACAGACGAGCAACGGGAACGGGAATGGGAGCATCAGAAACAGACGATCAACGGGAATTGGAGCAGGGGCGAACGCATACTCTGTGCGCTTAGAGAAATGTATTTAAATGTATAAATGACTACTTATATGAATTTAATGAAACACTCCCCGCCAGGTACTCTGGCGACGCCGGGCCGGGTCGTCAGCTAGTTAGTTTATAATTTTAATTGTTCTTTAAAACCAGTTACTTAAGTTCAGATGCCAGTTTATCAATGTCTGGGCACATATCTGTCGTGCCCAAAGTCATAAGCGCAACTAGGTTACTGGCGGTGAGTCTGGAACATTGCTCTTTTTTTTTTAAAAATAAAGGTCATTGCGGAAAATGACTGCTCGTATCTGTAAGTCGAACCAAACCGATAAATGTATCTCTGGGTGAATGAACGCTAGTGTTCAATTGTTCGACAGGCAATAGTCGCCAGAATGAAATCATATGATCAGCTGAATGTGAACCGGGCAGCTCCAGAAATTTACATCTCAGTGCAGGATTGCATTTCAAATTAATTACTTCGTGCTGAAGGTTTTGTTGTAATTGACAGAGCTTGGCATCAGGGAATATGAACGGATTTATGAAGAGGGCAACATTATCCTCCTCTATTCTGAACTCTTGAAATCTCGACTGAAAGATATCCAGAAGACTTTCAACTTTTACTTTTCGCTGTAACAAGTCACATTTCTTTTCTACCACAAGCGTCTTCAGAGTTGGAAACGTCTCTAAAGTCCCTTCAGTCAGCTGTCCGATAAACAGTCTTTGTATTATTTTAAATGAAGAAATGCCACCGCACAAATTTGCGAATAGTTTTTTTCCCCTGGAGCCTCGCATTTACAGAGTTTAAATGACACGTGATGTCCACCAAAAATGCCAGGTCATTAAGCCAGTCATCATTCAACAGACATTACGGTCTGTAGGCAATTCATTTATTTCAGACTAGAAACAGATAGACACTAATTTTCAGTGCCCATAAACGTGACAGAACTTTCCCTTCAAATAGCCATCTGACATCACGGTGTACCAGTAGGTCACCGTATTCCTCGTTCAGGTCTGATAGAAACTGTCTGAACTCACGCCTGTTTAGCGCCTTACTTCGAATTTTGTTCACACATCTCAGAACAACATCCATGACATGTTTCAGATTTAATGTCTTTCCACACAGAGCTTCTTTGTGATGGATACCATTATATTTTAATATAGTGCGGCCAAGAAACTATTCCAATAATGCTAGGCATCAAGACATTTTACCGGTCAAAGCTGCAGCACCGTCGGTGCATACACTGTCCAATTTGGTTCATCCTATGTTGTTGTCACATTACTACCGACTCTCCTAAACAGTTGTAACAGACGACAACATGGCGCTTTGCGCACTCTGATTGGTCAACAAGGCTGGGATATGGGAACTTCATAACATTTCGTTGCGAACTGAACAGGCGCATTCGACAATATTTGCGCATAACAACCACGAGCAGAGTAAATTATCGCACGCTGACGGGGATCTCTGGGTGCATTTTTGAAATTATTAAAATATATTATATTAAATAACAAGGCCTCGCGTGCCATTTTCTGGGAGCTGGCGGGCCACAAGTGGCCCACGGGCCGTGGTTTGGGAACCTCTGCTTTACAGGTATGTTCAGCTTGGAGTATTTTCTCTGCTCATCTGTTATTTATTGCAGCTGAAATCCTGCAAACGGAAACGAAAATATCGCGTTTTAATGAACTTGTTTCCTGATATATCATCATTATCATGTGTCATACCGATAAGCGTGCGCGGTCATATTTCGCCATCTCACACAATTACCAGAGTCTTGGATCAGCTCTATGTTCTTGTCTCGACCATACTACATGGCCAAGCCATCTGCCTTCCCTTTTTTCTTTTCCCTCCATCTCACCAGTTGTCATCAAATTTTTTAATAGTTTATTTCTTCTCATAATAATCACATATATCATACATTTCAATCGCGTTGAAACAAGTTAGCGTTATCAAATAACGCAACATAGAAGAACAGACCTTTGTACTATATGTGCACACAACTGCACACCAGCTAGCACACTCAGTAGAAGCTCTATATTCAGAATTAATTGGTTCCAGAGAATGTTCTGAATGATGAATTTTCTGATTATTTGATCATTTATTTTTTTAAACCTTATAAGATCATGGGAACTAGATTGAGTCGATCCAGACTCCAAAAATCAACCTTCACAAACCATTGTTAAGTCTGAATATAGTGTCCTTCTCTTCATCACCCCCCCCCCCCTTTCTCTCTTCTTCTTATTGTAAAATAAGAAAATAAGATGTACACGCAAGACATCATATATGAACCCGTCGATGGTTATGGGGTTAATTAATGCAGGTTCCCAATCCTCAGGCATATCGGGCGAAGGTTTAGGAGCAAATCACAAAGCGTTGATTTCATGAGCGTGGGTCGTTGAGAAGGAGATGCTACAGAACTGAACGCAAAATTAACGAGCAAATCACAAACAGCCAATAAGTGCTGGAGTTTATTGCAACGTCATGTTAATGACATGCGACTAACTTTTCAACAAAATGTGTAATGAATGATAATATTGTACAGACGAAAATGACAAATTCCGATGAGAAATTACTGAGAACTGATGATAGTGTGAAGAACGTGATGTGAATGTGTGGGATTATTGTTTGACAGGTGATTCACGCGTTGCGACTCTTTTCCTCCTCTTTGTTGGAGTAAAGAACTTGTCGAGTGTTGACTGTCTTTCCCTGTGTACCAATACAGTTTAAAGTGTGAATGTACACACACACACACACACACACACACCACTCACACACACGCACGCACACAAACACACACAGGCGCGAGTGTGCAAGCATGCACACACACAGACAGACACATAGAGACAAACACACACACCTGTTACCTACATGTACACACAAACACACACACACACAAACACACACACACACACACAACATATATATATATATATATATATATATATATATATATATATATATATATATATATTATATATATTATATATATATATATATATATATAAGATATAACTCCACTATAAAATTTACATGAGGATATCTAAACAGCATCTGGCCAAGTCTAAATAATTTAAAAGTACTTACAGGAAGTTGAAAATAATCAGGAAGTTTACAAGTAAGATTGTGTAAGATGTAGTCTGAAGCAGTTTCACAATTTCAAATACCTGTGTGCATTTATAAACTTAAGTTGCAAGATAAATTCATGCAGAACACCAGCTAAAGAAAACATTGTAATTTATAACTGAACTCACTCACTCCCATGTTTATTCAGAAAATTCTTGCCATTCAAATGTGCATGTGAATAACACATACCTGGTTTAAAATAAAAAGCAGAAATGGAACCAGTAATAGAAGCCGACCATGTAAACGATGTACAGACGGAATAATAGAATGCATGAGAATTTCGATATACGAAGAACATAAAAGGGCACTCTCCTGTACAAGAGGAACAAGATGAGATTGAGATGATGAGATGATCATGATAAGCAAACATAATGTGCATGACCCTCTCTGACCTCGTTGCACACATCCGTCATTATTACACCATCTTCACCAACGACATATTCCATCAGCTGCTATATCTCTATCTATGTTTGTTAATTGCACCATTCACTGTCGTCTTTTCCCCAGTGATATCCTCATATCAAGTAAAAGGCACACTTTTTTTCGCATATCCTTTTCAGGATATCGCTGTCAACACCAGCATTTTAGCACTGTAGTTGATTTATGGCCAAGATTACGCTCAGTAGTAAATGGCACACTAGTGAAAGTAAAATTGTCTAGAAAATAAATCACAAACAGTCAATAACAGTTTTGGTTGACTGTGATGTTCAATAAAAGAAACTGACTTTAACTTTTGTCTGACGTTATTTGATTATAGGAACATAACATCGTTTCGCTCAGGACATTAGCTTACGTGCTCTGTCACCTTCTACAATAGTCAACTAAGAATTCCCAAGCCGATGGTAGCAGTGGCCGACTGGTTGAACCGCCTCCTGCGTTTCCCACTACACTGTTGAATGTCGTCCAGACCCTCTGCTCACCCCCCCCCCCCCAACCGCACGATGAATTAGTGCACACCGCAGAGTTATCTGTATTCGACGAACAACAAACGATTGCTCAAATTTAGTGAGGCCTTGATAGTTAGGCGGTTCCAGCCAATTTTATGCAAACAAAAGCATTTCGTTTTAAATTTGACGTTGCCATGGGAATAATAAATGTGCCACAATCTAACAATACCCGTGGTTTTGTGTTTTAAGTATTTCAGCTTAAGTATTATCACAAAGATTTTGCTAAGAATTATCATGCAAAGAGTTAGGAGGAAAATACAACCTGAAATAGGAGAAGAACAATGTGGGTTTGTGGAAGGCAAGGGTACAGTAAATGCTGTGTATATACTGAGAACCATAATAGAACGTTCTATAGAAGTAAACAAAGATCTACACCTTTGCTTTATTGACTACACAAAGGCTTTTGATAAAGTGAGACATGTCAACATGATAAGGATGCTTGAAGATCTACAAATTGATGGAAAAGATATTAGACTTGTAAAAAACATATATTGGAAACAACAAGCTGCCATAAGATCAGCCTATCAGCCTATTAAAAGGGGTGTGAGACAGGGATGTGTAATGTCTCCAGATCTGTTTTCCCTGTACAGTGAAAGTATTTTCAGAAATATTGAAGATATAGAAGGAATCAACATTGGGGGACGTTGCATCAATAACATTAGATATGCAGATGATACAGTCTTGATTGCAGACAATGAACAGGACCTGCAAAATTTAGTAGATGCGATTGTTACACACAGTGAACAACTAGGGTTAGAATTAAATTGTAAAAAGACACAGATTATGGTCGTCACTAGGAAGGACGTAATACCACAATGTAATATACAAGTAAATGGGAATATTCTTCAACAAGTGAGTAGGTACAATTATCTTGGAACAGTAATAACATCTGATGGGAGATGCCTTGAAGAGATTAGAACAAGAATCGCCATGGCAAAAGTAGCCTTTAGCAAGATGAAAAACATATTGACCAATAAAAAGATGTCAAGTGAAACGAGAAAAAGAGTGTTGAGATGCTACATAGAACCTGTACTTTTATATGGATGTGAAGCGTGGACAATGAGCAGTCAGGCTGAAAAACATCTGATTTCTGTAGAGATGTGGTTTCTGAGGAAAATGCAAAGAATACCATGGACAGCCAGAAAGACCAATGAACAAGTCCTTCAAGAAACAAATGAAGATCGTAAATTGATTAGAGAAATTAGACGTAGACAGTCAAAATTCTTTGGGCATGTTATGAGAAGAAATGGATTGGAGAATTTGGTGACAACTGGTAAGATCGAGGGGAACAGACCAAGGGGAAGACCTAGAAGCAAGTACCTGGATGGCTTGGCCTTGTGGCATGGTCGAGACAGAAACACGGAGCTGATCCATGACTCTGGTGATCGAGTGAGATGGCAGAACATGACCGCCCACGCTTACCGGCATGGCACATGATGGATGGATGGATTATCCATGTGATACGTAACTCTGCAGTATGTACATGACGAGATTCAGCGAAATATGTGAGCAATAAACGGTGGAACATATTCTTTGTTACTTCTGTGTTTTAAAACCTCACAACACCAATAAGCAGCGTTATGTCTGTGCCGACATTTGGGTCTCTTGGATATTTCACAAATCATCTGAAAAGCACATATCCGCGTATGAATATAATGTTTACAGACAAGTAGTAAAATGCATTGAACTGAAAGGAAAACATAAACATCTATCCAAGAAGAACTCACCATTGAAGAGAATTATGCATTTAGAAAAAAGAATAATTAATTAATTAAAATTATAATTTAATTAAAAAACTATGGACATGAAATATTTTGAACATATAAAAAGACATAAAATTCTAGAAAATTACGAATAGAAATGTACCGAGGAAGAAATTCTAGAAAAAATAATTACAAAGCGAGGTGTACTGGGGAAGAGGAGACAATTAAAATTATACAGTGTGGTTTGAATCAAGGTGTGTAAGAGAATTTACATATGATAGTAACAGAGGCAGGACATATGCCTTAGGATAGAAAGCCATATTGAAAGACTTATGGGTGTAAAATGTTCAGCACGAGACAAGCAACTGTATGATAATGATGATGACAATGGTTATGCTGAGGCTGCTGCTGCTTCTGCTGCTGCTGCTGCTTCTGCTGCTGCTGCTTATGATGATGATGATGATGATGATGATGATGATGATGATGATGATGATGATGATGATGATGATGATGATGATGATGGTGGTGGTGGTGGTGAGAATTAGCCTATTAACTCTTTGTGTACGCGCTCAGAAACCTTCATTTTCTAAACTCATTTTTGGGGAATCGGGTTCGGGTCATAAGTTCTTCACAGGCACGTGACGTCTTGACTGACGATAGTTTGTTACATTTTGCTTCAAAAAAGGCATAACTACAACCCTTGGCGGGGACCAAGCATTGAGAAATACCTCTCAATTGCATAAAGCCGAAGTTGAATTGTAGAGACCATGTGTTGCCTATGGAGCATGATCCCTCTCTCGGCCTGCCTAGTTTACTCCAGAGGAAAGGTAACACCAATACATCTGGAACAAGACAAACTGTAGGATCAGCAAAATAATGCTCTATCTGTCCGTCATAAGTGGTGATAGTTATATAAAGTTCATTTCTTAAGTTTAACGAAGATTATAAAATCATCAGCACAGGTCAATACACATATGACAGACAGTGACATGCAGAAATACTATATATTTTAATCTGGCCTTTCAGAACCTTAACTGCTTCAGCCCCTCTAAATAGAGTTTGGTAAACTTGTGACAATTTTTCAGCAGCTTCAATTGGTACTCGGTATAGTATGTAAAATAATGGACCCTCTCACGTGTCTGTATGTGTATTGAATATATGGTTAATGTTAACTTAGTGGCATATCCTTTTACAAGGACGTCAAGTCAACCCCAGTATTTTTGCTATGTGGATATATGATGCCAGTCCCATATTTGTATAGACCAAACGGCACTCGATGGCTGATGTGGTCAATATCAGGACCTATTGCTTTACCTCCTAGAACATTTCTTGGTACCAATTTTAATCTGGAATAATATAGACGTCCCGGTCAATTTTAAGCTGGAATAACATGGAAGCCAGGTGAATGTTAAGCTTAAATAACATGGAAGTCCAAGTCAATTTTAAACTGGAATAACATGGAAGTCCAGGTCAATTTTAAGCTGGAATAACATGGAAGTCCAGGTCAAATTTAAGCTGGAATAACATGGAAGCCCAAGTCAATTTTAAGCTGGAATGACGTGAAAGTCCTGGTCAATTGTAAGCTGGAATAACATGGAAGTCCAGGTCAATTTTAAGCTGGAATAAGATGGAAGTCCAGGTCAGTTTTAAGCTGGAATAAGATGGAAGCCCAAGTCAATTTTAAGCTGTAATGACATGGAAGTGCATGTCAATTTTTGAACAAACCCCCGCTTCGGTGGGGATTCATACACATTACTGCCGGTCCCTAGAGGCTAGCGTGTTATCACAGCGCTATGGCAGTTTCCAGCATGCAGTATACAGTAGTAGGCCTCTTTCAGTCCTGTAGGACTATAGAGATGTGCCGTTGGGGAGGCGCCTAACAGCATCGTTGGTGCCTGTATAGTCCAATGCGAGAGTGACAGTCTCTGCCACAGTTTCCGCATCTGTAAGACGGGGCAAGTCTCGCAGCAATTGACTGCTTTTTTTTGCTTGTGCCTCCTATGCGTTTGGTGGATCAGTTTGCGCTCAAAGAGCACCAATCCGTTTCGTACATCTCTTCTCCAGGAACATATGTCTATTGCAACTCTTTCCCACGTATCTGTATCCATGTCAAGGACTTTCATATCTTGTTTACACACATCCTTATATCGCATTTAGGGTCTTACGGTTGGTCTCTTCCCTGTGGCCAGTTATCCGTATAGGAGATCTTTGGGAATACGTTCATCCTTCATTCGAGATACGTGGCCCAACTACCGAAGACGTCTCTGCCTGAGGAGGGAGTACACTGTGGTATTATCAGCTCTTTCAAGCACATGTTTGTTTGTTTTATGGTCTTCCCACTATATGCCCAGTATACGTCTCAGACATCTCATGTGAAAGGAATTCAACTTTCGTTCCTGTCGTGAGAACAAGGTCCAGTATTCAAACCCATAGTATACTAAAAGTTAATAAATGCTGTCACAAATGCTACAGATATACACACCTTATGAAAGCAGAATTAGCCAATCTATAATAGATTATTAACGCAAAAGCAACACAATTTTAATCGCATGCAAACTCAAGAGCCAGTGTCAACACAAACTTATAAGTATTAGAAGGAATATCTCAAGTGGAGGTCAGTATGGCTGAATGGGTGAGAGCTTTCGTTCTCAAACATCCGTTGTTATGATCCTGAAGTATCGGGGTTCGACCCCTACACCGTTCAGTTTAACTAAAATTACAAGTACCTCTGAAGTAGGAGTGGGTTCGCCTGATAGCGAGGGACACTGTTAACAGGTAAAGCTAATCCACACGCAAGCATCAGTCCAGTGCATTAGAAGTAAGCACACTTGTATGAGCTACACTCAAGCTCAAAGTGAGTGAACAAACAGTAAACATCTCAAATCTTCTGTAATCTTCTAACTAACGGCTTTCCTTTAACAGTCATCTTTGGTGGTTTCCAGTATTTCTTTGCTCCGTGTGCATGCCACTTGAAGTGGTGTGTTGTAAAATAAGAATTAATAGGCCTTGTCTAAAAAAATTATTTCACGTTGACACGGATGTCTGGTTCTGAGATAGACTGATCTGTCTTTGGGCAAATTTCCAAATCACGCATACATGTGCAACGCAAGCCATTAGTAAAATTCAACTTACCGGGAATTTTTTTTTTTTTAAAGCAAGAAAATTAAATACCTGCAGTTGAGGAGATTTCATCCCAAACATTTATTATTTAAAATATGCTAGCTGCCGGATTATCAAAGGGACGAATAGCAAAGTGATATGTGAAAGACTGCGAGCGAGTTGGGGGAGGTTTGGGGGGGTGGGGGGGGGGGGGGGGGGGGCTTCGCAATGGTGAAAATTACGCTAATTAAAACAATGTTAATTAGAATTAAAAGAAAAACCATACCTGTTATACAGTCAATGTAATCTAACGGATTATCTACCTGACAAATATCACGGTGATACGACGTGAATTAAGAGCGGGTGAGCGAGCTCGTGGCAATGGTAAAAATGACACCAATTAAAATTGTTTTCATTCGAGCTGAAAAGGAAGAAAACACTATCCCTATTTTGTTTACATGAAGCACATACATGTACAGTTGACATATGTCATGGTGAATATGCAAGAGGATTGAGTTCATTGCACCGGGTTTTATCCTACATTGCTCGGTCTCTTTCCACAGGGCGGCCTGCCGAAAGCGTCACACAATGCACGAACTCCGTAGCTCCAGCGACGACCTCCCTAAATCTCAGAGAAAGTGCACTCGTGAACCGAACGACGTAGCCCGGAATCGAACCCACAGCCTCCTGAGCGCGAGGCAGACTATTTCCCCACAAGTACTTCCTTTCTCGGTGAATACCTCCAATAATTCCCTGATTATTTTGCTTTTTTTTCTGGCGCTCAAGCGTAGTCCATACACACTACTTCTAGTAGCACTTGAACGAATTTTGCGTGTGGAATAGTTTTCCCTATTAACAGTGTCCCTCTTCATCATGGGAACTCACTCCGACTTCAAAGGTACTTGTGATTTATGTCCGCAAATCAAGAGCGATAGGTCAAATAAACACGATGGTGTACGTGAGAGCTTTTTGATATGAGGAGAAAGACACAAGGACTCAAGTTTTCTACCTAGATATCACTGTTGTAATATATTTGATGTGGTTGTATTAGTATTCTTATATTATTTTATTTTGAGTGCTAAAGAAGGCTTTCTAGCTGAAACGACTATACGGCGACATGTGATTGTGTTCTTGTAAAAGCTGATCACTACATTTTCTGCTTTTGTTGATTTATTCTTCGAGTTTACTGACTGTTTCACAAACATTAGTAGTACAGTATGGACAAGGTATGCTACTTTTCAGGGAAAAGGGCTACGGGTAATCCTCCGGGTCGGTGGTCCGAACTGGGGAAATGTAATTTTTTTACATTTTTTTTTGTTTGGTGGGAATTAGAAGTTGGAAAATGTTGGTGAGTGAAAAAAAAAATGTTGGGAATATGTTTTTTTTTTTTTTTTTAAATGTATATTTTAATTAATAAAATACAATTTAAAAAAAAAAATAAAAAATAAAAATAAATATCAATGAAAATGAATCGACCGCGCATGAGGTGGGGAGCGCAGGGTGGGTAGCGGCTATTAGTGGTCTGTAGATGTCGTTGTGGCTTATTCACTATCATCACACGGGTTACAAATGAAAACCTTAAAAATTAAAGATGGCCGGTATTATTGAATGTATTGGGTATGGCTTAGTGAAATTAGTTGTGAAGGGGTGGGTGGCGATTATTAGTGGTCTGTAGACGGCCGTATAGGCTTATTGACTATCATCATACGGATTACAAAAGAAAACCTTAAAAAAATAAAGATGGCCGGTATAATTGATTGTAATGGGTATGGCTGATACACACGTACAAACATGAACAGTGACAAATACACACAACCACACGCACATACAGACAAGAACAAAGATCCATACACACTCACACCAAAAGACACACAAACGCATAAACAAACAGACATGCAAACACACATACACGCAAACGCATAAACAAAAGCATAAAAAACACACAAACATACACACAGACGAACAAACAGACAGACACACAATCCCTTAAAAAAACAGACACGCAAACACACAGATATGCAAACACATAAATACACACACAGGCGAACAAACAGGCAGACACACAAACCCATAAACAAACAGACACGCAAACAGACAGACACGTAAACACATAATGTCCTACACACGTTATGTCCTAGTCATGTCCTAGCTATGACACGTGCGTGTCCTGTCTAGGTCTGGTCCTAACACTGGTTTGGAGTACTATCTCCTTATACCGTCTTTCTCTATCTATTCTCTCGTAAAGGTCCTTATATGTCCTGTCTCTGTCCTTTACTTTCCTCTGTCCTTGTCCTACTTCTATCTATACCTATCCATCTCTTTGACAGGACCCAAGAAAAAAGAGACGTGTATAACTATCCATATATGAAAATAAAAAAATGAAAATATGTGACATGGTTCTTGACATTATTCGTGGTCTTGACTCATTTGCAGATGTTTTTTTGTTGTTGTCGTTTTAGTATTGTCTCACTGTTTCAAGGTGTGTACTTGTATATTTGACCTCTCTCTCTCCTTTCTATATTCGTTAGTCACCCAAGTGTGTTTACACTTTAATTTTTTTTTCTGGCTGTACATAGAGGTCGTTTCATATTTTCCCAGAAACCCATTTGCAATTTTTTAGAATTTGTCTGCTCATGGCCATGTTTCACTGACAGACAAAAGTACAGATTATATGTATCACTTCAACAGTTAGATAAGAAAATATGTCCGAGAAAACTTCTGTCCGACTAATCATCTACCAGACCTTATAAATAAATGTGCCACGTAACACTTTTTTCATATCACTAACAAACTACCATCACTTGTTGGTTTGTAATATCAACGACATAATCTTCTTCTTCAGCATTCCGAGCCATTGAGGTTCTTTGCTGCAAATACAATCTGTCTCCATTCGTCTCTCTGGTGGACCTTCTCTTGCCAGTCGTTGATTCCAAGTGCTTGTAGGTCTGTATGTATATTATCTCTCCACCGCCTTCTTGGTCTACCTCGGGGTCTACGGTCATTTATTTCCTGAGTGTAAGCGAGTTTTGTTTCCCTATTATCTTCCATTCTTTCTATATGCCCCAGCCATTGTAGTCTATTAGCCTTCATGATACCAGTGATTAGCGGGGACTTAAACAAATCATAAATGTCTTTGTTACTTCTTCTTTTCCACTCTCCACTTTGTGTATCCCTAATGGGTCCAAAGATGCGTCTTAAAATTTTGTTCTCAAAGGTTTGTAACAAGGCTTCGTCTCCTTTCGTTGTACTCCAGGTTTCAGAGCCATACAGCACAACTGGTCTGATCAGTGTTTTGTATATTGTGATTTTGGTGTTACGAGATAGCGCCTTTGATTTTAGTAGATGTTGTAGTGCATAGTATATCTTATTTCCAGAGTTGATTCTAGTTTGTATTTCTTCCCTTATGATGTTGGAGCAGTTGAAGATAATAAACTTTCATTATATCTTTTTGCAGAAGTTATGTAGTTGACACAGACGATCCATCACAGATACCATAAAAGAAGGGGAGGGAGTCAAAGACACTCATACATAAAGACAAATAATACACACAAATGAAACATGACTATACATAGATCGCAAAACCAGTACTACAAACGCCACGGCATCAAAATGATCACCACATTTGAAATTCACACTACTCCAACACACAGTACAACACATGACACATCTTAATCTAACATATACTTTACATGAAATTTCCCAAACTGAGGATGTATTAAATAAAACGTAGTAGAAGGAGATGAGATACAAAAGACAACAAGAACATATCATACAATACAACTCACAAAACAGACCGACAGGAATGCACTACACACAAAAGAATCACAATTAGAACAAAACTCACTACCACATCAGATGAACCTCCCAACCAACAACAACAACTACTAGTAGAGCACTCAACATTAAACACCTCTTAACCAGGTAACTGCACACTACCAGTTTTTTTTTTATCAGACATACATACACATAATACAAACCTAATCCACTACCACCCCTACTTCCACCACAACTATTACTACCATATCGCACGTGTCGAATTGCCCTGACAACTTGCCCACTGGCTCTCACAAATCACCCACTCGGCCTGACAACATGTCCACTTGCACACATAACTTGGCCACTGGCTATCACAAATTGTCGTCCTACCATAGTAAACTCAGCAACAAAATATAATTCACAACAGAACATTAATGATGACAACAACAGGGAAAAACACCACAATATTCGTTATGTAGAAACAACTGGTTTAGATTATTTAGCTGCCTACAAAATTAAGAAGAAACATATACGTTTATTTCTTGTTATAACTGTTTCAATATGGCAGAGAGAAACATTGTCATTACACTATATCTGCCTCCTTCACTGCTGTTCTGTTTCTCTGCTCCATGACTTTTGTTCTGTGCTTGTCCCCCAGGTCTGGGTTCAGAACTTATTCCAATTTTAGTATTTGTGAGAGCCAGTGGGCAAGTTATCAGGGCAATTCGACACGTGCGATATGGTAGTAATAGTTGTAGTGGAAGTAGGAATGGAAGTGGAATGGGATGTTTGTATTGTGTGTATGCATGTCTGATAAAAAAAACCTGGTAGTTACCTGGTTAAGAGGTGTTTAATGTTGTGTTCTCTACTAGTAGTTGTTGTTGGTTGGGAGGGTCATCTGATATAGTAATGAGTTGTGGTTTAATTGTCATTCTTTTGTGTGTAGTGCATTTCTGTCGGTCTGTTTTGTGAGTTGTATTGTATCATATGTTCTTGTTATCTTTGTGTATCTCATCTCATTCTACTACGTATTCTTTAATAGATCCTCAGTTTGGGAAATTTCATGTAAAGTATATGTTAGATTCAGATGTGTCATGTGTTGTACTGAGTGTTGGAGTAGTGTGCATTTCAAATGTGGTTATCATTTTGATGGCGTGGCGTTTGTAGTACTGGTTTTGCGATCTATGTATAGTCGTGTTTCATTTGTGTGTATTAATTGTCTTTATGTATGAGTGTCTTTGACTCCCCCCCCCCCCCCCCCCCCCCCCCCTTCTTTTATGCTATCTGTGATGGATCGTCTGTGTCATCAACATGACTTGCTCATGGCCATGTTTCACTTTAGACAAAAAGTTATAATGAAAGTTATGATGTCGTTGATATTAAAAACCAAGTGGTTGTGTAACCACTAGACCACGCGGCACACGCTGGACACGGCCAAATTATCACAACAGAATATTACAACGTCACCCATCGTAGGCTGTAGCTCAAGATGTGCCCGATCGCCGCGACTGACATCCGTCAATAGATGTGGCCCCGAACCAGTTTACACACCCGCATCACACGCCAGTGAACCGGGGTTTGTTTCCGGGTCCGTTCAAGGATATTCACTACTGACGAGCTCAAACGAGAGTGAAACTCGAGTATATTGCTTCCACATTGACGTGGATAGTCCTTAGGTTCATACTAGAATACGATCAGCGTTGCCAGTAATGGGTTGTGCTCAATATTTAAATAATATAATAAAGCAAAGCACTTAACCGAACTTGCCACTTTATATTGGATTTGTGGGCTATACAAAGCCTTTGAAAGCATTAATAAGGAATCCCTTAGGAAATTGCTAAGACACTATGAAATCCAACATAAAATCATTAACTTAATAATGGGAACATGCGGAGACATAACATGTAGAGTTTGTTATGTGGTAAAACTAACAAATACGTGCGAAATAATAGCAGGAGTGGGACTTGTGTCACCTGTATGACATTTCCTGACTATATACAGGTAGGCCCCGCTATACGTCAGTTTTGGTTTACGTCGTTTCGCTATAACGTCGTTGTCACAATGTGACATAACTTCACTTTACGTCGCTCTGTTCCGCCATAACGTCGTCAGCCTGTGTTGCTATGCTGCGTCCTTGCGGAGGAACTTGCTAGCTTGCGGAGGAACTACGTAATGCCGCGTAGTGTTACCGCTGTGGAACGTCTCCTTACTCAGTTGCTGTTATCAATTTCGCGTTAACGTTACCATTTTACCATTGTGCAGTGCGTTTTCCCAGGATGTTATCGTGTAATTCTCCATAATTATGAGTTCGAAGAGCACAGTAAGTGCTGCTAGTGTGTTCATGCTATTCGACGACAGATCGCTAACGTAGTCACTAAAGCTGGCTTTGAAGGGATGGAGGAAGCTGACATTGACGAGTTGCGTGCATCACATGGAGAATATTTGTCTAATGAGGACCTAATGTAACTTGACGTGCAGAGAGCTCAGCAGGAAGAGGAGCACCCTGTTGCAACCCCCAAACCTCGAATGTTGACAGCTGAACGTTTGTCACAATTCTTTCAATTGATTGATGTGGCAATGGATATAATAAATGAGGATGACCCGAACAGAGAACGGAGCTCCAAAGTGTCGAGAGCAGTAACAAGCGCCATCAACTGTTACAGGGAGCTTTACATTGAGAAAAGGAAACAAGCTGTGCAGCAGACATTGAACACATGTTATGTTCAAGCAGAGAAGAGCCAGGAAAAGATGCAGGAAGAGGTTACAGTTTCAACCTCAGATGAAGAGGCAGAATTTAATGCCTCTACGTCCCAATAACTCTACCACTCGCCCTCCAACCCACCTCTATTTAGCCAATAAATATCAACAACCATCAAAATAAACATGACTGTGGTACACAATACACTGTATTTCATTTAATTCTATGGGAAATAGTGTTTCGCTATACGTCGTTTCACTTAACGTCGCGTTTTCCAAGAACGTAAACCCGACGTTAACCGGGGCCTACCTGTATTGGATTGTGAAGGCAACTATAACTGCGCCAGAAATGGAATTCAGTGGAATCTGACAGAGCAGCCCGATGATGTGAACTTCGCTGATAACATTGTCTTTCTGTTCCACACACGAAATCAGATGCAAGATAAACTAAGCACGCCCGAAGTGAGGTTCACAACAACTAGGTATAATCATTCATAGGAGACGGGCAAAGATAATCAGAATAAAGAAGCCAATGAAAACCAGATCTCCCTTGGCGAAATCTCACTTCACGATTTGGAATCACACACCTATTTGGGCAGCAATGTAGACAAAGATAGGGGAACAGATAGCGACATTAAAATAAGGATACGAAACGCAGTAGACACTTTCAAGGCAATATGGCATTTGTGGTAGTCAAGGGAAATTAAGCTACGCACCAAACTTAACTCATTAATTCAGTTTTCTCGCATGGGCCAGAAACATGGATGATCAAAACGGTGACTAATTCAAACAGTCGTTAGTTGGTGTCTGTGTGGAATAGAAGAACTGCAGCAGTATGAAATAATAGCCGATGTTAAGTTCATGAAAACAAAACAAAACAAACTAAACGAATTGTGAATCAAGAGGTGAGGAAAAGAATCTGGCTTTTGGAACGACACACAATGAGAATACCTGATTATTTTTCTTTGCATTCGCTTGCTTTGAAGCAAGCGTAGTCCAAACAGGGGTTACTATTAGGGGCGTTCATTTGAAACCCGTTCCAATTGTTTTATTACAAAAGCATGAAAGAACATTAACAGTTGTGGTAGAATTAAACAAAGCATTCATTTTGTATGAATTATGCACCATGGGTTGGTCAGAAGAAGTCGCCGTAGGCATTCAGGCAAGCATCCCATTGCTTAGGTAGGTGGCGAATGCCGTCCGCAAAAAAGTATTGTGGTTGCTCACTGAACCAAGTGTTTACCGCGTTCATTACGTCTGCATCTGTGTGAAATCGTTGCCCCTTGAGAGCTTTTTTTAGAGGTCCGAACAAATGAAAATCACATGGTGACAAATCAGGACTATAGGCTGGATGTTGCAGAATTTCCCACTTCTTCCTTGCTAATGCTTCCTGCACAATCTTTGCGACATGCGGACGAGCATTATCGTGCAACAAAATCACACCGCGAGAAAGCATGCCGGGTCGTTTATTCTTGATGGCTTTTTGCAGCTTGTCTAGTGTTTGCAAGTAGTGGGTAGAGTTGATGTTGACACCAGGTTCTTTAAAGTCGGCCAACAATAGCCCTTCATGGTCAAAAAATGTGCTCAGCATAACCTTACCAGCGGAAACCTGTAACTTGAATTTTTTGGCTTTTGGTGATCCAGCATGCTTCCATTGCATGCTCTCTCTTTTGCTGCTCGGCTCAAAGTGGTGACTATGCGGAAGAGAAATGCATCACCCTCCACTCTGTAACGCAGCAAGTGGTTCAAACACCATCCCATGCGTTCCTCTTTTTGGTGGTCGGTCAACATCCGTGGTACCCACTGTGAACACACCTTCCGATATTGCAGTTTCTTACGAACGACCTTTTGAATTGTCCCAATTGACACATCAAATTCTTTCGCTAGCGAACGTATGCTTCGACAACGGTTCATCTGTACTGCTGCATCAATTTTGGCGATGGTTTTTTTTCTGTTGCAACAATATGCGCTTGACCCGGCCGTCGAAGATCTGTCGTGAACTGACGTCCTTTCCGAAACATTCGTGCCCAGTCTGTCACTGTTGTCTTCGACACACATTTGTTACCGTACGCTGCCTGCATTCTTCGATGAATGTCCACTGGTCGACATCCTTCAAATGAAAGAAACTGAATCACCGCTCTTTGAGCTTCTTTGGACGGATTTTGGATCAACCCGGCCATTTTCTCAACGGTCAGAAACAGAACCTATGCATCATGGGACGATAAGCACATGCTCTTTTATTCATTGGTCAGTACTTATCACATGACTATGACATGATCATGTTCAACGTACGCAATTACGCGCGGTGCGGCACGAACGGATTTCAAATGAACGCCCCTTATAATTCTAATGCACTGGGCTGATATTTTGCGTCTGGGTTAGCTTTCCCTATTACAGGTGTCCCTCGCCATCACGCGAACTCACTCCGGCTTCTGAGGTACTTGTAATTTACGTCCCAAAGTTAAGTACGAGAAATCAACATTTAGTCCAACTGACCGATATAGGATAGGTTGAAGGCTTTCCTCGGCATAAGCACACCGGATGTTTTGACGAGCGCTCTTATCAATTCGGCCATGCTGACCGCTAGAAAACCTGACAATATGAATAGTATAACTAGAAATGTCATATGACTATAACCCACATGACCAAGGAAACAGTGGGAGATCTAAAACCACTCATATAATTAAAGACTATACAGAATATAATTAAAGACACACCTGAATAGCATGTGGCCGACATGGACGGAGTTGTAAGAGTAAGCAATAGATAAGACAGCTTGGCGCTGGTTGGTTAAGTACCTTTGGCTTCAATGGAAGATAAAGGACAGAAGAAGAAGAAGAAGAAGAAGAAGAAGAAGAAGAAGAAGAAGAAGAAGAAGAAGAAGAAGAAGAAGAAGAAGAAGAAGAAGAAGAAGAAGAAGAAGAAGAAGAAGGACGAGGAGGAGGAGGAGGAGGAGGGGAAGGAGGAGGTGTTGGAGGAGGAGGAGGAGAAGAAAAGTACTGTAGAAGTCGAGGCAGCGCAGTGGCTGGTATGCTTACCTGTAGGCCCAGTGGCCATATATTCGAATCCCTATCCCCGCGTAATTATCCTTGTCGCCTATTCGCAATCCCTTACACCGCGTTCGAAACACAGCTGCGGCCGATTTGGCTACAGAACGCCTTGTGTTGGTTTTCATATAATGGTATGAATGTCGGCTATTCAGAAAGAAATAGCAAATTCCTGAACATAAACTGGCCAAGATATCACAAACAGCCAAAATGCTGGGGTTGACTGCGACGTCCTGTAAAGGATATGCAGTTAACCTCTCCCTGTGGGAACTGTGTATTCATTGACCTCGACGAACTCCCAGGTGGTCCCAGCCTAAATTAGTTACCGAGACATTCAAGGAAGGAAAGGCGGCCGGTGTGGTGTTGACTACATGTGATACGTCATTCATCCGGTGTCGTCCGACCTAAAAATGTGGGGCCAGCACAATATCAAGGTATAGAAAACCTAATAACATCAACCCAAATGAATAGTAAAAATCACAACTTATATCTTAACATAGCAAAAACAATGATAATGCATACAGATGAAACTAATATGGAGAAAGAAACATATATTAATGAGGGAAAATTTGAGGTGGTGGATAATTTCGAATATCTTAGGTCATTGGTTACCAACAACAGTTACACATTGAAAGAAATTAAAAGACGAATATCTATGGAAAAGACCTTAGACTTGTAAAAAAAAACATATATTGGAAACAACAAGCTGTCATAAGAGTTGATAATGAAGTAGACCAATATCAGCCTATTGATATAGTGAGACATGGATACGTAATGTCTCCAGATCTGTTTTCCCTGTACAGTGAAAGTATTTTCAGAAATATTAAAGATATGGAAGGAATCAACATTGGGGTACGATGCATCAATAACATTAGATATGCAGGTGATACAGTCTTCATTGCAGACAATCAACAGGACCTGCAACATTTAGTAGACGCGGTTGTTACACACAGTGAACAACGAGGGTTAGAATTAAATTGTAAAAAGACACAGATTGTGGTCGTCACTAGGAAGAACGAAATACCACAATGTAATATACAAGTAAATGGGAATATTCTCCAACAAGTGAATAGGTACAATTATCTCGGAACAGTAATACCATCGGATGGCAGATGCCTTGAAGAGATTAGAACAAGAATCGCCATGGCAAAAGTAGCCTTTAGCAAGATGAAAAGCATACTGACCAATGAAAAGATGTCAATTGAAACGAGATGTGAAGCGTGGACAGGTACAACGGCGACGACATGACGCATCTATTCTTCGGGATGACGCTGTTTTAATGTTTTTCCTGTGGATTATGTTGTGTTATTTCGTTTTCGTTTATTGGAAGTGTTCAAAAGAAGCCAATGAAGGCAGATGGTGGATGAAATTTTGAGGGCAGTCAACAGTTATTGGTTGGTTATGGTCTCAAGTTTCACGACGGCAGGCAGAGGAGCTCTATCGAGTCAATGGCTGCGGTCAAATGACCAGTACGGTTATTGCCATAAAGGAAAGCAACGGCAAACTACCTCTGTAAAAGTGCCTTGTACATTATGATTCGCATAAAGACTGATCATCGCAAGACAAAGACAGAGATGTTAAAATTAGCAACATAAAACGTTAGGACGTTAAACGACGAAGAAAATTTAGAGAACATAAAAGAAGAAATTGAAAGAGAAAAAATTAATATTCTAGGTATGTGCGAAACGAGATGGACAGGAGCAAGCATCAAGATAGATGCAGATTTTAAGATTATTTATTCTGGAGATGAAGACCGACAAAGGGGAGTGGCTATTATTTTGGACCGGAAAACATCAAATCTGTTCAAGGATATTGGGCCGTGTCGGACAGAGTTCTACTAGTTAAATTAAGTGGCAGACCTTTTAGCATAAATATTATTCAAGTATATGCCCCAACAGGCGAATCCAGTGAAGATCAGTGTAGAGGAATTTTATAATGACATAGAGACTGCCTTAAAGAAATGTAAAAATTCAGAAATAAACATCATAATAGGAGACTTCAATGCAAAAAAAGGAAATCAAGGTGATAGATACACAGTAGGAAACTATGGTTTAGGTGAGAGAAATGAAAGAGGATACAGACTCGTAGAGTGGGCAAAAGAACATGAAATGATTGTAGGAAACACCTGGTTTAAGCAACACCCTAGAAGATTATGGACACGGAGGAGCCCTGATAGCAGGATCAGAAACCAGATTGACTACATTCTAATTAGCGGAAGATTTAGAAACATACTAATAATAACAAAATCAGTTCCCAGTGCTGATTGTTATAGTGACCACAGACTACTTACAGGAACACGGAGGATAAAGTTGAAGAAAGTCAAGTATATAACAGGAAACACTAAATATGATTTGTGTACATTGAGTAATGACAAGGAAATATACAACAAATTCAACATAGAAGTACAGAACAGATTTGATATATTGTCTGACCTAGAGATATTATTCCAGGATGTGGGTGATCAATGGGAAATGTTGAAGAATTCAATCAGTTTGGCTGCAGAAACAACTATTCCAAAATTAAAGAAGGTGGGTCGTAAGAAATGGATGACAGAAGAAATTTTACACCTAATGGAAACAAGAAGACTCAACAAAAATAATTCTGCCAAATATGAAGAAATTCACAGACAAGTCAGAATATTATGCAAGGAGGCAAAAGAAGCATGGCTTGAGGGAAAGTGCTTAGGCATTGAAAAACAACACAACAGTCAAAATACCAAATTAGTGCACAAAAGAATTCGGGAACTTACTAATAAAAGAACAAGTACATCAACAGGCTGTCTAAAAACTAAAGATGGCAAAATCATAATAGAAAACGATCAGATTCTACATGTATGGGCAGATTATGTGAAAAACCTTTATAATGATAACAGAGAGGAACAGTATGATATTAGATTTAATAATGAAGGGCCGCCAATTTTGAAGATGGAGGTTCGAAATGTTCTTAAGCATATGAAAGCTGGCAATGCCCACGGTGCAGATAACATCACATCAGAAATGATTAAAGCTTTAGAAGAATTTGGACTAGATCAAGTCACCAGACTGTTGAACACATTATATGATACTGGTGATATACCTTCAGAATTATGTAACTCTGTATTTATTGCAATCCCAAAGAAATCAGGAACCTTGGAATGTGATCAACATAGAAAAATTTGATTGATTGATTGATTTAGGAACCGACATCACAGCATTCTGGACATTCCCATAAGCGCTCCGTCCCCATCCTCAGCAAACAGCGAAGAGTTCAAACGCTAATAGTTCCAGTAGCAATCTGATTATATGTCCGTCTCGCCTTTCCTCTGAGCGTCGATCGTCGGCCAGATCCCCTCGTCACACCTCGCTGCCTCATTCTTACCAGACTATGATGATCCATTTGCTCCTCCGAGGTGTACACGTGCTCCCACAAGGCCGCAACCACGTCTGTTTTGTCATGCATCAATACTCCACCAAGTTTTGCTAAGCCAGCCAATCTGTCCGCCTGTTCATTCCCCAGCACACCGGCATGCCCAGGAGAAAAGATCCAGGTGATGCTTGCTACCCGTGACCTCCGAAGCGAAGCAAGCCACTCCGCACGAAGCTTGCCTGTTCTCACCCTCCTCAGCATGCTTTCTGAGTCAGTTACAATCACAATGTGTGTATGTATCGTGTTCTCTATCCAGCGGAAAGCTGCACTGACCGCCTCCACCTCCATTCTTAAGCTAGATGTTGTGTTATCATACGCCAGGCTCTCCTGCACCAAATGCCGACCATTAGCAATTAGTATAATGAACCACATCACAAAGATTTTGCTACGAATTATCATGCAAAGAATGAGGAAGAAAATACAACCTGAAATAGGGGAAGAACAATGTGGGTTTGTAGAAGGAAAGGGTACAGTAAATGCTGTGTATATGCTGCGAACAGTTACTGAACGTGCTATAGAAGTAAACAAGGATATACACCTTTGCTTTATTGACTACACGGAGGCTTTTGATAGAGTTAGACATGTCAATATGGTGGATATGCTTGCAGATCTACAAATTGATGGGAAAGACATTAGACGTATAAAACACATATATTGGAAACAACAAGCTGCTATAAGGATTGATAATGAAATGGGACAATATCAACCTATTAAGAGAGGTGTTAGGCAGGGATGTGTAATGTCTCCAGATCTTTTTTCCCTATACAGTGAAAATATTTTCAGGAATGTAGAAGATATAAATGGAATAAGCACTGGAGGAAGATATGCAGATGATACAGTATTGATTGCAGACAATGCACAAGATCTACAACAATTAGTAGACGCAGTTGGGGTTGGAATTAGTGAGCAGCTGGGGTTGGAATTAAATTCTAAGAAGACACAGGTTATGGTCGTCACTAGGAAGAACGAAGTACCACAATGTAATATACAAGTAAATGGGAATATTCTTCAACAAGTGAATCGGTACAATTATCTCCGAACAGTCATAACATCTGATGGGAGATGCCTTGAAGAGATTAGAACAAGAATCGCCATGGCGAAAGTAGCCTTTAGCAAGATGAAAAACATTCTGACCAATACAAAGATGTCAATTGAAACGAGAAAAAGAGTGTTGAGGGGATACATAGAGCCTGTTCTTTTGTATGGATGTGAAACTTGGACAGTGTGCAGTCAAGCTGAAAAACATCTGATGGCTGCAGAAATGTGGTTTCTGAGGAAAATGCAAAGAATACCATGGGCGGACAGAAAAACCAATGACCAAGTACTACAGGAGACAAATGAAAATCGTAAATTGATTAGAGAAATTAGACGTAGACAGTCACAATGTTTTGGGCATCATTATGAGAAGAAATTGATTGGAGAACTTGGTAACAACTGGCAAGATCGAAGGGAAGAGACCAAGGGGAAAGCCTAGAAGCAAATACCTGGATGGCTTGGCCTCGTGGCATGGTCGAGAAAGAAACACGGAGCTGATCCACGACTCTGGTGATCGAGTGAGATGGCAAAACATGACCGCCCACGCTTATCGGCATGGCACATGATGGATGGATGGATATCTATTACTCTTCAAAGAATAAATTGTGGAGTGGGACAGATAGAACTATAAAAAAATTGATTTTTAAGAGCATGCATCTTTCCCATTGCAACATATGCCTGTGAAACCTGGACACTTACTAAACAGGCTGAACAGCGCATATATGCCTTTGAATATAAATGTTATAGACGAGTTCTAAGAATATCTTGGATAAAGAAAAGAATAAATGATCCATACTTCAAGAGCTGAATATTGAAGAAGGTTAGCTATTAAAGACGATAAAACAAAGAAAATTGAAATATTTTGGCCACTTAAAACGTGGCGAAAGTTTGGCGAGAGCAATAATGGAGAGGTATATGCCTGGGAAGAGAGGAAGAGGAAAGCCAAAGAGAAGATAGGTGCAGGATGATCTCTAGATGGGAGTATTGGACGCGGGGCATCTTGCTTATGATCGAGGTGTTTTCCGGAAGGTTGTTTTGGAAGCGAGGTTCTGCAAATGACATGCTACTGAATGAATGAATGAATGAATGAATGAATGAATGAATGAATGAATGAATGAATGAATGAATGAGCGGACTTCCGGTCGCCAGCATGGCGGTTAGGCATTGAACCGTTGGGGCCTGTGGCGTGTTTATGCTTGTGGCTACGGTTTGCAATCGCATTTTCCTCATGTTGGACTGGTAGTACATGGTTCCGTCGCCCTGCTACTGAGTGAGTGCGTGGACGACACCGTGAGCTGTGAAATTCGCGTGGAATGCTTTTACATCTGTCCTGTACAGTGACCTGCATGTTCGGAACAATGGCTACCGGCTGTTGCTGAATTGACTGTTTTGCCCTTTCGGTTCACGAGTGCATTTTTCGGGAGACTCCTGGGAGTCGGCGCTGAAGCTGCGGAGTTCGTGCTTTGTGCGACACTTTCGGCGGGTCGCCCTGCGGTAAGAGACCGAGCCATGTGAGAAAACCCGGGTCAATGAGGTCTTTCTGGTGACTGCCGAGTCCATCGACGATGAACTGTGGTATTCGTGGATGAATTTTGTGTTGGCATTCTGACGGCGGCATTATGCACAGTGTGCCTGTGCGGGCTTGTTGGATTGCCGAGACTCCTGTCTATTCCACTTTTCACATTGGACAGTGGGGAGCATTTTGTGTGATATTCGCTGGCACGGGAATGGAGCATAATGGGGACGACCCGTTGCCGTGAAGTTGGAACCTCGACTAACTAACTAACTAACTAACTGAATGAATGAGCAACATACACCCAAACGTCCTATGGCCTGACAAAGAATCCCCTTCTTTTACAAGTGCTGTTATTTCGGCGACGTGTTATAGTTATTTTTAGGTTGCAGTTTCGAATTCTCGCGTGGCTATAGCTTTCAAATGTTCATTTTTAGTGTGTTATCGGTTCTTTACCTTTATTCTCTACGGGAATCGATCAGTACGTGTGAATGATGTTTTACTTATTACCTGTACGCATTTCATTCCTACACGCAACTTCGTTCACAGTTTGGCACCGTAACAATGACTTGGCGTTACACCGCTTTCTTGCACAAAAACATGCAGCGCAGTCCTTTCTTTGTGTACTTGAATAGGCGTAACAAATACGAATTGCGTCCCTTAACATAAACTCCGTGCATTGCTCCAGTCTTCTCATGTTATTTTCCACGTATCTGGCAGGTAGGCTGTGCATCTACCTATAGTCCATGCCGTGTGGCGTAGGTGATTATGTCTGCCCACAGCTTTCTGTCTCCAGTACTGCCAGTCATTTCTGGTACTTATGATGTCATAGTATCAAACTGTCCAGCATCGTCTTTCTTGGTCTCCCCCGGCGTCTACTCCGACTTTCCTGTATATATCTTTCATGATATTGTGATTACTCTTTCTATCCATCCACTGTGTTTTCATCATTCTTCCACAAAGCCACATATCCGCAGCTTCCACTTAATTCCTCACATATGAGCTAATTGTCCGTGAGTTGATTTCAATATAGCTCTTAAGAACTTTCTTGCTGGCCTTGATTGACAAAGATAAACAGGATTTGCATACAGCGTTCAAACTGTTTATTGCCTAGCGTTTCCTTCCATATCTGTTTCTGTACCTAATTCTTCTAACGAAGTGATAGAAAACGAGGTGAATGTGGTTAGAGACTCTTTGCTTGACTGTTTGCATCAGGGTCCAGGAAACGACCAACGAATACTCTGCTCGATCTTAATGTGGTCGTCTTGGCTGGATTAATGTAGTCGTATGGTAACTGTAAGAATCTCACAGGGAGCGTGACAGCGGACATCTAAAAGGGTGAGTCTTGAATGTAAGTTAGCATGTAAGAGTCTTGAGAGTTAGCATCTAAGATAGAGTCTTGAGAGTGAGCAGCTATGATAGAGATTTTAGAGTAAGCAAGCAAGAGTAAGAATATAAGATGGAGTCTTGAGAGTAAGTATGTAAGATAGGGTCTTGCGAGTAAGCATGAAAGATATAGTCTTGAGAGTAAGTATGTAAGATAGGGTCTTGAGAGTAAGTATGTAAGATAGGGTCTAGAGAGTAAGTATGTAAGATAGGGTCTTGAGAGTAAGTATGTAAGATATAGTCTTGAGAGTAAGCATGAAAGATATAGTCTTGAGAGTAAGCATGAAAGATAAGAGTCTTGAGAGTAAGCATGAAAGATATAGTCTTGAGAGTAAGCATGTAAGATATAGTCTTGAGAGTAAGCATGTAAGATATAGTCTTGAGAGTAAGCATGTAAGATAGTCTTGAGAGTAAGCATGTAAGATAAGAGTCTTGAGAGTAAGCATGTAAGATATAGTCTTGAGAGTAAGCATGTAAGATAGTCTTGAGAGTAAGCATGTAAGATATAGTCTTGATAGTAAGTAATGATAGTAAGTATCTAAGAAAGAGTCTTGAGAGTAAGCATGAAAGATATAGTCTTGAGAGTAAGCATGAAAGATAAGAGTCTTGAGAGTAAGCATGTAAGAAGGAAACTTGAGAGGGGGCATCTAAGTGGCAGTCCTGGGAATAGTTATCCAAGAGGGAGTCTTGAGAGTAAGTGTCTTAGAGTGAGATCAGGCATCTAAGTGGCAGTCAGTCGTGAGAGTGGGTTTCTAAGAGGACGTCTTGATAGTGGGTATTTTTAGCGTGAGAGTAGTCATCTAAAAGAGTGACTTGAGAATAAGCACCAAAGATGGAGCGTTAGATTAGGCTTCTAAGAGTGGAACCTTAGAGTAGATATCTGAGCGAGGCCCTTGAGAGTAGACATCTAAGTAGTCGTGAGAGTAAGCATTTAAGAAGTTGTCGTTAGAATATATATTTAAGATGGAGGGGCTAAGGATATAAGGAGAAGCTTTTGGTGTAGTCGTCTAAGAGGAAGCCCTGAAAGTAGGCGTCCAAGAGGGATCATTGATAGTGAACATCTAAGAAGGAGCTGTGAGAGTGGGCATAGAAGAAGGAGCCGAGATAGTGGGCATCTAAGAAGGAGCTGTGAGAGTGGGCATCTAAGAAGGAGCTGTGAGAGTGGGCATAAAAGAAGGAGCTGTGAGAGTGGGCATAAAAGAAGGAGCTGTGAGAGTGGGCATAAAAGAAGGAGCTGTGAGAGTGGGCATAGAAGAAGGAGCCGTGAGAATAAGTATCTAAGAGGGAGCCGTGAGAGTAAGCATCTAAGATGTGGTCTTGATGGTATGTATCTTGGAACTGTGAGGGTAGGCATCTAGAGAGAGCAGTGAGAGTCGCCGTCTTGCAGGGAAGGCGAACCCAGTAAGCAGCAGGAAGAGAAGGGGTATGTGAATACTATCTTGGTCATTTTTAAATGAAATAAAACCAGCTTGTCTTCACGTGAAAACGAAGAATAAACAAACTACGTTATCTTATAGTTGGTTTAGTTTAGTTTAGTCGACGGATCAACATCACGGCACATGGGTGTAACCCATAAGTGCTCCGTTCTACTCCTAACTTAAGCCTGAGCCCGGAGAATTTCAGCTCAGTGCACGAACTCCGTAGAACCATCGAGGATCCTAAAAAAACAAACTATATTAAGAAAACCGCAATGACTATATCTAATATAATAAGATATGTAGAATTGCCAAGACCATAAAGTAGTGACACATAAACTATACTAATGATAGACAATCCACATATGAAGATTATGTTAGTTATCACGAACATAACTACACCACGTGGAGGTGGGGTTGACTTGTGTAGTCTGCGGGTCATCTGCAGGCTACTAATTTTCCCTTTTCACCCCTCCTGGGAGAGGCTAGCCGATCCTAACCCTACTGGCTGCAGGGCCAGGCGCAGTCCACACCTTGTGAAAAAGTTAGTTGCTTATCCTTTACAGGACGTTGGAGACAACACCAGCATTTTGTGCTGTGGTGATCTCTTGGCAAGTTTACGTTCAGTAGTTTGCCATTTGTTTCTGAACAACCGGCACCCATACCATTTCGTAAAAAAAAAAAACTAACGCAACGCGGTCTGCTGTGTTTCGAACGCGGGTATGCGGGATCGCTCGTAACGCCAAGCCACGGAGCGGGCTCACAGCTTGTAGATCTTAGAAAAAATAGGTGTGTGTGTATATGTGTGCGTGTGTGTGTGTATATGTGTGTGCGTGCGTGCGTGTGTGTGCGTGTGCGCGTGCGTGTGTGTGCGTGCGTGCGTGCGTGTGTGTATGTGTGTGTGTGTGTGTGTGTGTGTGCTCGAGTGTGTGAAATTTCCTGATGTCCTGTTCAGACTAGTATGATCCGGGAGGTCAACGAAAAAGAACAATAAGCATGACAGGTGACCACCGCACCGACATTCTCGCATACTAACCACTGTACTTCCACTTTTTTTTAAAATTCGCATATCCTTTTACAGGACATCGCTGTCAACAGCAGTATCTTTCAGCTGTCTGTTGATTTCTTGGCAAGATTACGCTCAGTAGTTTGCCATTGCTTTCTGAGCGGCCGGCTCAGTTATCCCGCAAGTCACCAGCGGGGGACGAACCGCTCCCAGTTCTCGCCCGCTACGAGACTGCGTGATAAACGGGATTACGGAGAAAGTGGTGTAACCCCTCGGCCAGAGAGGCCGGCGTACTACCACTACTAGCTACATATACACCTGAAGGTGAACTCAAAAACGCATTCTTTTTCTCTCTGACGCTGTGGTAAGCCTAAAGCTTTAAAATTCTTCTTGCTTCACTATACCATACCCCATTACTTCTTCTCTGTTTTTCACTGCCTTTGGTATGTTTCTTCAAATGCCTGTCCCTGGATCTGTTTTACTTTTGGATATCTGATTGACTTTGTTTATCTTGGGTGGCACATCACTAGCAGCGAATATGTTGACTCTGGCTTGTTATGCCCGTCTGCACTTTACCCTCTATCTACGTCACTACACCCCTCGCCATTTGCTTCGTTTCTTGCAGCTTTCAACCGAGAGTTTCTCCTTCTAGAGATCACGTTCTCGTTCACTGTGGCGATATTTAATCCAACAGGTATAGCTCTTTCTTTTGTGTTTTATTTTGTTTAAGTTGTGAACTGCTTGTTGAAATGCGTGTGTGCATGTATTAGAATACATCTAGAACAGGCAGCCACGATATGACAGCGGCTTGCTCGCTTGCCTGCAGGCTCGGTGGTCACGTGTTCGAACTCCCATTAGGGCGGATGTTTTAAAACTTCCCAGACTAAAACTTTCATCAGGAAATTATCTGGGAAGTAAGGGACATTGATCACATCACCCATCGAATGCCGACTGGTATATAAATTATGTGTGAAAAATATAGGGCCCTTCTACACGCTTTAAGGCGAATTCCACATATTCTGCTAATCCCATACTTTTAGACCGATATCAACACTCATAGGTATATCACTAATGCAGAAGTCATAATTAACTTTCCAAGGATGGGAAAGCTGCTGGTCAAGGTAGAAGGCCGGAAGAAGCTATAAAAAAACCTCAACTGAACTATTTCACAAATTATTTATCTGAGTCTGGAAAAAATGCCAGCAGACTGGGGAGAAAGATATCCAACGAAGTTGACAACAATAGGACCTGCAAAAAGGCAAAAAATATAGAGGAATAATGATATTGTCAGTTTCGGGGAAACGCTTAGGCTGGATCATTGTGGAAAATTGAAGAGATACCATTAATACACACATGCAGACAATAACAAGCACTGCTAGAGTGGAATTCAATGGACTTCTCTAACAAAGCAGCTCAAAGAGCAGGACTTCGCTGATGACATTGTCTCCTGTCTCAGTCACGAAATCAGATGCAGGAAAGTGTCTGCCTGCACGGCGAGGAACTACCAGTCTGCACACCAATACGTCAGACATGGGACAACGGATACTCACGCAAACCTCAGGTCCTGTATAACATCACACTGATGTTGGACAACAGGATGTTTTCATCCGACATACAGGACCTCACGCTGGAGATCACAGCCAGCGAACACAAGCAAGCAAGCAAGATGCAGGAGAAGTTAACAGTATTGGATGGGACACAACAAATAGGTGAAAACATCCATACGGAAGAGAGAGAGAGAGAGAGAGAGAGAGAGAGAGAGAGAGAGAGAAGAGAGAGGAGAGAGAGAGAGAGAGAGAGAGAGAGAGAGAGAGAATTAGAATAAATCGAGCAAAGAAATCATACACTTATTTAAGTAGCAACGTAACAAATATGGGGGACAGATATAGATTCTTAAATTGGAATACAAAAGCAAGAGAATCTTGTATAGCACTAAAATATTTGTGGAGGTTAAAAGAAATGAAATTTAGAATATTCAATTGTAAGGTTAAATCAATACTAGTGTATGGATTAGAAACACTGAAAACGACTACAGCGATTACGAATAACATGTAACCATTAATTAATTAATTAATTAGTGCATGCGCAAATTAAAAGGAATGCAATGGTGTAACAGAATCACCAGCGTGGGGATAATGGAGATAACTAATAAAGTACCAATGAACTAAGAGATAGATAAAGGACGTTGTCGATGGATATGAGATACATGGAGAAAGCCTGAGAATCGTAGAACTAGAAAGGGATTTGTCTGTAGTCCACAGGGCAAAACAAATAGAGGAAGATCCAAAACACGAGGAGGAGAGAAATGGAGATAGAAACTGATAATATGGAGAGGACATGGACGAAGCTCCATAGGACAACTAAGGGTACAACGGCTTGGGGGTGAATTGTTTGAGGACATATGCCCACATGGAGATAAAGTTGAAAGAAGAAGATTTTAAAAACAGCTAAAAGATGAACAGGCAGGCTTCCAACCAAACATATCCTTAATTGGCTTGATAGGAACATTACGCATAGTAACAATTAGTTATTTTAAAAAAAGTTAGTTGCATATTCCTTTACAGGACGTCGCAGTCAACACCAGCATTTTTTGCTATGTGATCTCTTGGCAAGTTTACAATCAGTAGTTGGCCATTGCTTTCTGAACAACAGGCCATACCATTTCGTAAAAAAAAACCAACGCAAGACGGTTTGCTGCCAAATCGTCTGCAGCTGTGTTTCGAACGCGGGTAAGCGGAATTACGAATTGCGTCCCTAAAGCCATCTACATGGAGCCGGCATAGTAATAGTAATATACTGAAATGAGTTCTCCAGAGTATATTGGATTTGTGAACAATGAAAAAGCCTTCGACGGTACTGATACGGCTGACTTGTGTTGAGGAACTATGGGATCCCACATATAATCATTAACTTGATCGATGCAACAAATAAAGAAATGAAATGCATACTTATTCATTTGAGAAAATTAACGTTCACATTTGAAATAAGAACAGTAGTGAAACAAGTATGTCACATTTATTATTCTTACTGACTATAGATTGGATTATAAAGACACCAATAACTACCGACAGATATGGAATTCCGTGTACGCTGACAGAGCAGCTGTATTTTCTAGACCTGGCTGTTGGCACTGCGTTTCTGTCTTACACAAGAAATCAGATGCAAAATAAATAATTTAGATGAGAGGCCACGACAATAATTAGATGAGAGGCCACAACAATGAGGTCTAATATTCATAGAGGAAATAAAAAGATATTGAGAATAAACACATCAAATGATAACCCGATCTTCCTCTTGAAACCGCACTTAAAGAGGTGGAATCATATATCTATTTAGGTAGCAATATTTTGTTGTTATGTTGTTTGTCCATCAAGAATGATGATGATCATTCATTTCATCCAGTGGGGTTGAACGTATGGAGCCGTGAGTTCTAAGATGTCTCGTAAGGCCTATTTTGGTTCGAAATGTTCTTTGACAATGTGGACAAAGAATGCTTGACATTCCAGGAGGAGGATCTCCTGCAGTGGTTTTTCTGTCCAGCTTTTTTTCACAGCTCTTGCAGTGACCGCACCCTTGCGCAATAATGTACGCCACGAATTTCGGTCTTTGGCAGCAGTCTCCCAAGTGTCGTGATGAATTCCAAAATCTTTTAGTGAGATCTTCAGTGTCTTTAAAGCGTTTCCTCTGGCCGCCTTGGAAGCGTTTACCACAACGCAGCTCACCGTAAAAAATTCGTTTAGGGAGCCTGTGATATGGCATGCGAGTCAAGTGCACCAGGCCAGCGAATCTGATACTTAATTAGTAGAATGTGGAAACTGGGCATGGACGCTCTTTCTATGACTTCAGTGTCTAGTATCTTGTCTTGCATTTAATATTCAATAGCTTCCTAAGGCAGACTGTGCAGGTAGCAATGTAGACGTAGATGGGTGAACAGATAGCAATTTTACGATTAGACTACACAGGCCAAGAGGAAATTTCATAGCACTGGGAACTTGGAGGAAGTCAGCAGAAATTAAACTTAGCATAAAATCTAGAATGTTAAATCCAATGTTAAATCAGTACTACTATATGGATCATAAACACGGAGGACAATTACAAGAATTACTAATAAACTACCCAAATTGAATAATGGGTGCCTGCGCTAAATAGTGGGACTAACATGGTATGACAAAACCATTAATGTGGAGCTCATGGAGGGAACTAAACAAATACCAGTGAATCAAGGCGTGAGAAAATTATGCTGGCGCTGGATCGGGCACACATTGAGAAAACCTGAGGATTGTATAATAAGACACTTGCATGGAACCCACAGTGCGTATGAAATACTAGGAGATTTAGAAATACACGGGGAAGAGAATAAAAGACAGATTTGGCCAAACTGCGGAGGATGTGGACGAATCTGCAGAGACAGCAGACGAAAGGACGGCTTGGCGTGAGACGGTTGAGGGTATGTCACTTTGGAGGTAAAGGCAAAAGAAGAAGGCTGAATGTACCTGTACAGCAATTTAATTTAGGTAGCAATATAAAACACAGATGGGGAAACAAATAGAGATGCTAATAATACGAAAGGCAGCAGACGCCTTGATAGCACTAGAACATGTGTGAAGTCAAAAGAATTTTACATTGGTACCAGTCGTAGAAAATGTAACTTTAACGTTAACTCAGTACTACCATGTGGATCATAAATATGAAAGACGACTAATCCGTATCTAATAAACTACAAACATTCATTAAATAATGCTTGCTTGGAATAGAAGAACTAACATGGTATGAATGAATCTCTAATACGAAGTTTAATGAAATAATTCAACAGATTTCAGCAAATCAAGAGGTGACTGAAATAAGCTTGCGCTGAATACGATATACATTGAGAAAACCTGATGCAGGTGTAACTAGAAAGTTCTTTAGTTGGAACCCTCATGGCACACACAATGGAGGAAGATGTAACAACACCACAGGGAAGAGACTTAGAGGAAAAGATTAATAGTGTGGGGAGGAAATTTAGTGAGCTGCAGGAAATAGCAAAAGCTAGGACGACCTGGATGAGGTGCTAGAGGGACTATGCTCCAATAGGAGATAAGGGGCAGAAGAAGGATGCAATCGTCCGTCTATATGCTACTGTGCCCTATGGAAAGCAAAATATCATAAAAATTCAAGTTTTAATGAATGTTGTTAAAGGCCACTAAGAGGATATTGTCTTAGGCCAAGCTATCTCTAACGTAGAAAATTGTAGCTACAAAAGCCACCCAACCATGAATAAGTCTAAAGATTTAGCAAACCAAGAGGGCAGGCGGCTCTTTCTAGATGAGGTAAGACGCCGTGAAAGCTGTAAGGAGTCTAGGTGAGGTAAGACGCCGTGAAAGCTGCAAGGAGTCTAGATGAGGTAAGACGCCGTGAAAGCTGCAAGGAGTCTAGATGAGGTAAGACGCCGTGAAAGCTGCAAGGAGTCTAGATGAGGTAAGACGCCGTGAAAGCTGCAAGGAGTCTAGATGAGGTAAGACGCCGTGAAAGCTGCAAGGAGTCTAGGTGAGGTAAGACGCCGTGAAAGCTGCAAGGAGTCTAGATGAGGTAAGACGCCGTGAAAGCTGCAAGGAGTCTAGATGAGGTAAGACGCCGTGAAAGCTGCAAGGAGTCTAGATGAGGTAAGACGCCGTGAAAGCTGCAAGGAGTCTAGATGAGGTAAGACGCCGTGAAAGCTGCAAGGAGTCTAGATGAGGTAAGACGCCGTGAAAGCTGCAAGGAGTCTAGATGAGGTAAGACGCCGTGAAAGCTGCAAGGAGTCTAGATGAGGTAAGACGCCGTGAAAGCTGCAAGGAGTCTAGATGAGGTAAGACGCCGTGAAAGCTGCAAGGAGTCTAGATGAGGTAAGACGCCGTGAAAGCTGCAAGGAGTCTAGAAGGCAGATTTTCTTCCTTTCGTCTCGAGAAATATCAAGATTCGGCAACAAGAATATTATAATTATGTATGATAAAATGACTAATAGGGCCATAGGGACAAATGTGAGTAATATAGGGAGAACGTGGAGATGGCACAGACAGGGAGCATTTGGCTGGATTTGGTTGGGGACCTGTGACACAGGTGGGATAAGGCGAAAAGAAGAAATGCAATCGTCATATACAGTCATGGGTACATTGTATTGGCTTCAGTAGAAAGCAGGTTGGTAGAGGTCGGTGGGTTGGTGATTTGACCGGTTGTCAATTCTCTAGAAGACAGCGTGTTAAGTCCGCTGCGTTGGCTTTCAGGTCGTCTAAGTCCCGTAAAGTGCGTGCGTCTATCGGAGTGAGTTAGTAGAGACTGTTCTCTGACACAGTACCGAAGTGTTATATGCACATTAACTGTAAACCAGACGTTACCAACAGGAATGAAAAGCCTGAACAACAGAGAAATGAACACCAACTAAACATAAACACAGAAAACAAAGGAACGAACGAACAAACAAACTTTATTTTTAAAGGTTTAAGAATTGGGCACGCAGGTCTGTCTGACATAAATGTTTCAAGCTACCCAATTTCGAAAGCCCACAGCAGACAAGAAACAAATGATAAGACTCTCATGTAACAAACAACTATTGACAGTTAAACAGAGGTAAAACATGTTATCTATACGGACAAAATTATCCTTCCAAACGGGAGAGACAGTACAGTAGATGTGATATCTTATATTTAGAATAAATGTCTGTAAGACTAAAGTATCTCACCAAAAATGAGGTTGAGCTAATCCACCCAGTAGCATGTTCTTGTCCAGATATCCCGGTGCTTGTCTACATTAACCTGCACGTAGCTCACGATACAGCTATCAAACTACACTAAGAACTATAGTACAAGAAGAGAGTATGCTGGAAGGGTCCTGACACTTGGGCAGTTTTCCTAGCATTCAGTTTAACCTTCTGAAGATACTGATCTATTTCACTGCGTATTGGGCACATGGTTCTATCCCCACATTTTAATAGCCTAATTGGCACTCAGGGGGATGTCGTCAATATCACGTTGGCCGCCTTTACTGTCTAAGACATGTCCTGGTAGGCATTTTAAGCTGGGTGCTGAATCGACCAGGCAGCCTAGAATCCCCCTCAATGCGAATCCCCCTCAATGCGAATTCGAACCCATGACCACGGCGCCGACAAGCAAGCTACCACAGCTCCCATATTTCCTTATCATGTGTGCTTAAAATGTTGCATGTCCTTTTCAGGACTTGCCATCAACCCTAGGTTGATTTACTAGGCGATGATACCCTTCCATTGCTTTCTGAACGATAAGTCAACGTTTACGTCCAAATGACCTGTGTATGGAATGAATCCTCTAACCCGCCGCCAGCGCGTATAAAGTTTAAGAGCAAGCACTCTAAACCTTTCGGCCGCGCTGAGCTCTATTATGTGTGCTAATTAGACATTATGTCACACTTTGTTCAATAATATCTCGGATTCTCAGAGTATTTAGGAGTGGCCGTGTTTGTGCCAAAGTGCTTCCACTTCGATTACATGCATGATCTGGGCAATTTTCACATCAAACTTCTTTCAATTATCTCTAATAATCTACATGGCTTCTTCTGCTTCTTCTGCCGACTGCATCTTAAAGTGTTAGCTCGACATATGTACACGGATACGGTACACTGTAATAAAAGAGGCAGTGCATTGTAGAAATGAAGTGGTTGTTTAAAAATACTGGAAACAAATGCAGCAAAAAACATAACAGGCAGGCTCACGTGTCGACAGAATACCTGCTTCAGATCCGTGGTTCGAGATGGGGAAACACGTTTTCTGAGTCTGTGAAGTAAATACCTGCCAATAATTACACTGGGGTCAGTGTTAAAAGCTGGAAATGGCACATGTTTTATGCTGACACTGAGGAAATATAGAATTATGGTTTATGTAAGACTGCAGGCAGCTGTAAACAAAGTTATAAAAAGTCACATAGGTATGTAAGCAGACAGACGTTCACATGGACACACTAATGGCATCAGACAAATACAGGGTAAACGTGCGGGTAGTCTGTGCAATATTAACGAGACTGGCAAATAGACACAACAACAAGACGGTCTATTCGGATTTACAGATAGACAAGCAGGTTGACGATGGACGAACGAACGAACGGACGGGCGGACGGATGGATGGATGGATTAATGGATGGATGGATGGATAGATGGGTGGATGGACGAGCCGTCTGATCAACGGAATAAAAGGCAGACAGACATATATACGCCTATCCCTCCACATTTCCACGATGTATCGTGGAAATGTGGAGGGATAGGCGTATATATGTCTGTCTGCCTTTTCATACCTAACCATCACCTATTAATTCCTGGATTAATAAATCTACCCGGCCACTCACACAGGAAACATCTGGTATGAAAACTTCACCACCATGCCAGATGCGGTGTTCACTACCGGGAAGGAAATCATACTCCTTGGAGTCTTCAATACTGACACCAACAAATCTAACAAAACATATGAAAATATAATTGCATAGTCTAACTTTCAACAAATAGTAAAACAAGCTACTAAAATAGCAAAATCGTCTTCAAAACTTATCGATCACATTTATGTAACATGCTCAGACAAAATCAGAGAATGCACCGTACCCAATTGTGCAATGAACAATCACTACCCAATATGCTGCACATGGTCTAAGAAAGGATTCATAATTCCCAAACCTAAACACATAATTGTGAAATATAGAAGTTACAAAAATGTCAATCAAAGCACATTTTTACACGACTTGCCCAATTCACCTGCAGACAATACTTACCAACTTCCTGACCCGGATGATGCTCTGGAATACTTGATGAAGACAGTTATTGAAGTGTTTGATATCAATATTCCAGACAAGGCAGTTCGAGTAATACATCACGTCAAACCGCCGTGGATGACCCAGGAAGTAGTTGGCATTATGAGAGATAGAGATAAAGCACATAAAAATAGGGACCTCAGTATATACCGTAGCCTTAGAAACAAAGTATTATATGTCGTATGAAGAGAAAACATTATTTTAAGGACTTAGTAATCGATAAAACAAACAATAAGGATATATGGAAGGCAATTAACACTTTATAAAAAAATACAACTTCTCATATTCATTATCATCAAATACATATTACACATGACCAATTCAGTCATTTTTTGTTCAAACTGACAGAACAGTTGAAAGCTTCAATCCCAAATTCTCCTTGCACCTAATTTTTATTGTCAGCATTTTGTGAGAGTAAGATGATCGCCGGCTATACTTTCCGACATACCGCTAATGGCAATCATTGAAGTATATACCTACCCCAATAACCATTAAAAAAAAAAAAAAAATTCACAAAGCAGAGTTAGATGGAATCAGCATTCGATTTCTCCGTTGTGCTGCGTCAGTAATCTGTGAATCACTAACCTATGTATATGATCAGTGTCTCGCTAAAGGCCACTTTCCATCAGCTCTCAAAATCGCTAAAGTGTATCACCTTCTTAAATCTGGCTAATTGAACGTTGGTCTCCTGGGTAATTATAAACCCATTTCCTTACTATCATCACTATCAAAACCACTAGAAAAGCATATTCATCAAGCAAGATTACAGTATTTAGTTCGCAGCAAGATTACAGTTGACAGTCAGTCTAGATTTCAACCAAAATATTCTTGCCATGCAGCCTTAACAAATATGATAGAAAATTGGCACAGAATATAAACAACAACAATCGATATAGAGCGGTGTTTTCGACTTTAAAAAAGCATTCGATGTGATAGACACTACTTTTTAATTTTAAAAACTAGAATAAATGAGAATTGACATTAATGTAGTGATTCTAAAACCATAATTTATGTCAAAAAATATAAATAAAGTAGTATCACACAATAAATGTCGGTCTCAAACTACTACCTTCAATAATAGAGTAACTCGAAGCTCTATATTTGGCTCTCTGTTATTTTCCATCTATGAAAATGATCTATCTTTATATCTTTGGTCATCCTGTGATCTATTTGCAGACGATTGTAGTGTATACAAACGCTGGAAACTCTAATGTGCTGGAGTCGTCATTGCAACAAGAAGTAAATCATGTAGCTATGTGGAGCTCTGCAAACCGTAGGCAAATTAACATTACTAATACACAGTCTATGTTATTAGCAGCCAGACAAAGACTTCAAATTCTAAATACACACAGCTCTCTTCAGCTTCACATTGATAAAAGTGTCATTAGAAACTGTAATTGCGCACAAAGCATTGGGCCTCTTCAATGATATAAATCTAACTTTTAATTCCCATGTTCAGGCGCTAGTTAAACAAACAACGAAAAACATCTACCAACTTGTTAAAATTCAAAATTTCCTAGATGAAGACACAAGAAAGATATTACTATACTTCTCACAAACAGCCACATATAGACTCTTGCTCCACAATCTGGGACGGTTGTTACAATTCAATCGCCAGGCGATTTTACTCACTCCAGAAACGGGCTGTGAGTTTAATTTATAGTAAACATGCAGCTGACAATCTTAGCCCTCATAAATGACTTCAGTAACTACCACTCAGCAAACATTTACTTTTCAATATGATAAAACGAAATCACAAAATCCTACACGGGAATGGACAAAATTACTGTTGGCCGTTGTTTAAATATAATGCGAGACATAACAAACGACTAAATGTATTACATGTCCCGAAGCCTAAGATAGACTTACTCAAAACGCGTACTACCGCAAGTCAGCTGTGGAACAATCTTCCACAAGAAATCAAAGACCAATCCGTATCTCTTTCTCTCTCTCTCTCTCTCTCTCTCTCTCTCTCTCTCTCTCTCCTCTCTCTCTCTCTCTCTCTCTCTCTCTGTGCGTGCGTGCTGTGTGTGTGTGTGTGTGTGTGTGTGTGTGTGTGTGTGTGTGTTATTAGAAGTACAGATGGATAACATGTGGTATGTGGTGAAGTTGGCAAATCAGGTTTGAATACAACTGTCGTACTAATGTACTAAAGTATGGGGTCAAGTTTCTTTTCGAAAGCAAACTGGTGTAAACCGCGCACTCGAACAAAGGGAATAACAAAACAGATACACAGGAAGAAATTACTGAACTGAAACGGCAGCAGTTTACCTTAAAATAGACTATCTGGTTTTGTTTATGCTTGAATATCAGTTGCAGAGCCTAAGTAAGAAAAACATTTCAGCTCTGCGTTGTCTTTCGCTTGATTAACCACTTATACATTAGAGCTCCCTTGAGAATTGTTATTTCTGATAACCACAGAATACAAGGAATGTTTCGAAAAACGTCAAACGAAAGTTAAGGTATTTCATTACCATTTCTTCACCAGGCACATCATCAAATCTCGAACTATTACGTCACACCTCATCATTAAGTATCCTGCCAACTGGCATAGACGCCCATGTATCTCCATAGATCTAGGTCCTTGGTGTTCAGCGTCAAGTCTGTTGATGATATTCCTCCATGCCACTGTCTCAGTCCATCCAGCGTAATTTAAGCTCTGTCTGCCTCTGCTGCTTTGTCCACTGATAATTCAAGCTGTCACGTTGGTCTACGATGTCTCTCTTTTCACCACACGACCAAAGAATTATGTTTGTCTCTTTCTTGTAGTTGTATATAATGTTCTAGTATCTGTATAGATTTGGGGTTGATTAAGCCTCATAACATGAAATTAGGGCGCTTATGGGAATGTCCAGAGTGTTGTGATGTCACTTCTTGACACAACTCAACGCGTAACATGAAAATCAGAAGTTTAGCTGAGAATATGTGAATGTAATTAGAACCTTATAACATATATAATTATAATATATTACATATTAAAATATGAATAATCTGAAGTTGAACAATAGTATATCTGAAGTTTAACTATAAATATCTTAATTCGATTCAGTCTCATAACGTTAATATAAGAAGTGTAGGTAGAGATATGTTATTATTTTGGTTATTTAGTTTATGCCGACTTCCTGGCCTAGAGGTTAGCGACTTTTCTCCGTAATCTCGTATACTCTCGTAAGTAGCGTGACGACGGTGAGAATCAGCAGTGGTTCGAATCGCGTCGGTAACTTACCTGGTATGTGAGCCGGCCGCTCAGAAAGCAATGGCAAACTACTGAGCATAATCTTGCCAAGAAATCAACAATCAGCTGAAAGATGCTGATGTTGACAGCGATGTCCTGTAAAGGATATGCAAAACATTTTTAACATTTAGTTTATAGTCCTATTGTGCCTTGTTTGGTATTGAATATGTTTTGAATGTTCATGGAATTAACTATAATAAGAGAGTAAAGTCATACAGCAGGCCAAAGCACTCACACCACACAACTTTTTGTACTCCACAGCATATAAGTTAATCTCCCCCATCGAATAAATTCAAGACTTGTGAGAGGAATTAACACAAACTTTAAAGAAATTTGAAAATAACTACAAGAGTTATTGTTAATTCAAGATAACGTTAATGTTTATTATGAATAAATAATGAAGTAACATTGCAATATTGCAATCAGCATTTTATTAAAGTGTAGTGGAATGCAGGAAGGACAAAGCGCTCGCTATAAAACTTCATGTGCGCTGATGGCAGGGTAGCGGGTTCAACTCCTACACCGGTCAGATGGACTTAAATGTTGACTTCTCGTTCATAAAGCAATGGCAAACTACTGAACGTAAAAACATCCTAGAAAGTAAATCTGAGGTTGATCACCAAGAAATGATGCTGATAATGTCAGTGTATGTCCGAGGCTGGTGAGGTTAGAATCAGGCCAGCCGACTTTATACCCAGAATAAAATCGGGTACCCATTTTAGCCTTGGTCTATCTGGGAGCCCATTTACAATGTGAAATTCCGCCTCGATGTGGATTCAAACACATGGCCACCTAGCAGGTAGGCCAGCCTCGTATACTAGTGCTGTAGTGCTGGCATTGATCATTCTCTTATACTAGTGCTGGCATTGATCATTCTCTTATACTAGTGCTGGCATTGATCATTCTCTTATACTAGTGCTGGCATTGATCATTCTCTTATACTAGTGCTGGCATTGATCATTCATTCTCTTATACTAGTGCTGGCATTGATCATTCTCTTATACTAGTGCTGGCATTGATCATTCTCTTATACTAGTGCTGGCATTGATCATTCTCTTATACTAGTGCTGGCATTGATCATTCTCTTATACTAGATGCTGGCATTGATCATTCTCTTATACTAGTGCTGGCATTGATCATTCTCTTATACTAATGCTGGCATTGATCATTCTCTTATACTAATGCTGGCATGATCATTCTCTTATACTAGTGATGGCATTGATCATTCTCTTATACTAGTGCTGGCATTGATCATTCTCTTTATACTAGTGCTGGCAATTGATCATTCTCTTATACTAGTGCTGGCATGATCATTCTCGTATACTAGTGCTGGCATTGATCATTCCTCTTATACTATTGCTGGCATTGATCATTCTCTTATACTAATGCTGGCAATGATCATTCTCTTATACTAATGCTGGCAATCGATCATTCTCTTATACTAATGCTGGCATTGATCATTCTCTTATACTAATGCTGGCAATGATCATTCTCTTATACTAATGCTGGCAATCATCATTCTCTTATACTAATGCTGGCAATGATCATTCTCTTATATATGTGCTGGCATTGATCATTCTCTTATACTAGTGCTGGCAATGATCATTCTCTTATACTAATGCTGGCATTGATCATTCTCTTATACTAGTGCTGGCATTGATCATTCTCTTATACTAGTGCTGGCATTGATCATTCTCTTATACTAGTGCTGGCATTGATCATTCTCTTATACTAGTGCTGGCATTGATCATTCTCTTATACTAATGCTGGCAATGATCATTCTCTCTATACTAGTGCTGGCATTGATCATTCTCTTATACTAATTGCTGGCATTGATCATTCTCTCTATACTAATGCTGGCATTGATCATTCTCTTATACTATTGCTGGCATTGATCATTCTCTTTATACTAGTGCTGGCATTGATCATTCTCTTATACTAGTGCTGGCATTGATCATTCTCTATACTATGCTGGCAATGATCATTCTCTATATCTAATGATGGCAATGATCATTCTCTTATACTAATGCTGGCATTGATCATTCTCTTATACTATTGCTGGCATTGATCATTCTCTTATACTAATGCTGGCATTGATCATTCTCTTATACTATTGCTGGCATTGATCATTCTCTTATACTAGTGCTGGCCATTGATCATTCTCTTAACTAGTGCTGGCATTGATCATTCTCTTATAACTAGTGCTGGCATTGATCATTCATTCTCTTATACTAGTGCTGGCATTGATCATTCTCTATACTAGTGCTGGCATTGATCATTCTCTTATACTAGTGCTGGCATTGATCATTCTCTTAAACTATGCTGGCATTGATCTTCTCTTAACTAGTGCTGCATTGATCATTCTCTTATACTAATGCTGGCATGATCAATCTCTAAACTAGTCGCTGGCATTGATCATTCTCTTAATTACTATTGCTGGCATTGATCATTC
>JACEFZ010021513.1:0-16403 GCA_014155875.1 Cepaea nemoralis
ATAGGAAACAGGAAAGTCACATTCAAACGTAAGTAATCCACATGTTTCAAAACACATGCATGCGTACGCAAATATCTCCCATAGATCTTCCTTAGATCAGTATTACTATGACATTTCCCATAGATCATCAGTATTACTATGACATTTCCCATAGATCATCAATATTACTATGACATTTCCCATAGATCATCAATATTACTATGACATTTCCCATAGATCATCAATATTACTATGACATTTCCCATAGATCATCAGTATTACTATGACATTTCCCATAGATCATCAATATTACTATGACATTTCCCATAGATCATCAGTATTACTATGACATTTCCCATAGATCATCAGTATTACTATGACATTTCCCATAGATCATCAGTATTACTATGACATTTCCCATAGATCATCAGTATTACTATGACATTTCCCATAGATCATCAATATTACTATGACATTTCCCATAGATCATCAGTATTACTATGACATTTCCCATAGATCATCAATATTACTATGAAATCTCCCATACATCTATATTGCAAAGTACCATGGTCATCACGGAAGTGACGTATTGAAGAGTTGTACACATACTGCCAGCAATGTTTGGAGTGAAGATAGACAGCACCATATGAGCATCAACATTGTGTGAACATCCTGCTCAAGCCTTGAGGGTTACAAGTCGGGTGTCTAGTCACAGTTGTAGTTTCATGTCATGAATCTTTATATAGGAATAAGCTCTATCTTCCGACCCAGCCATCCAACACAAGCCATGGTAGAGATGACGGTCTTCTAAGTCACTGTTGTATATTCCTGATGTAGTTGTGATGTGTCAGTGATTGTGGGTTGTTGAAGGTTCTCACTAAATGTCCATTCTGTCACTTGTGATGGTCTTCTTGTAAAACCATCCAACTCTGCTTCTCATTTTTTATCATTTGCTCATTTGAAGTGAAAGACATGGTTATATAATTGACACTGAGTGAAATAGCACAAGTATAATGACATGAAACCACAGTCTAAACAACATATCCCAGTGAACACCAACAAGGGTTGAACAGGATATCCCTGCTGTCAATACAATACCATTTCTTCATTATTGATTGCAGACTTTGGCTGACATGCATTAAATCTGTGTCTTGTGGCTTTGCTCTAGAATGAACTCTGTGTAGCTTTTGGCCCAGGCAACGATATGTTTGAGAGCACCCAGATTATTGGCTCCAATCAGTTCCAGAAGGCATTGGTGGGTTCTCATTGTTTGTTGTATGTGTACATTATTGTTTGTTGTATGTGTACATCACTGTTTGTTGTATGTGCACATCACTGTTTGTTGTATGTGTATATCACTGTTTGTTGTATGTGTACATCATTGTTTGTTGTATGTGTACTTCACTGTTTGTTTTATGTGCACATCACTGTTTGTTGTATGTGCACATTACTGTTTGTTGTATGTGTACTTCACTGTTTGTTGTATGTGCACATCACTGTTTGTTGTATGTGTACATCACTGTTTGTTGTATGTGCACATCACTGTTTGTTGTATGTGTACATCATTGTTTGTTGTATGTGTACATCACTGTTTGTTGTATGTGTATATCACTGTTTGTCGTATGTGTATATCACTGCTTGTTGTATGTGCACATCACTGTTTGTTGTATGTGTACATCACTGTTTGTTGTGTGTGCACATCACTGTTTGTTGTATGTGTATATCACTGTTTGTTGTGTATGTACATTGTTGTTTGTTGTATGTGTACATCACTGTTTGTTGTATGTGTATACCACTGTTTGTTGTATGTGTACATCACTGTTTGTTGTATGTGTACATCACTGTTTGTTGTATGTGTATATCATTGTTTGTTGTATGTGCACATCACTGTTTGTTGTATGTGTACATCACTGTTTGTTGTGTGTGCACATCACTGTTTGTTGTATGTGTATATCACTGTTTGTTGTGTATGTACATTGTTGTTTGTTGTATGTGTACATCACTGTTTGTTGTATGTGTATACCACTGTTTGTTGTATGTGTACATCACTGTTTGTTGTATGTGTATATCATTGTTTGTTGTATGTGCACATCACTGTTTGTTGTATGTGTACATCATTGTTTGTTGTATGTGCACATCACTGTTTGTTGTATGTGCACTTCATTGTTTGTTGTATGTGTACATCACTGTTTGTTGTATGTGCACATCACTGTTTGTTGTATGTGTACTTCATTGTTTGTTGTATGTGTACATCATTGCTTGTTGTATATGTACATCATTGTTCATTGTATGTTTATATCACTGTTTGTTGTATGTGTACATCATTGTCTGTTGTATATGTACATCACTGTTTGTTGTATGTGTACTTCATTGTTTGCTGTGTGTGTGTGTACATCAGTGGTTCTCATTGTTTGCTGTGTGTGTACATCAGTAGTTCTCATTGTTTGCTGTGTGTGTACATCAGTAGTTCTCATTGTTTGCTGTGTGTGTACATCAGTAGTTCTCATTGTTTGCTGTGTGTGTACATCAGTGGCTCTCTTATTGTATGTTATTAATGGTATTCTAATGCTTCACACAACTGTTTCTCAAGTTCATTCATTCATTCAGTAGCATGTCCTTTGCAGAACCTCGCTCCCATAACAACCTTCCGGAAAACTTCTCGATCACAAGCAAGATGTCCCGCGTCTGATACACCCATCTGGAGATCATCCGCCACATCCTGCACCCATCTTCTCTTTGGCCTTCCTCTTCCTCTCTTCCCAGGCATATCAATCAATCATGTGCCATGCCGGAAAGCGTGGGCGGTCATGATTCGCCATTTCACTCGATCACCAGAGTCGTGGATCAGCTCATTGTTCCTGTCTCATCCATGCCATGTGGCCAAGCCATCCAGGTATTTTCCTCTCGGTCTTCCTCTTGGTCTGTTCCCTTCGATCTTGCCAGCTGTCACTAAGTTCTCCAGTCCATTTCTTCTCATAACATGTCCAAAAAATTTTGACTGTCTACGTCTAATTTCTCTAATCAATCTACGATTTCCATTTGTCTCTTGTAGTACTTGGTCATTGGTTTTTCTATCTGTCCATGGTATTCTTTGCATTTTCCTCAGAAACCACATTTCTGCAGCCATCAGATGTTTTTCAGCTTGACTGCACATTGTCCAAGTTTCACATCCATACAAAAGAGCAGGCTCTATGTATCCCCTCAACACTCTTTTTCTCGTTTCAATTGACATCATTTTATTGGTCAGAATGTTTTTCATCTTGCTTAAGGCTACTTTTGCAATGGCGATTCTTGTTCTAATCTCTTCAAGGCATCTGCCATCAGATGTTATGACTGTTCCGAGATAATTGAACCGATTCACTTGTTGAAGAATATTCCCATTTACTTGTATATTACATTGTGATGCTTCATTCTTCCTAGTGACGACCATAACCTGTGTCTTCCTACAATTTAATTCCAACCCCAGCTGCTCACTGTGTACAACAACAGCGTCTACTAATTGTTGCAGATCCTGTGCATTGTCTGCAATCAATACTGTATCATCTGCATATCTAATGTTATTGATGTTTCGTCCTCCAATGCTGATTCCATTTAGGTCTTCTACATTTCTGAAAATATTTTCACTGTATAGGGAAAAAAGATCTGGAGACATTACACATCCCTGCCTAACACCTCTCTTAATAGGTTGATATTGTCCTACTTCATTATCAATCCTTATGGCAGCTTGTTGTTTCCAATATATGTTTTTTATAAGTCTAATGTCTTTCCCATCAATTTGTAGATCTGCAAGCATATCCACAATGTTGACATGTCTAACTCTATCAAAAGCCTTTGTGTAGTCAATAAAGCAAAGATGTATATCCTTGTTTACTTCTAAAGCACGTTCAATAACTGTTCGTAGCATATACACAGCATTTACTGTACCCTTTCCTTCTACAAACCCACATTGTTCTTCCCCTATTTCAGGTTGTATTTTCTTCCTCACTCTTTGCATGATAATTCGTAACAAAATCTTTGTGATGTGACTCATTATACTAATTGTTCTATGTTGATCACATTCTAAGGTTCCTGATTTCTTTGGGATTGCAATAAATACAGAATTACATAATTCAGAAGGTATATCTCCAGTATCATATAATGTGTTCAGCAGTCTAGTGACTTGCTCTAGTCCAAATTCTTCTAAAGCTTTAATCATTTCTGTTGTGATGTTATCTGCACCGGGGGCCTTGCCAGCTTTCATATGCTTAAGAACATTTTGAACCTCCATCTTTAAAATTTCTGGTCCTTCATTATTAAATCTAATAGCATACTGTTCCTCTCTGTTATCATTATACAGGTCTTTCACATAATCTGTCCATACATATAGAATCTGATCTTTTTCTATTATGATTTTGCCATCTTTAGTTTTTAGACAGCCTGTTGATGTACTTGTTCTTTTATTAGTAAGTTCCTGAATTATTTTGTGCACTAATTTGGTATTTTGACTGTTGTGTTGTTTTTCAATTTCTAAGCACTTTTCCTCAAGCCATGATTCTTTTGCCTTCCTACATAATACTCTGACTTGTCTGTGAATTTCTTCATATTTGGCAGGATTATTTTTGTTGAGTCTTCTTGTTTCCATGAGGTGTAAAATTTCTTCAGTCATCCATTTCTTACGACCCACCTTCTTTAATTTTGGAATAGTTGTTTCTGCAGCCACATTGATTGAATTCTTTAACATTTCCCATTGATCATCCACATCCTGGAATAGGATCTCTAGATCAGGCAATATACCCTTCCATTATTGTTCTCTCCAAACTATCGTGACGTTTCAAGTGACCAAAATACTTCAATTTTCTTTGTTTTATCGTCTGTAATAGCCATCCCTCCTCAATATTCAACTCTTGAAGTATGGATGCATTTGTTCTTTTCTTTACCCAAGATATTCTTAGAACTCGTCTATAACATTTATATTCAAAGGCATGTATGCACTGCTCAGCTTGTTTAGTAAGTGTCCATGTCTCACAGGCGTATGTTGCAATGGGAAAGATGCATGCTCTTAAAAATCTAATTTTTGTAGTTCTGTCTGTCCCACACCATAATTTATTCATCTGTTTTAGTCTTTGAAGAGCAATGGATAGTCACCGTTTAATTTCTTTCATTGTGTCACCATTATTCGTAATCAATGACCCAAGATATTCAAAATTTTCCACCACCTCCAATTGTCTCCCATTAATGTATATTTCTTTCTCCATAGTAGTTTTATCTGTATGCATTATCTTAGTTTTTGCTATGTTAAGATATAAGTTGTGATTTTCACTATTCAATTGTGTTGAGGCTATTAGGTTTTCTATGCCATTCTGTGTTGTGGATAGTAATACTGTATCATCAGCATATCGAATCTCTGGTATGTCATGACCGCCGATATTTAGGGCATCATATGGCTCCCTGTTTATATCATCTCTTACATTTCTCATTATATTTTCGGCATACAGGTTAAACAAATAGGGTGACAGCACGCAGCCCTACGGACTCCTTGCTTGATGTCAAACCAATCTGATGTCTCGCCATCTATTCTAACTGCTGCTTGTTGGTCTAGATATAGCATTTTTATGAGATGTACTACATGTGAAGGAAAGCTCATATTCCTCATGATTTCCCAAAGTTTCTGATGCTGTACACAGTCAAATGCCTTTGAATAATCCACAAAACATGAGAATAGGTTTACATTAAATTCTCTGCACTTCTCTATTATTAAACGCATGTTGAATATGTGATCTCTTGTTCCTCTTCCTTGTCTAAATCCAGCTTGAACTGCGTTAATCTCTTCTTCCATTTTCTTACTAAGTCTTCGCATTATGACTTTTAGTAGAATTTTACTTGCATGACTTATCAGGGCAACAGTTCTATAGTTGGTGCATAATTTCAGGTTGCCCTTTTTTGGTATTGGAATGAAGATAGTTCTCTTCCAATCTTTTGGCCATATACCATATTTCCAAATCTTTGTACATAATGCATGATATATGTGTATGCTTTCTTCTCCTCCCGCTTTAATTAGTTCAGCTGGTATCTCATCACATCCAGGAGATTTACCATTCTTCAGGTTCCTTATAGCCCAAGCAATTTCATCTAATGAGGGTTCAGGTTCTGTCTCTGCTGTCATTGGCTCATGTATCTCATTCATATCCTCACTGTCACTCATATCATACATTCCACTGCAGTACTCCTGCCATCTTTCTAGAATTTGTCAAGATTCTGTTAAGGTATTTCCCATGTTGTCACAGATAACATTCTATTGCCCCTTATCATATACTTTACATCACTGCTTCATATTTTTATGTCACAGCTTCATGATGTTTTTAAGTCACAGTTTCATTATGTTTGTAAGTCACAGCTCCATGATGTTTGTAAGTCACAGCTTCATGATGTTTGTAAGTCACAGTTTCATGATGTTTGTAAGTCACAGTTTCATGATGTTTGTAAGTCACAGTTTCATGATGTTTGTAAGTCACAGTTTCATAATGTTTGTAAGTCACAGCTCCATGATGTTTGTAAGTCACAGCTCCATGATGTTTGTAAGTCACAGCTTCATGATGTTTGTAAGTCACAGCTCCATGATGTTTGTAAGTCACAGCTCCATGATGTTTATAAGTCACAGTTTCATGGTGTTTGTAAGTCACAGTTTCATGATGTTTGTAAGTCACAGCTCCATGATGTTTGTAAGTCACAGTTTCATGATGTTTTATGTCACAGTTTCATGATGTTTGTAAGTCAAAGCTCCATGATGTTTGTAAGTCACAGCTTCATGATGTTTGTAAGTCACAGTTTCATGATGTTTGTAAGTCACAGCTCCATGATGTTTGTAAGTCACAGTTTCATGATGTTTTATGTCACAGTTTCATGATGTTTGTAAGTCAAAGCTCCATGATGTTTGTAAGTCACAGCTTCATGATGTTTGTAAGTCATAGCTCCATGATGTTTGTAAGTCACAGTTTCATGATGTTTGTAAGTCACAGTTTCATGATGTTTGTAAGTCACAGTTTCATGATGTTTGTAAGTCACAGCTTCATGATGTTTTTATGTCACAGTTTCATGATGTTTGTAAGTCACAGTTTCATGATAATTGTAAGTCACAGCTTCATGATGTTTGTAAGTCACAGTTTCATGATGTTTGTAAGTCACATCTTCATGATGTTTGTAAGTCACAGCTTCATTATGTTTGTAAGTCACAGTTTCATGGTGTTTGTAAGTCACAGTTTCATGATGTTTGTAAGTCACAGCTTCATGATGTTTGTAAGTCACAGCTTCATGATGTTTGTAAGTCACAGTTTCATGATGTTTGTAAGTCACAGTTTCATGATGTTTGTAAGTCACAGTTTCATGATGTTTGTAAGTCACAGCACCATGATGTTTGTAAGTCACAGCTTCATGATGTTTGTAAGTCACAGTTTCATGATGTTTGTAAGTCACAGCTCCATGATGTTTGTAAGTCACAGTTTCATGATGTTTTATGTCACAGTTTCATGATGTTTGTAAGTCAAAGCCTCCATGATGTTTGTAAGTCACAGCTTCATGATGTTTGTAAGTCATAGCTTCATGATGTTTGTAATGTCACAGTTTCATGATGTTTGTAAGTCACAGTTTCATGATGTTTGTAAGTCACAGCTTCATGATGTTTGTAAGTCACAGCTTCATGATGTTTGTATGTCACAGTTTCATGATGTTTGTAAGTCACAGTCTTCATGATGTTTGTAAGTCACAGCTTCATGATGTTTGTAAGTCACAGTTTCATGATGTTTGTAAGTCACAGCTCCATGATGTTTGTAAGTCACAGTTTCATGATGTTTGTAAGTCACAGTTTCATGATGTTTGTAAGTCACAGCTTCATGATGTTTGTAAGTCACAGTTTCATGATGTTTGTAAGTCACAGCTTCATGATGTTTGTAAGTCACAGTTTCATGATGTTTGTAAGTCACAGTTTCATGATGTTTGTAAGTCACAGTTTCATGATGTTTGTAAGTCACAGTTTCATGATGTTTGTAAGTCACAGCTTCATGATGTTTGTAAGTCACAGCTTCATGATGTTTGTAAGTCACAGTTTCATGATGTTTGTAAGTCACAGCTTCATGATGTTTGTAAGTCACAGTTTCATGATGTTTGTAAGTCACAGCTCTGTGATGTTTGTAAGTCACAGTTTCATGATGTTTGTAAGTCAGTTTCATGATGTTTGTAAGTCACAGTTTCATGATGTTTGTAAGTCAGATTCATGATGTTTGTAAGTCACAGCTTCATGATGTTTGTAAGTCACAGTTTCATGATGTTTGTAAGTCACAGCTTCATGATGTTTGTAAGTCACAGCTTCATGATGTTTGTAAGTTACAGTTTCATGATGTTTGTAAGTCACAGCTTCATGATGTTTGTAAGTCACAGCTTCCATGATGTTTGTAAGTCACAGTTTCATGATGTTTGTAATTCACAGTTTCATGATGTTTGTATGTCACAGCTCCATGATGTTTGTAAGTCACAGTTTCATGATGTTTGTAAGTCACAGCTTCATGATGTTTGTAAGTCACAGTTTCATGATGTTTGTAAGTCACAGCTCCGTGATGTTTGTAAGTCACAGTTTCATGATGTTTGTAAGTCAGTTTCATGATGTTTGTAAGTCACAGTTTCATGATGTTTGTAAGTCACAGTTTCATGATGTTTGTAAGTCACAGCTTCATGATGTTTGTAAGTCACAGCTTCATGATGTTTGTAAGTCACAGTTTCATGATGTTTGTAAGTCACAGCTTCATGATGTTTGTAAGTCACAGCTTCATGATGTTTGTAAGTCACAGTTTCATGATATTTGTAAGTCACAGCTTCATGATGTTTGTAAGTCACAGCTTCATGATGTTTGTAAGTCACAGTTTCATGATGTTTGTAAGTCACAGTTTCATGATGTTTGTAAGTTACAGTTTCATGATGTTTGTAAGTCACAGCTTCATGATGTTTGTAAATCACAGCTTCATTATGTTTTTATGACATAGCTTCATGATGTTTGTAAGTCACAGTTTCATGATGTTTGTAAGTCACAGCTTCATGGTGTTTGTAAGTCACAGCTTCATGATGTTTCTTGGTCACAGTTTCATGATGTTTGTAAGTCACAGTTTCATGATGTTTGTAAGTCACAGCTTCATGATGTTTGTAAGTCACAGCTTCATGATGTTTGTATGTCACAGTTTCATGATGTTTGTAAGTCACAGTTTCATGATGTTTGTAAGTCACAGCTTCATGATGTTTGTAAGTCACAGTTTCATGATGTTTGTAAGTCACATCTTCATGATGTTTGTAAGTCACAGTTTCATGATGTTTGTAAGTCACAGTTTCATGATGTTTGTAAGTTACAGTTTCATGATGTTTGTAAGTCACAGTTTCATGATGTTTGTAAGTCACAGCTTCATGATGTTTGTAAGTCACAGTTTCATGATGTTTGTAAGTCACAGTTTCATGATGTTTGTAAGTCACAGCTCCGTGATGTTTGTAAGTCACAGTTTCATGATGTTTGTAAGTCACAGTTTCATGATGTTTGTAAGTCACAGCTTCATGATGTTTGTAAGTCACAGTTTCATGATGTTTGTAAGTCACATTTCATGATGTTTGTAAGTCACAGCTTCATGATGTTTGTAAGTCACAGCTCCATGATGTTTGTAAGTCACAGTTTCATGATATTTGTAAGTCACAGTTTCATGATGTTTGTAAGTCACAGTTTCATGATGTTTGTAAGTTACAGTTTCATGATGTTTGTAAGTCACAGCTTCATGATGTTTGTAAGTCACAGCTTCATGATGTTTTTATGACATAGCTTCATGATGTTTGTAAGTCACAGTTTCATGATGTTTGTAAGTCACAGCTTCATGGTGTTTGTAAGTCACAGCTTCATGATGTTTCTTGGTCAGTTTCATGATGTTTGTAAGTCACAGTTTCATGATGTTTGTAAGTCACAGCTTCATGATGTTTGTAAGTCACAGCTTCATGATGTTTGTATGTCACAGTTTCATGATGTTTGTAAGTCACATCTTCATGATGTTTGTAAGTCACAGTTTCATGATGTTTGTAAGTCACAGTTTCATGATGTTTGTAAGTCACAGCTTCATGATGTTTGTAAGTTACAGTTTCATGATGTTTGTAAGTCACAGTTTCATGGTGTTTGTAAGTCACAGCTTCATGATGTTGTAAGTCACAGTTTCATGATGTTTGTAAGTCACAGCTCCGTGATGTTTGTAAGTCACAGTTTCATGATGTTTGTAAGTCAGTTTCATGATGTTTTTTAAGTCACAGTTTCATGATGTTTGTAAGTCAGATTCATGATGTTTGTAAGTCACAGCTTCATGATGTTTGTAAGTCACATCTTCATGATGTTTGTAAGTCACAGTTTCATGGGGGTTTGTAAGTCACAGCTTCATGATGTTTGTAAGTCACAGCTTCATGATGTTTGTAAGTCACAGCTTCATGATGTTTTTAAGTTACAGTTTCATGATGTTTGTAAGTCACAGTTTCATTATGTTTTTAAGTCACAGCTCCATGATGTTTGTAAGTCAGTTTCATGATGTTTGTAAGTCACAGTTTCATGATGTTTGTAAGTCAGATTCATGATGTTTGTAAGTCACAGCTTCATGATGTTTGTAAGTCACATCTTCATGATGTTTGTAAGTCACAGTTTCATGGTGTTTGTAAGTCACAGCTTCATGATGTTTGTAAGTCACAGTTTCATGATGTTTGTAAGTCACAGCTCCGTGATGTTTGTAAGTCACAGTTTCATGATGTTTGTAAGTCAGTTTCATGATGTTTGTAAGTCACAGTTTCATGATGTTTGTAAGTCAGATTCATGATGTTTGTAAGTCACAGCTTCATGATGTTTGTAAGTCACATCTTCATGATGTTTGTAAGTCACAGCTTCATGATGTTTGTAAGTCACAGCTTCATGATGTTTGTAAGTTACAGTTTCATGATGTTTGTAAGTCACAGTTTCATTATGTTTGTAAGTCACAGCTCCATGATGTTTGTAAGTCACAGTTTCATGATGTTTGTAATTCACAGTTTCATGATGTTTGTATGTCACAGCTCCATGATGTTTGTAAGTCACAGTTTCATGATGTTTGTAAGTCACAGCTCCATGATGTTTGTAAGTCACAGCTCCATGATGTTTGTAAGTCACAGTTTCATGATGTTTGTAAGTCACAGCTTCATGATGTTTGTAAGTCACAGTTTCATGATGTTTGTAAGTCACAGTTTCATTATGTTTGTAAGTCACAGTTTCATGATGTTTATAAGTCACAGTTTCATGATGATTGTAAGTCACAGCTTCATGATGTTTGTAAGTCACAGTTTCATGATGTTTGTAAGTCACAGTTTCATGATGTTTGTAAGTCACGGCTCCATGACACAGCATCAGGATGATTTATATCACAGCTTCATGATGTTTTGTTTGTACCATCTACTTATGTCCATGTGTTTGAACCATCTACTTATGTCCATGTGTTTATACCATCTACTTATGTCCATGTGTTTGTACCATCTACTTATGTCCATGTGTTTGTACCATCTAGTTATGTACATTTGTTTGAACTATCTACTTATGTACATGTGTCCAATTTCTTACTTTCCACCTGCCCATTTACAATCATGTCCTTCTGCCCGTCCTCCATCATGTCCTTCTGCCCGTCCTCCATCACACCCGCTGTCTTTGCTTGTTGACATCTGCTAGTTTTCCTGCTTCTGGTAATCACACGTAATGCCTTGGTCTTCTCATGATCTAAGGCCTGCATGTCAAACACTCTGACCTGGCACAGAGTCACTCACGCTGTAGTGCTCTGTCAGTCTCATCCTTGTGTGTTCTTCACATAATCCATCCATCCATCCATCCATCCATCCATCCTTCCACCATTAACTGTTCCTGGAATAGAATGTGTACAATCACAATTCTGCCTAGACAAACAAGTGCCATAGCAGGAACATGCTGGGGGAGGGAGGGGGGGGGGGGGGGGGGTTAGTGGTGGTGGTGGTGTGTGTGTATGTATGGGTGGGTGGGGAATGTCAAGTGCTGGGAACATCACATCTGTGTGTGTGTGTGGGGGGGGGGGGAATCAGGTGGTCAGTCTTAGCTCACGCCCTTGTCTGCCTAACACCCCAGCCATGACAGCAGTGCCTGCCAGTTCTGCCTACAACATATTGTGTTGAATGTCTTCATCATGAACCCTGGCTACGATATCATGAGCACAATTTGTTGTTTTTTTAATATTTTTTTTTTTTTAAATTAATGCTTCAACTAGACATGAATGTTGTTATTATTATTTGTACATGCAACTAGACAAAAGTGCTGACAATGAGTTGAGTCAATATGTTGACATTTACGTAAGCTTGAGAAGTATTACATGTCCTCCATCCCCAGAACCTGTATGAGTCTGCCACCTTCAAGTTAAGTGGGCCAGTAGATTTCCGACACTCCTACGTTGACATGCCCCAACAGAATGTCACGCTGGCTGATGGCTCCAAGGTCAGTGCTGTTGGCTGTCTGTTTGTTGAAGTCTTCCATCTAACCACCCCCTCATTGAGGCTGCAGGCGCGCTAGTGGACAACAGAATTACCCTCAACTTTGTGACACACTGACACACACACACATCCAGACACAGAGCCACGACTTATATATGTCCTGACTTGCACAGTCAAAGGTCATTACTGGCACTCATTGTTGACACATTCAGCTGACTGCAGGGAGATCTCATGTTTATGTACTCACTATTATCACATTCAGCTGACTGCAGGGAGATCTCATGTTTATGTCTGATTTCTGAAGCGTCAGTTTAACTTATCATGATTCATAATGTTATTGTATTCCAGTTATGTTATTGTATACATTATTCTTCCCCAGTGATGCTACTGTATACATTATTCCACCCCAGTTATGTTATTGTGTGCATTACTTCCTCTCTAGGTGCCATTGTGTTGTTATTATACCTTGTCCCACCCCCAGGTACAGTGATGTTTTAGTTACACCTTGTCCCACCCCCAGGTACAGTGATGTTATAGTTACACCTTGTCCCACCCCAGGTACAGTGATGTTATAGTTACACCTGGTCCCACCCCCAGGTACAGTGATGTTATAGTTACACCTGGTCCCACCCCCAGGTACAGTGATGTTATAGTTACACCTTGTCCCACCCCCAGATACAGTGATGTTACAGTTACACCTTGTCCCACCCCCAGATGTTATAGTTACACCTTGTCCCACCCCCAGGTACAGTGATGTTATAGTTACACCTTGTCCCACCCTCAGGTACAGTGATGTTATAGTTACACCTTGTCCCACCCTCAGGTACAGTGATGTTATAGTTACACCTTGTCTCACCCCCAGGTACAGTGATGTTATAGTTACACCTTGTCCCACCCCCAGGTACAGTGATGTTATAGTTACACCTTGTCCCACCCCCAGGTACAGTGATGTTATAGTTACACCTGGTCCCACCCCCAGGTACAGTGATGTTATAGTTACACCTTGTCCCACCCCCAGATACAGTGATGTTACAGTTATACCTTGTCCCACCCCCAGATGTTATAGTTACACCTTGTCTCACCCCCAGGTACAGTGATGTTATAGTTACACCTTGTCCCACCCCCAGGTACAGTTATGTAAACCAGCCATGGGCTACAGTTTTGCTGCTGGAACAACTGATGGTCCCGGTGCTTTTGACTTCAAGCAAGGTCAGGGTCATACCTCATTCTCTCTCATTGTTTCATTTGTATCATTTCTTACTGTAGTGTGTTATCGTGTTTCTGAGGTTACTTAATTTGTTTCAGTGTTTGAGCAGTTAGTGTGTTTTATTTCATGTTCATTGGGTAGTAATTTGATTTCTTGATGTGACAAATAATTGTCACTTCTGTGAACAACTTATCTCACAATGTGCTGACCAACACATCCTGATATCAAATCTCATATCTGACAACCTCAGGCAGCAACAGTAGCAGTCCTGTGTGGAACTTTGTGAGAGACCTCATCAAGGCTCCAACAGCCAAACAGGTTGAGTGTCATAAACCCAAGCCAATTTTGCTGGACACAGGGGAAGTAAGTTACTCATTGTTGGTAATTTTAATGGACACAGGGGAAGTAAGTTACTCATTGTTGGTCATGTTATTGGACAAAAGAGAAGTAAGTTACTTATTGTTGGTAATTTTAGTGGACACAGGGGAAGCAAGTCACTCATTGTTAGTTTTTTTAGTGGATTTGGAGAAAGGAGATACTTTTTGCTGATAATTTGGGTGGACAGTAATGCTCGATGATTTGGGTGGACACTAGACAGTGATATTTAATTATTTAGGTGGATAGTAATACTTGATCATTTGGGTGGCATTACACAAGACAACAAATGTAGTCCTGATGTGTGTATGTGAGTTATTAAACAAGTTGTATATTTTTGCACTTTGCAAAGTTTGCAGAAGCCATAATGATTAACCTACATAAGCCGGCTTTGTGCAAGCAGAAAGACATGTTAGTCAGTTAAAAATTACCATGGTAGACAGTCGTCATTACTGTGCGAACATGTGTATATTGCAGCTTGAAGGAGTTATCTAGTTATTTCACTTTATTTTTTATGAATTCTGCAGTATGTACCTGACGAGATGCAGCGAAATATGCCAGGCAGTAAATCATGCAGTCTGTTGTTTGTGTCTTCATTATTCAAATTCACTACGGGAAAACATTGTTTTGAAACACAAGTTGCACACATAAGCAAGTTCATACAATATACAAAAATTCTGCTAACAGACAAGGTTCAGGCAGCCCTGCTAGGCCTGCCATTGTAATGTAATAGATTTCACAAGCATCTCTCACAAGGCACCAACAATTGTAATGTAATAGATTTCACAAGCATCTCTCACAAGGCACCAACAATTGTAATGTAATAGATTTCACAAGCATCTCTCACAGGGCACCAACAATTGTAATGTAATAGATTTCACAAGCATCTCTCACAGGGCACCAACAATTGTAATGTAATAGATTTCACAAGCATCTCTCACAAGGCACCAACAATTGTAATGTAATAGATTTCAAAAGCATCTCTCACAAGGCACCAACAATTGTAATGTAATAGATTTCACAAGCATCTCTCACAGGGCACCAACAATTGTAATGTAATAGATTTCACAAGCATCTCTCACAGGGCACCAACAATTGTAATGTAATAGATTTCACAAGCAGCTCTCACAAGGCACCAACAATTTTAATGTAATAGATTTCACAAGCATCTCTCACAGGGCACCAACAATTGTAATGTAATAGATTTCACAAGCATCTCTCACAAGGCACCAACAATTGTAATGTAATAGATTTCACAAGCATCTCTCACAAGGCACCAACAATTGTTTGCCAGTATTGTGTCAGTATATTTACCCTGGTAGTTTTTCTGAGGTTACTAATGTCCTGATGTGTCATCCAGGCTGGAGCCACATGGAGATGGCGTCCTCCTGGAGGTCTCCACAGTTCTGCCTGATATGTTGTCACAGCAGAGATCATATCTTAGTTCTTTCCTGTTGTGGCTGCAAGTGTCCTTTTGTAGTTGCAAATTTCCTGTTGTGGATGCAAGTTCCATGTTGTGGGTGCATGTTTCCTGTTGTGGGTGCAAGTTTCCTGTTGTGAGTGCAAGTTTTATGTTGCGAGTGCACATTTCCTGTCATTGGTGCAAGTTTCATATTGTGGATGCAAGTTTCATGTTGTGGGTGCAAGTTTCCTGTTGTGGGTGCAAGTTTAATGTTGTGAATGCACATTTCATGTTGTGGGTGCAAGTTTCATGTTGTGGGTGCAAGTTTTCTGTTGTGAGTGCACATTTCATGTTGTGAGTGCAAGTTTCATATTGTGGGTGCAAGATTCATGTTGTGGATGCAAGTTTCATGTTGTGCATGCAAGTTTCTTACATGGGAATCTCATCTTGGTTCACAGATCAGCATACCTTACCTGTGGCAGCCTCAGATTGTGGATCATCAGCTCCTGCGGGTTGGTCAGCTGGTGATCATTGCTGTACCTGGGGAGTTCAGGTGAGAACTGATGCACCTTCCTGTAGCTGGGCCAGTGTCTGTCTGATTGTCTGTTATATAGTCACGTGTTTGAGTGTTACATAGTTGCTGTGTGAATGTTACATAGTTGCTGTGTGAATGTTTGCTGAGTCCTGTATCTTTGTTATTGTTTGAATATTTGTGTGTTTTATTTGGGGGGGGGGGGGGGGGGGGTACAATTATCTCATAACATTCATAACATCTGATGGAAGATGCCTTGAAGAGATTAGTACAAGAATTGTCATTGTGAAGGTAGCTTTTGGCAAGATGGAAAACATACTGACCAATAAAAAGATGTCATTTGCAATGAGGAAAATAGTATTGCAGTGCTACATAGAACTTGCACTTTTGTATGGATT